>CM040245.1:13169230-13769230 GCA_022545495.1 Chrysanthemum lavandulifolium
TATCATCACCGGTTCATCATTGTTGGGCGGTGTGTTCAACTCGTTGTGTTGGAGTCAATCGGTGTAGGTGCATCTTCAACAAGAGTTGTTGTAGCAGTGTATCGGTATAGGAATATTATCGGGTTGTGCAATGAAATAGCGGATACACCGAGCACGTTCATCAATATCGTCACGCAATGTAGGAGCAAATAACCTTTCCATTTGTTGACGAGTTAGGCGAGGGCTTTCTTCACCGATGATGGGGTTGAGGAAGTTTAAACGGTTGTGACCGGGTTCTAAGTCGTTATACTCGTAAGCCATCTCCGTGAGTTCATCGAAATGAGCATGAATCGCTTCCATAACCTCCTTAGTTCGACGATTCCAGCATTCGAAACCTTTAGAATTGTCACAAGATCCAATAAAGACTCCAATATCGACTTTGGCTTTTAGCTTTCCAAAATCATCACGATCATTATTTGGATAGCAAAGGGATCCAAATACATGAAAGTGTTTGAGGTTCGGTTTATAGTTGTGGACAAGCTCAAAAGGTGTTTTGTTGTGGCGTTTTGTGATCATGGAACGGTTTGAGTATAGCATGCGATGAATACGACACGCCCATAAGTAATCTGAAGTTTAGCATTGATTAACATTGTTCTTGCGCCCACTAACGCTCGGTTTCGTCTTTCAACAACCCGTTTTGTTCGGTGTCCGTGCAATAGATGTTTGATGTCGAATTCCACTTTCTCATAAAATTCACGAAGGGTTTCGTTAACAAATTCAGTTCCTTTGTCTGTTCGGATGAGTCGACGGTGTTGCGGAGTCGAACACGATCTTTGTGAGAAAGGTGATGATCATTTGTGGAGCTTGGTCTTTGCTACGAAGAAAGTAGACCCAAGTCCATCGAGTAGTCATCAACGATTACTAAGATGTAGCGTTTGCCATTTATCGCTTGCACGCGCATTGGGCCACACAAATCCATGTGAAGAAGATGAAGCACATGTCGAGAGTCAGTGTTCCACCTTTGAAGGAAAATGAGCACGAGTGCTTTTCCCTTGTTCACAGTCGAGCAAAGGTGATCTTTTGAATACCTAATCGTGGGAGTCCTTCAACTAGTTTGTGTCGAGCAAGGTTGGTGATGGTTTGAAAGTTTAGATGTGAGAGGCGACGGTGCCATAGCCAGATTTTGTAGATGTTGCCTTTGAAAGTAAGCAAATGGGAGAGGAAGCAACCATGTCTTGCATAGAGATAGTGTAGAGGCGGAATTACGCGAGACGGACATAAGATCGCTTCCTTGTAGATCACGAATGAAACAAGTTTTCTCCACGAAAGCAACCTCCAAATCTCCATCACAAAATTGACCTCACGAAAACAGATTGTGACCGAGGCCTTCCACATAGTAAACCCCGCTTATTTCGATGTTCCCATTAACATAATCTCCGTAGCCCATGATGGTCTGCGATCGCTTCCCGAATCGACAGCGCCAATGCTTTGCAATAAAGTTGGATAACGGTTTAAGGTTGCTCATCATGTGTCGGGAACATCCGCTATCAACAATCGAGAATGATCCAGATCACCATTACACACGCATTTACGACGATGGAATAAGTAGATGTGGAACCCAAATGTTAGAGGGTTCGAAGCGATCGTTAGACATACACACATTTTCAATTTTAGGCATCCATTTAAATCCAAGTGTGTTGTATATCCATTTCGCCATCTATAACTACTCTTTGCTTTAGTCTTAGTGAAATCACTAGGTGGTACTACATTCTTAGGAGGTGAGGCGGTAGCTCTTGTGATAGCAATGGTTGCCTTAGAATCTAAAGAAGGTGGTTTACCAAGCACGATCGAGAATGATTAGTGGCCTAGAGGTATTCGATTCTTAGGATTCCGTAATCTAGAGATTATAGCTTTAGCAACACATTTGTCATGACAATCGAATTCATACTCTTTTGACAAATATCACAAGGTGCATCGATCGAATATCAAAGGTACTTAACGGTTTAGCATTTGTTACATCACTATTTCTATTACATTTGCTGACGCAATATCTATAGTGGAGGCAACATGATTTTATTCGAGTCCTAGGGTGTTCTTCTACTTTAGCATTCCTTATTGATCTTTTCTTAGGTCGCAACTTCCTATTCTTCGCTTTGAGTGCTCCAGCGTTGAAGTGCGGACGTTTGGAAAAGATGCAACTATTCTGCTTCAAGAGGGAAACACATTAGCAACTTGTGATTCGGCAGTGGAATTCTAGGTTCACGATTACTAAGTGTGACCGGTGCTAATCTCTTAATCACGAGGCGGAGTTGTTCATACTTTCCTAACATTTCCGTAACTTAGAGATGGTGTGAATCGATCTTGATTTTCGAACGAATATTACCAAGAAAATTCATGACTTCTCTAGTGTGAGCAAGATAGTGATCAAGTTCATTAGATGCTTCATCTCGAGTCTTTTGAGTAAATCAAATATGACACCATATTCTTGTTTAACTTTTAAAAGTTCTTGTTCATATTTTGAGATTTGACTTTTCAAAGACACGCTTTGATCATCCGATGCTCAATATTAGTATCGAAGATTTTGCACTCAATTGAGCGATTTTCTTTGAAAACTAAGTTGATGGTTGTGAATATCTTTTCACACCAATGAAGACGACGCTTTGCATTGTTAATTTCGTGTGTAATCGCTTTATTTTCGCCTTTTAAAGACTCGATCCGAAGCATTATCGGTGTTCTCAGCAGCTACAACAGCTTCAACAATATCGGCAGAGATATGATCGATGCATATGGCAACTAATAGAGTAGCACAACATTATGGATATCGCACGGATAACATCTTCCAAGAGTCGATCAACATCTTTTCTTAATTTCTTTTGCGTTTTGTGTTAGTAATAGATGTTTCGCTTTCTCGAAACGTTTTCATTACCCAAGTTCCTTATGAAAATCCTTTTCCTGAGCAATTGCACAACTTTTCAAGTTTTTAACATTAGGTAAAAGATTTTTCGAAAAATGTCTCTTTGTTCTCGCGCCAGAGGCGATTGAAAATGTTCAACTTTGATTTCGGATCGATATTCTATCTCATGTTGTAAAATTTTGAGGTCGACCATGAAAATGTCAAAATATCTAAGAATTTTTCGATTTTCGTGTTTTGAGTTTACTTCACTAATGGAAGGTAAAGGACCATAAGTTTGTGCAAAGTCCTTTTGGGATTAACGATAGAAGACTCGGGAGTTTTGATGATAACCCTTGGTGTGTTAGTTGATTCCGTTGGTGTGACGAAAGTGACCGCGTTTTTATAATTAAAAGGTTTGTTGTAAACAACATTTTTAATTTTGATCGACTCGCGTCTTCTCGCATCTAATTCCTCTTGACGATGGTATTCAACAACACTCATGACAAGATTATCAATTTTGTATTCTTGACCGGAAACTTCGTGAGTTGGTTTGAATGTTTTTAGTGAAAGCTTAGGTTTGTAATCACCTAGATTTTTTCCATATCCTTTTGGATTGGGTTTCAAGGTAAACTTTTCAATAGTCACACGGATTCACCATGTTTGTAAACAATGATTTTAAACTCTTTAAGTTTGTTTTGCAAGCGATGATTTCTTCAAGAAGGTCATCTACCCGATTCGTTGAATGCTTTTTGTATGCGGAGAATCTGTTTTGACAATTTAACAACTCAAATTTTAGCTTTTTGATTTTCAAGGTGAGGCGTTAATTTGCTTTTTATGTTCATGTTTCATTGTTCTAATTCGGACAATAAAGCATTCTTCGAGGCTGCTAGATCACGATCTGTCTCTAAATATTTTTCGCTTTGATGAGATTTTGCAAAGCGGCTTCAAAACCTTTTCACTGTTTTCTTGAGTTTTGAAAAGTTGAGTTGCATTTGTAAACATTCAAAATCCTTGGTTAACAATGCATTTTACGTTTAAGGATCGATTTAATGCATAACATTCCTCCATTTTGATTTTATGGTCTTGAATTAACCGAGCAAAATCCGGATGAGGCAACAGATCATCTTGTTCAACGTGAGTCTCAACATGATCATTCTTTAGATCCTCGAGTATTCGACCACGAGTCAATTTGATTATCAAGGGAACCATAAGGTCATCTTGATCGTCAAATGTAACTTCTGAGGTTAACTTGAAAATCATCGAGAAGAAGATGTAGAAGACTCATTTTGAATGCCCTCGATCCGTGGGATTCGGATATTGGCGGAGATATTAGTTCGAGATATGATGATGGTTTGTTCGGCACTGAGACAAGCCATCGGTGTCATACACTGGGCTCGAATCACTCATGTGCGACTCATGCATATTAGCCATCAAGATAATGTATGCATTAGCCTCGCAAGTCCTCCATATCATCATCGAGTCTGCATCCGCCATAAAGCTCGTTCTTTGTTTGTGAGAGTTCCACCGACTTCATCCTTAAGAGCCAAAAGTAAGGCCTCTTTGAAATAAGCACCGCCCTAGTCCTTGGCTTTGGGCATGCATTAGCCAGTGTCCCTTCTCATTGCGGTTGTAGCATCTAAGACCATTTAACCGATTCTCGGCATTTCCTGCTCCACCACTGAGCTCTGTTGTTATTCCTACCCACAAGATTAAACCCTTGACCACCGCCCATCCGACGACCATAATCACGATTCGAACTTCAACACGCCCATTGTTCACAATACTTGAGTCCGTGTGTTAGATGAGGAACGAATACGATTGTTGGATTTGTTGGTGTAACGCCAAAAGCATTAGCAATCATTACAAATCCTTGTTGCAATGCTTCGAATGGATCGATTTCCTCGGTAGCTTCACCGACATATGCTTGAGCATTGTTGCTCGTATGGGACCAATTGATTTTGTTGAGGTTGAGGTTGTTCTTTGTGAAGGTGTGTTGGAAGCGCTTGGTTGAGTTCTTTGGTTGAGAGGATAATTCGCCGAGCATACAAGGCAAGTTGTTGATTGTCCGGTTGTATCGCTTAGCAATTTGAGCACGGAGAATCCTTTCCCGATCAACTTCCTTTTCATGAGGCTTCAAGTAATCGTACAACAATCCATAAGTAGAATGATGCATGTTCTTCGCTTGACGGAGAAAATGACATACTTCTCCCATTCGGACCAAGACTACTCAGAACTTAGTATTCACCGCAATTCTTGGCATGATGATGTTGTGTTTATCCAAATCATTGATGATGTCCGAAAATCGGTGATGATATGACTCAAGTGTCTCTCGTGTTCAATCATGAAGTGTTCATAAGCCAAGTAAATTTTGGATTCCAAATCCTCGGATTGAGTATGAATCCTTCCATAAGAAGACGAATATGATCCCACATTTTTGTGCGATCTTTTGAGCATCAACACTACGAAGAATGGGTTTGGTAATCCCAAGAGGATGTATTCCATTGCAAGTTCATCGACTTCATAGTGTAGAAGTTCAGAGGATTTAAGTCTGCAGTAGCAATGTTGGTTTGTTCATCTCTTGGTGGAAAAGCAGCTGGATCTCCGGCACAATGACGGTAGGCATCTCAAATGGACCTTCTAAGATAACCTTCTTTAAGAACTTTCCATGTGGCTTCTTTAGATCACAAAACCTAAAGAACCTTATCACCCATTGATCATAGTTTCTGGAGTGAGCATTGGAGGTCTATCAAGTGATCCAGACTTCATGAATTGATTGTTGGTCGCTAGAGCTTCACACATCTTTGCAAACCAAGTGGGTTCCTTCATAGTGCTTCGTGATGGATGTTGATTGAAATCATTTGTATAGGGTAGAGCTTGAAGGTTTGGTGGTGGTTGAACCATTTGTGGTTGTGGAATTGCACCAAGTTGTGGAGTATGTTCTTGATTAAATTGTTGTTGATAAATTGCTTGTTGTTGATTCCATTGTTGATGTTGTGGAGTTAATTGTTGTTGTTGTTGATGATTATAAGTGTGAGGAAGTAGTTAGAGTATGGTGGTTGAGACATGATGATAAACTTGTGTAGTAAGAATGGATCTTTGTAGTCGAATGAACCTTTGTTGATGAAGTATCCTTAGGCGTAGAAATGACAAGAACCAAGTAGAACTTATGCGTAAAAACACCAAAATTACGCGTAACAAGAATAGTTACGGCGTAGGTTTTAGCTTCGCGTAGCGGTGAAAAAGACTAAAGTTACGCGTAAGCGATGAGTTAGGCGTGAAAGTTAGGCGAGGGATTACCTTATCGTGGGATCAAGTCTCGCCGTAAGATGAGTCTTAAGCGTAAGATTTTCACGCGTAAGCTTTATGCTTAAGCGTAAGATTGTGGTTTTATCCCAAGTGATCTTTACACTTCACGGTGCAAAAGATATCCAAAGTCGACGTATTTTCGGACTTATCCAAGTAAGAAACACGGAATAAACCGGAAATTGAAGATCAAGCCAGAACAAGGTTACGCGTAGAACTACTCGTAAAACTAGGGTTTTGATACGCGTAATCCTACTCGTAAGAATGATTTTGTCCAAAGATGTTTCTAAACCGGTTTTGTGTGATGAAATAGCTTCAATAACACCAAAATAACACAAAAGTGTGAAACTTGATGATCCAAAGCTTCTAAAAGCTTATGCGTAGGATAACACCCTCGTCAAAAACAAGCTTAAAAACAAGGAAAACACGTAAAGTTCCAAACTTTTGCCAAAACCAATAGTTTAACACCTAATAACGTTGAAAGTACAAGAATCTTGGATTCAAAAGTGTAAAAAATCGGTTTTAAGCTTAACCAAAGATGGTGTTATCTTTACGCGTAAGACCCAAAAACAAAACTTCAAAACAAAGTGTACACCCAACTATTTGGCGATTGATACCATCGTTGGGTCACTAGTTTTACAACACAAGCTTATAAAGAAAGAGATAAGGCGATTGAACAAGTAAACAAGCACACACACACACACGTATAGTAAACACGGTTAAGGAAAAGAGTGTGAATGAGAGAGTAACTTGAACAACCAACCTTCAAATGAAGGTTAATACAAAGTATTTATAGGCAAGGAGCTAGGGCAACACTCCCTCTCCTTCCCTATTCCTTATTGGGCTTGGATCAAGCTTATGGGCCTTCTACATAAGCTTGACCTTAAACAAACATAAAGGCCATAACAAAGCTACCTATTACATATGAATATATATATATATATATATATATATATATATATATATATATATATATATATATATATATATATATATATATATATATATATATATATATATATATATATATATATATATATATATACATTATATATAAGAGGAGGCATGCCACATAAAATGCCACTTAAATTTATTTTAGTTTTTCTATATATATATATATATATATATATATATATATATATATATATATATATATATATATATATATATATATATATATAGAGGCATCCCATAATGCCATGTCATATTTATTTCATGTCATCATTATATTTATGTGGCATTCTTTTTATTTTTTAATGCCACCTAAGCCATTTTTAATTAAAATTCGTTTTTTATATTTAGGATTTTTAATTAAAATTCGTTTTTAATATTTAGGCCGCATGATTTTTTAAAAAAAATTTATGTGTAGGATTCGAACCCTAGATTTGTGGATAAACTAACAAGCAATTTTACCAACTGATCAACTTAAATTTGTGGTTATATCTTTCAAAACCAAATATATAATATGCAAGTGAATGTTAATACGAAATTTGCTTTGGATATCTTTTTCCCGTAACCCTAATATATTAGCATTGATACGTGAAACACCACTTGAATTGATCATGAAACCTTAACCCTAGATTCAAATACATGCGACAACCATGCGAAAAAAAAGGCTCAAGCACCTAGAAAACCCTATACCAATATCATTCAATCTCACTAATCAAAGGTATGTTTGACTAGATTTCACTTGAATCTCACTGTTCGTGCTCGAGTTCAAGTTTTGGTCACTTATTGTTTCTTTTGTAGGTAAATATTAAGCCATGTTCGTATGATAATCATTTGTTAGTCATCTGTAACCCGCCTTTGTTTAAAAGCTTGATAATGTGGATGTGGTGGATACAAATGTAAACATATTTTATTTATTTGAATTGATTCAAGAGTAGATGTTCGCAGGAGACACATCCAATTTCGTCATTGATTATGCAGATAATGTACACATTGAGGGAACTAATTATGTAGCTACCTTTTATAAATGGTTTATAGAGCTAAATTTGTTATGCCTATTGAAACAATGTTATGGTACCCATATCCAAATAGCATACTGGTGTTGATAGTCTTCATGCATTTGTTTGGGGAGATGATAAAGGAGAATAACGTAAGAAGCTTCAAGATAACGCGTTTGGTCATAGTATCGTAGTATCGACATTTTATTAAGGTTGTTATTAGCGTCATTTTGCTAGAAATATTTTATATTCGCACTACCAAGTCATATAGTCGTAAGATATAAATGATCAATAGCTCATGTTTTGACCATAAATTTCATATCTATTTTGTAGAGAACTTGATATTGGGATTTTTCCTTATTGGCGTAAGTATGTCAATAATGTTGAGGTCATGTTTTTTTATGCATTGCTATCAATAGAGATGTTTCTCTTGGTTTTACTATTTATGACATATGTATATTAGTATAATTGATTATCTTCCTATAATTTCTTAATAAGTTACATTGTTTTTGAGTTGAAATTTACGTAATCTCGATCTCATTATACCAAAATACGTACCTTATTCAGTATCAAGAGTTTGCAACTAAATTTTTAGTCTTGCGCTTAGATGGGAAGATCATAGCTCTTAAAAAGCCAGCAAGCTGGCCATCGGGACTCCGTCAATGGCTTGAATTCGCGAAACTAAACGGGATAACTATCCATGGAACTGGTTATTGATGGGCAAGGCTCGGGATGGTGGACCACTGAGTCAGGAATTAAACCAATGGTAAGATAATATAGTTCAATTAAGTTATTTATATAGTGAATAGGTAAAACTGGTTAAAACAAGTTCTACTTAATTTTTAAAAACATAATGACATAAACCAACTAAAAATTGACTATATACATATACAGACGGTCAGGTTTTAAGGGAGTTCCAATGTGACGATAATAAGCATAACGATTCAAAACAGCCAACAAACTCACCTCAAGTTCGAAAATTTTCAATCCGTTCAGGTTTTTGGTATTAGTGTTTCATCCGGGGACGTCCCAAATACAGACGGAATTCACTTGCAAAACTCTCAAGCGTGAAAGTCGTTAAGCATAAATTTCTACCGTATTGAATATTTAAGAGAAAAGAGCTAGAATTATTGTTAGAGGAGTTTGTATTAATGATAAATTTGATAGTCTATGCTTCTTATACCAACACTCGCAAGTATCGCTCAATATTGATTAATTTTCTAAAAATTCGTATTTTGTTGCCATGTTGCAGCTTAGGGCTACTCTTTAGGGACACTTTAGGGAGTGTGGTAAGACCACAAGGTTATCTATCTCTAAAGATTATCAATCTCGTGGTCCGAATGGGTAAGCTTTATTTGTAATTTACGAATGACTATGAATTTTAAGCTTTCGAGGCTTACACCTTGATGCTTTATTTTCATGATTGTTTTTATTAGTTTTGCTGATAACAAGCCTTAGTGGAACGGAAGTTGGTGGAGGTACAATAAACTGTACAATAAGCTAATTCTAGAGCTGATGGTTGTTCTAGAGATAGGGGCATTTAATTTTGATGAGGACAGGGGTGGGAAAAATGGTGGCAGGTTTAGTGGTTGTTGAGATGCTGGACGTAGAGGTCACGGGTTCAGTGGGGACTGTTTAGGTAGGTTATTCATGAACAATATGTTCGAACCTTTTGGCACGATCATCGTTATAAAATTGATTTGCATTATTTTAAAGTCTGATCAGAATATGTGAGTGTTATTTATATAACTTAATTCTTTGATTCACATCATTCTTGGCATTTGTTTATGGTGATGATTAAGTCTATTTGAATTTGTAGGTTGAAAATTATGATGATGTTATACTGTAACTGTTTGTGGGCAATAAATCTCCTCGGCCATAGTTGACTTAAGGGGTATCTTTGTTTGACTTTATGCATCAAACTCTAAATGTCCAGTATTTCACCATCCCATGTTCATATATCCCCGAGTGCCACCACTTGATCTCCAGAATATTTGTTGCAGACCTTGATAAGGTATCATATTTTTCCTTATCGTTTAATTTAGCATCATTACAAAACAATTTCAATATATACATGACCGTGGTAAGTTACTTCAATTAACCTTTTAGTTCGCCTTTTATTTAACCTCTTTTACAAACTTTATTACCAATTTAATCACCTTTTATCATCGTCAGATTAATGTTTTGGGGTAATATGCTCGATAAAGGATATCCAAACCAATTTGTATAAATTAAAGCTATGGCGATTGACATAAATAAGTTTAGTGTGTAATTTGGGTGTCTGGACATAACCCCTTATGTACCATCCAAACACCCCTAACAAAGAACAAGACTCCCCATACAACACGGACTGATTGAAGCGTCATAAAGTTAGTAAAAAGCGATCCAATGAGTGATTTTAGCGATATTGTAGTGTTCAGAATGAAAGTCAATGAAGTGAGTAATTTATGTCTTTGTGAATCCAATTCACCAAGTAATGCAATACCTAGAGAAGTGACTGTAATTACTATTTTTTGTTTAACCAAAGCTTATCTCTTTTGGCACTGTTACTCTTTTTTATATATTGTTTTTTCTTTTTTTTTGGATTGTGAGTCCAATAGATTAAACCTTACTCAACAATCTTGAAGGGCCGATTCCCGAAAAAAATGGTTCATGCACAGCCTTGAATCAACTGTCTCTTAACTATTAGATTCTCAAAATCATATATTTTGATCCATATTTACATTCAGCTTAGTCGCCTCCTTTGCAGAAATGTGCATGGAAACTTCTTGAATGGTTCTATTTTCAGGATTTCTCAATATCGAGAGCTTAACCTATCTGTGTGCCCTATTTATTTCTAATTTACGCCCTATCTTACAACATATCATTATTTATTTCTAATTTACGCCTCTATAATGTGTTGCAAAGACATAAAGCATCAGAAAACCGACAGGAATATTTAGCACTCAAAGAGGAGGTAGATACTCATAAAGATCATGTGAATCAACGTGAAGAAGAGATAAGGGAACTCAAGAGAAAGCACAAGCAAGAGTCGCAAGAAGCATTGGCTCATCGAAACTTCTCCAGTAGTAGCATTGTAGTACCTTTACGTTTAGTATGTTTTGAGATAATTATCTACTTTTCTTAGATAATTTTGCGAGCACAAGTGTTCTTTACTCCATTTTATAATTTGCGTGTAAAGGGACCCTTATCATGATGGTCTCTTCTATTTTTATGTGTACTATCCCAATAGCCCATCAGTATGTCATCCTCAATCTCCATACATACCAGGTTTAATGAATACAATTAGGTTTAACGAATTAAACCAGGTTTAACTCATAGTTTAGTGCTGGTGATAAACTTGCACATACAGGCCAAACAGTGTTCACAAGTTAGGCGCTTTCTCTAGAGGCCATTTTTCTCCGTGGGAAACTTTATGTGGTCGTCTCTAATATATTATTTTCAAATCTCACCGGGAGAGCATGGTGGTGATTATAAAGACTGTGGAGCTTCGTCTATGCTTTTAATGGGTGAGCCATACTGTCCACCCAGCTCACGATAGCACCACTCATTCGGTATCGGGAATGATGTTGTCCTTCGTTATAAGGAAAGAAGAAGAACCGCAAGTGAGTACCTCGAACTTTCGTGCTACTTATTTATTAGAAGGGTAAAATGGACTGCTCACCAATGGGACAACAAATCAAGTCGGATACGGTCAAAACGGATCTTTTGTCAAAATTCTAAAACTTAGAAGTAAGGCCTCTCGATCTTTATTGATTAAATCTCATATCTTGCTATATCTGCTTTATGGTAGATTTGAAAAGAGAGTAACGTATGCTACACAAAAGGCAATAGCGGATGTAAGAAAGCGTGAAAGGTCATTTTGTGAAAGTCGGTGAAGCGTCGATTACAATCACATGAGCCAAACCGAAGCTATCAGAAACCATTATTTTTACATACACCACTATACTTATGATTACAAGATATCACGATTTTAGCATACTTGGTTGAAGTAGTTAAAACTATAAATATGATATGTATGTCACCATTCTATTATCAAATGTTTATTACCTTTGTGGCTTTCATGATCTCTATTATAGTTTTGAATTTGCAGGTCACTATAATGAAACTTTATTTTGAATTTTAAACTAAAAAAACGTTGTAATATGCTTGGCAAGATAGCCGGAAAGACTGGTCTATAGACCCAAATACAAGACTAACTTGAATACAAGAACTGTACTCGAATATGCCCATGCTTTCACCAGTGCGGCATAGGATTTATTTCCCAGAACTGAGCAAACAAGTAGTCACAGTGAGTAATCCCACACACCCCCATAACCATAGATTATGCATGCCATTAAACCACTGCCTCACGCTCAAAACCGAATGATGATCGCTCGTGGTCACCCCAACTTTCTTGAAGCTCGCTATTAAACTAACGAAACCCACCGCCCATTCATGTTACTATGCAAGTAAGTATCTTTTTCTTGGCTAATGATTAGGTCATCCATATTTATTCGGTGTTTCGCTTTGTGTTTTGCAATCATTCTCGTCATATTCAATGATCGAACCACACAATCATCTAGGATTACGCCTTTTAGGAGACATGGTTTAGATGTGCTTTGCTACGTGATTCTGTTAACCAGCTCCCGTACTTTCCTCAAGTGCCTAATGTGGTTGTACCAAAAGCATCTTAATTTTTTGAAAAGTACGACCAGATTGTGTAGGAAACTGCAGTCCAGAGAAAAGATACAAGGTTTCTTCATATCTACCATTGGTGCCCACTAAGATGTCAACTATATAATTTAAGATGCTGCTTACACTGTTGTAATCCTGCATAATACAATTACTTAATAACACACGGTATTTCAGTTGTTCGTTTATGACATGGCCAATGTAATTATATCAATAAGAATCCTTCCTATAGTTTTTGAAGATACAGACTAACCTTGGTTATCATGAGCACTTTTTAACTTAGGAAATAATACATTATCTCTTTTTATTTAAATTTTTGATATAAATGGGAAATAGTATTACATAAAAGTTCTTTGAAGACCTTTTGCTTCTGTAGGATTTTTTTTCTCTATAAGCAAAAAGTGATGTAGCTGGGATTCTTGGAAATCATCTGGACATCCATTTTCAAGTTGTTTCTAGTCGTTCGCTTAAGCTTCTCACGATAGCTAATACGAGTACTAAATTCATACGCTTAATTAACTTTCGTGTTTCACTTTTATTGGATCACCAAATCATTAAGCTTTCTTCTTTCTTTAGGTTGGAGAAAATCAAGGAAAGAAGAGGGAATAAGACTTGTCACCTGAATATAAACATGTAGGTATGTGTCTATTTCCATAGGTTATAAGCATACTCATCTAAGCTAATCCTAAACGTCCTTAATAATTTCAAGTAGGCTGTTTTGTACTGCTTAGGAATTTGATGATTTGCTTGATTTATTTGGATAGCAGATAATCTTAGGAATTTGTCTGATGATCTTGCGTCTGCAAAGAAAATAGGGTAGCCCAAGTGTTTTACCAGTTCAAGTCCAATCAGACATTGATGAGATACAAACAAAGCTGAACTCAACATCTTATACTCTTTCTAAAAAAGCCGAAGATAATATAGATGACATATAAAGAGTCCTAGATACCGTGTAAGTAATCGACTTCAGTTTATTGAAACCAAATAAACTTATGGACAAAAGTATCATAAGATAGATAAAGTCTTGTGTTTTTGCAGGACGTTAGTTCTGATTATTATATCAGCAATGATGCTCTTCTTGACATTCATCCGGTTTCGTAAGCTTCTTTTCTTCCCTTGATAGAGTTGTTTTACATTCTTTACTAATTTTTACTGGTAGCAAATTTGGTGGATCGAGTATGGACTTACTTTGTCAAGACAATAAGTATGGTACGGGCTGGCTTGACCCAAAACAACTTTTTTTATTCTTCAAATAGTTATATCATTTTCAGACATCGGATTCCTGAGACACTAAGTATAGTGTCGGGTTTGGCTTACAGAAACCAAAAGATGGATGCGCACCCACCAAATCGCTTGACACTGATATTCGGAAGGTTTACTAAAGTTATACCATTTTCAAACATCGGATTCCCGAGACATCACTTCAGTACTTGAAATGGTTTTTACTAAAGTGGCATTAAAACCATACTATAAGTATATCATGAGTGGTGAGTCGACATTAGGATCCATCCTTTGAACATAAAATAGAAGGCCGATTTTTTAACAAAAGTGGAGCAACAAATACCATCTCAAAGTGGTGTTTGGTGCGATTTTGCAAATGACAATGAACCAAAGTAAAAACATCTCAAAGTGGTGTTCAACTGTTGATTTTATCGCAACAATAAACCAAACTGCAAAGAACAAAACCATATCAAAGTACAACAACAAAACTATCTAAAAGTGGTGTTTGGATGTGATTTTTGAACCAAAGTGTTGCAAGAAAACCATCTCAAAGTGATGTTTGGTTGTCGATTTTTACCCAAAGTGCAAAGAACAAAACCATCTCCAAGTGGTGTTTAGATGCTGATTTTTGAAGCATCAATGAACAAAAGAAAAACCATCTTAAAGTGGTGTTTAGCTGCTTATTTTTGCAGCTGTAATAAACCAAAGTGCAACACAAAAACCATCTCAAAATGACCTAAAACGTAGCAGGATTGACCCACAACTCAGCAACAATAAACAAAAGTGGAGCAACAATAAACCAAAGCGGTGTTTGGGAAACCAAGGGTGAATAAATTCATGAGATTCAAGCAGGGTATTTGGGCATACTTTCAGTTGCAATTTTTTTTTTTTTTTTTTTTATTTATTTATTTATTTATTTTTTGTGGTGGTTGACTATTATGATATCTATATACTTTTCAAGTAATAAGGGGGTGTTAGGAATTATGACTTACTATCCTCCGCTCTCCGAACATCAGCTAAAGACAAGGACACAGGTAACTTAGTTTATTTATAATAGATTAGACATGGCATTACAACTCATTTGTATGAAAACAGGTGAAACAGGTAACTTACTTTATTTACAATATGGCCTTTATTTGTTTAATAACAGGTCAAATGGGTAAAAAAATTGGCTAAGAGCGAAACGGGTCAAACATGTAAGCCTCAAACAGGTATGGCGCTAACGTTACGGACGTGTCGTAACTTAGTTTTTCGGTTATAATCCATTAATTATTAGAAAAAAAAAATAAAAAATCATAATCATGTGTAGTGTTGTCACGCTTAAGGTTTACTATGGTCTTGCATAAAGTAGTGTTGGAAAAAAGGTATAGTTCAACATATTATGACATTATTGATTTCAATTTTATGAAGTTATATGCTAATATAGAATGATCTTATGTCAAATTTTATCTTGATGTTAAACCATAAAATATATATAGTAATTAACCAGTTCAATTGCTTCTATAGGTTTAAACAATATGTTGATGGCTTCTGAGGAAAAATCTACCTAAGGTCTGTGTATATTTTTTCTTTATTATTCACTTTGCTTCTTACTACATTAGATGGTTCAACTGATAGCATCTCATATAACTTTACTCACAATATATTCCTTCAGGTGGAACATCGTCTCGGCATGAGGAACGAATGACTTTGCACGTGATCCAGTTTTGCAACCTCATGGTTATGATTACATGTAAGGTTATATCTATTTTTATAGGATCATGTCCATGATAGGTGGCAATAGACAATAGTGGCCAACATTTTAAATTGAACATATCTTAAGTAGAACCTGTGGTTCATAGCAAGTAAGCTAAAACAAGTCACATTAAATAGTTCGAGCGGGTACAAATTTGTTTCCGAATTCATTTAAACTACATTTAATATCAGTAAAAATGTGGAGAAAGAAATCTTTGTAGGTCTCCACCCTGGTGTAGCCACATGTTTAAACCTGAATAGTTTTAACCTGTTTGAACCTGAATCTGAGACACTCTAATGAACCAAAAACATTAAGCCTTTTATAAACTTTTTTTCATTTAATGGCACCCACCCCCTGTGTAGCAAACTCAGAATACACAAACTTTAAATTTTCAAAGAAGTGCTTGGTTTTGTTACTGAACTTATTGATACCTTAAAAATAATTTAGGGTTATATACCTGACCATAACCACATATAAAAATACACAAATTTAGAAAACTCATAAAACATAAACTTTAAGCTTCATTTTATGTATTAAAAGGTAACATCGAATCACAAATAGGCTTCAGTGGCATTAAAAGAGTGTGAGCTTGCATGAAAGATATTATGTTTCATTTCTTGCCTAAATTAATGAACCACCCTTTTAAACAGAACATATCTTAAACGGAACATACCTTAAGCAAAACATGTGGTTCATAGAAAGAAGCTAAACCAGGTCACATTAAATGGGTCGAGGGGTTAAAAATTTGTTTATGAATTCATTTATTATTATCAAGAAAAGTGGAAAAGAGATCTTTGTAGGTCTCTCCGGTGTAGCCACTGTTTGAACACGACGGTTTGACCCGTTTGAACTCGAATCGAGATATTGTAATGAACCACACATTAAGCCTTTTATAAGTTTTTTCCAACTCAATGTTAGATTGTATTTATGATGTTTTGCCGTATTTCATTTATCAAATACTAAGGGACCAAAGTATGTTCACTACGCACACATTTTGCATCATGACCTAAAACCAATCAACTTGCTTCTTAACCCCAAGTGTGACCTAAATCTCGGTGATTTTAGACTTGCTATAACAACTTCCAAAACAAACTTCATGATCGAGCATGTTGTTAGTCGATGGTACCGAGCACCTCATTTGCTCTTAAGCATAGACTAAAGTAGGTAAAATAAACAATATTTGATCGTCGTATAAGTAGGTAATATGCCTGAGAGTGTTTTTGAAAAGGATACAACTGAGAAGAATTTAGACTCATCTGTTAAGGAAGATCAAGTTGAGAGTTTTAGTGACAGCCCAGGAGCAGTCCTGCTCAACTTGCTGACCAACTTAAGGCAATTACCTATAGGGATGCATTTAGTTCTTATTGTAATGGCTCTGACATGGGTGAGTTCAATGTTCTAAGTTAGGTTCTTTCTCTAGAATTATAAATAATATGACCTTTTGAAATGTATTTATTTGTACCTTTCACATGTGCAGTTGTCCTGGTTTCCCTTTTTCTTTTTTGATACAGATTGGATGGGTAGAGAGGTTTATCACGGTGACCCAAAGGGGAATGATGATCAAGTAAAAGGTTATGATGAAGGTGTCAGCGAAGGTTCATCTGGTTTGCTATTGAATTCAGTAAGAACTCAAAATTGAACACCAAAAATTATACCTTCTAGATAATCAGTAATGAAGTTTTGTGTTCTTTCCAATAGTTTGAATCATTCGTTTTTAAAATTCTCTTTAGGATTTATAGGTCATTAGTTAACTATTTGTAGGCACGAAATATAAGATGTAAAATGATGGTAAGATAGGATTGTGCTTGCAATGTGTTTTCAGATTGTGTCCATTGACTTATGTTTTTTTTAACAGTTTCTAACCTCAGTATCCATTTCTGTTGAGACATGTGGTTCTTGGTATCAGTTCTTTCCTCATTGAACCAATGTGTCGGTGGATAGGTTCAAAATCTGTGTGGGTTGTAAGCAATTTTATTGTGTTTGCCTGCATAGCAGGCACTGCCATCATAACTGTAATCTCTAGAAAAGTCTCGAGGGAGTGATAATGTCAGTAGGAGGAAATGAGTCAATCAAGACCGCTTCATTGGTTGTCTTCGCCATTTTGGGCCTTCCTCTTGCTATAAGTATATTGATATATCATGTATATCTCAAAACCGTTTGATTTGTCATTATCTTGATCGTTGGTACTTAAAGTAGTTGGATGCGATCTTTACATGGTATTTCTTCAACCAAGTAATTCTTTACAAGATTCACTCTTGAACATGATATGAAAATATGTGTACAAATAACATATTTTTGTAGTCACGTGTCATCAACTTACTAATGCTACATATTATATGCGGTTTAATTTTGGGTAAAGGGTTTTTACACATATTCTATGTTGTTTTATGACCATGCATCAACGCTTATTCTGATTATTGAACTAAAATGATTGAGTTCATATGTTTGTTTATGATTTCAAATGTGCTTAAAGGATGATCACCTAATAGCTAGATAATGATCCATTGGACGTCTTATGGAAAGATGTCCGAAACAGAGGATGCTGAAAACCGCTATGTAATCATACGCATGTCTCGAGCCAAGAAGGAGGTTGTGGAGGCATCCTGTAAATTGCAAGGATTCAATGAGCTGAAAATTAAAGGTGATGGAGTGACAAAAGATTACAAGCATATTAAATGATAATGTTTTAGCCGTTTTATGGATTATGGTAACATCAATTATAGATGTTAACCGTTTTATTTAACTTTTAATTATTTTTTAGTATATATCTGTTCTACTAAATCCTAAAAATAAAAACCACAAATAAAAGTACTTACCCGCTTTTAGCCATTTTATGGATTATAGTAACATCAATTATAGTTCTTAACCGTTCATTTAACTTTTAAGTACTTTTTAGTATATAATCGTTCAACTAAATCCTAAAATTAAAAACCAAAAATCAAAATACGTACTTCCTTTTAGCCGTTTTATGGATTATGGTAACATCAATTATAGATATTAACCGTTTCATTTAACTTTTAATTACTTTTTAGTATATATTTGTTCTTCTAAAACATAAAAAATAAAAACCACAAGTCATACCCGTCCATCGAACGGGTTTTGACACTAGTATATATATCTATACATTATATATACTTGGCCATAAGTTTGTCATTTCATTTATAGTAGGACAAATGTTTTTAAATGTATCATATTTGTCATCATTTGTTTTCTAGGTAGCGAACATTTTTTTTTTTTTTTTTTTTTTTTTTTTTTCATTTTAGGGTACTTTGTGACATTTTTACCTTCCGAGAAAAAAAATTATATCAGCTAATAAGGACAAAAATGTTCAAATTTTTTGCAAAATACCCAAAAAATGAATGAATTTGAATTAAAAATACTCACAAAAGCAAAAAGTTTTATTCACTACTTACAAAAGCAAATAATGACAAGATACTGTAATACCTTTTAAAAATATTTGCCCTTTATAGTATGTAACAAATTTTTTAATCATATTTAAGCTTCAAGGTGAAGAACGGTGGGATCACCCTGGTCTAATCATATTTAAGCTAATCGAAAAAAAATAAAAATAAAATAAACATGCACATCATCAACGGCTGCATGCCTAAAAAATTTGATAAATATTTAAAGTTTGTTGTCATGTTTCAAATTGATTGGATCGAATGACCTCAACCCACATCCCCTTCAACCTCCTCCAACCCTCATCTCCACGACAATGCCAACCCTCTACAACCTCCTCCAACCCAATAGGTTGAGGCATTATTGGCAGTGGCGGAACCAGGAAATGAGGATGTGGGGGGCAAATTTTTTTTTTTGACGACAACAATAGAATGCGGAAAAAAAACGAGGATCGTAATGATAAACCGAGTATTTTTACTTTAAAATGATGGATTTATAAAGCTTTAGAGTGTTGAATGTTGGGTTTTAGTATGTGGGTGGGGGGCATTTTGAATTTTGAGTGGGGGCACTTTCGAAAAAGGTCAAAATTTTAAAAAATTAAACTAAAATCGTGACTTTTTCGGCTAGCCATGGGGGGCACTTGCCCCCCATTGTTACTAAGTAGATCCGTCCCTGATTATTGGGGGTAGCCTAATATGTTAACATCATGTTTTGAGTTCGAGTAGAACAAATGGATACACACTCCAATGCCAAGCCACCTTTTGGTGAGTACAATCGATCTGCGTCCATCGAAAACTTGATCTTTGTAGGCTTGTATGAATCCTCAACTTCAAAATCCCCAACATGATAGTTTAGCCATTTTCCGTGTTCATTTAGATAACTTTCTGATATCACACATTGGCCATTGGATACTGAAAACTGAACTGGCTTGATGTTCCAGCCATGGACTTGTTGCGTGGTAGATGAGCATCGCCGCCCGTCGAATGGTCTCTCAAGTTTGATATGGAAGAAAAGGCTATAACTTCCTGCTGGAAATTTGAACTCTATATCCCCTTCTACTTGTAACCACCACATTTGTTGTAGGTATGCAATTGAGTGAAATCTACATAAACTTTAAACATATTAATGAGATAGTTTTTTTTTACGTAAAACAATCCACTATATATGTAAAATCCTTAATGCTAACCATGCAATATATGCAATAAGTATTACTAGTAATTAATAAAACCAGAGAATTAGTAACACAAGTTTTTTAGCTTAAAAATGTATTGCATGCCGAGTATATGCGATATTTGGTTACCGGAAAATGTAACTAGTCAATTTATTTGATAATGTGTTTGTCTAACGAGTGACTTGAAGACAATGGTTAGAATGTATTAATTAAACAAAAACCTTTTTATTTGATTAAAAAATGGTGAAAATCATCGAATAGTAACCAAGTTTGAGATCTGTTCCAATTTGATACCTCAAACTTCATATCAACCATAAAAACCATCAAAGTTTCAAAACTGTTTCAATTTTATGTAATTTTTATGTTAGAGTGACTTGAATGGAACACTTCTCAAACTTGGTTATTATTTTGTGGTTATTGTTTATGTTTAATCATGCATTAATGGGTTGTACATAAAGTTGGTTGAAATTAGTTGAATTTAGGGGGTGGGTGTTTAAAATTAATGTACAACATGTTAATGCATAAGCTGGTACTTTAAGCACAATAATTTAAGAAATTACATAAGAATGAAACACTTTTGAAAGTTTGATGGTTTTGTGATTAGTATAAAGTTTGAGGTATCAAATTAAAACACTCATGAAACTTGAGTACTATTGGGTGACATATTCCTTAAAAATGCATCTAATACACATTATTGAATTTTATTTTAATTTAATAAACATCAATTTTCCTTATTTAAACGTACAATACAATCTTCTGAGGGCACTTGTTAGACAAACTCATTTTAACTTGATGTCCTTACACAAGTAGTTAATATTATTACACAAGTAAACACTTAAGGTTTCAATAAATCTCTCTCATCATGATTTTAAAATTAATACTTACAAAATACAAAGCTTATTGTACAATACACAATGCACGATTAATAATCTTTCTCATCAATCTTAATTTTAAGACTTACAAGTGTTAAAGCTTAATGTATAAAATACAAAGCACTATTAATGTGGTCAAGATATTTAATGTAGTCAATTAATTAACAGGTCAATAAATACAATTAATGCAGTTATTAAAACACCCCTTACACAAGAAATACAAATTATCAAGCATACTGTACAACCAACTTAACCACAATTCGTGCATTAAATGTCACTAATAAAATAATAAAGCACATTATACAAATATTCAAGCCCGAACGGGCAACGGACCAAATGGGCCTGAGCCCGAACGGCTACAGTCCAAACGGGTCGAGCCCCGAAGAACCTGCACGGCCAAACGAGTCGAGCTCGAGCGAGAGCAGGCCAACGGGCTAGAGCCCGAACGGGCACGAACTAAACAAAATACTTGATCCCGTAAATTTGTTGTAAAAAAGAACATAATAAACTAAAATACATGATTCACCGAAAAATTTTATTTCAGGGTATCAGCCGCCGCAACGCGTGGTACCCTACTAGTTACTAGTAATTAATAAAACCAGAGAATTAGTAACACAAGTTTTTTAGCTTAAAAATGTATTGCATGCCGAGTATATGCGATATTTGGTTACCGGAAAATGTAACTAGTCAATTTATTTGATAATGTGTTTGTCTAACGAGTGACTTGAAGACAATGGTTAAAATGTATTAATTAAACAAAAAAATTTTTATTTGATTAAAAAATGCATCTAATACACATTATTGAATTTTATTTTTAATTTAATAAACATCAATTTTCCTTATTTAAACGGAAAATACAATCTTTCGAAAGCATTTGTTAGACAAACTCATTTTAACTTGATGTCCTTACACAAATAATTAATATTATTACACAAGTAGTAACACTTAAGGTTTCAACAAATTACATTGTTAAATGAATGTAGCGATATATGCTTAGCTGATAATGCAAAGAGACTCAACGAGCAAGGGCGGTACCACCTTGGGGGCAGTGTGGGCAGCTGCCCCCACAAACCTTACGACAATGTTAGTTTTTCGGAGAAGATGACTAGTTTTTCAATTTGTCCTCAAGAAATTATAAATAAAGCAAAGTTTTAACAAAAACAAAAAGTTGGTTGTCACCCAGTTGTTTTGTACGCCGGTACGTTGTGTAGCTACACAGATGATTAGTTGTTCGAGCCTAGATTTTGTCTATTCGCTGCTCAATTTCTCAATATTTTGTTATTTATAATTGTTTCCTTTGCCCTACTCAATAAAAAAAGAACATTAAAAGCTTGAATGACATCACAAATAAATTTTTCTTTAAGTTTTTTTCTTCTAAAAATGAACTCTACTAATTTAGTGTATTTACTAAACTTGTATTATTTAGAACTCCGATATATTGAAACCATTAAAAGTCTTTTAAGATTGTATGTATATCATCCCTATTACATAAATATTTTTTTGTTCGAATATAGACTTGGTAATGAAGAATACAAATTTGGATTTTTGGGCTCAAATAAAAGCCAAAACGAATTCTCTTTGGTTTATAGTAAATTTGTTTCATTTTAGTTTGTAATTGAAAAAACCCAACTCAAGTCCCCGACCGATATACACCTTTAAGCTTTGCCCCACATAGATTCTTTTTGGTACCGCCCCAACAACGAGTGAACTAGTGTCGGCCCCTAAAGGCTATATGGCGGTGAGGTGAATAGCGACCAAACTCGATTCTTTGGGTAGGGATGTGAGTCCAGTATCTTCGATCATCAATTCGACTATCTTCATCCCTTCCACGAAACCAACATGCATATTCCTCGCACATCGTTTATCCATCCACACTTCCTTGGTACCGCTAGAGAAACGAACGGGACAACACAATCCAACATAAATGTCTTTCCTAGCTAAACGCCGAAACTCCCATTATACAACATCAATTTCTTAGCAAGAAATCGGTAGTTTTCGTGTAACTTCACATCCCATACGTAATCGGTGATGATGTGACGAAAAACTCTATTGATACGGGCCAAGTTACATATATCGGTGGATCTAAACATGCAAGAATCCTAGCTAGACAGGTTCTCGCAAGTCTCCAAGACCGACGTCACGAGATCCCTCGTTATTGTTGGTCGAATAAGTAGAACCCATTGGCACGGAACAATTCAAGAGTTAGTGTTACTTCATGCAAATTTGTCAAGATCGCGATCCCGCCGCAGGATCGTTTTGTCTTTGCTAGATCGAGATCGTGGGATCGGATCGCGATCCTACGATCCTACCAATTTATCATATTTTGTAAACAAATGATATCTGAGTCAAACTGCTTACATTTCTACTTAACGTCAAAGATAAATTCATATAATATCCTCTTAAAAAGTACAAAGTTAAAATTTCAAACACCAAAGTAATCATAAAACACAAAAAAGTCAAGTTTCAATCGTTACATTAACGATTTAGTGGAATAATATTACATAACATAAGTCCTAAATGTCTCAAAATATACTAGCCATACATGATTTCAGGAAAACAAACGTTTCATAAGTGGCATTCAAAACATACCCTTTGATTAGTTTAATCACGGTGAAGAAAGTAAATTAAACTATCGAACACTTTTAGACTATAATCTATTTAGAAACATAGAAACTATGTATAAAATATAATATAATTAGAACCGAAACAACATTGGTTTGCTTATTAGACATTAGTAAAACACACGTTTTTTTTTTTTTTTTTTTTTTTTTTTAAATTTTTTTCGCTGTGCAAGTGGGATGGACTTAAAAGATTTAAAAAAAAAAAAAAAAAAAAAATGAACTTCGGATCGGTGTCGATCTTACGATCTTACGTGCGATCCTGCGATCTTACTTACGATCCTACCTCGGATGCAATCCTACCACGATCCTACACGGTTTTAGCTAGTAACACGTAAACTCGACGATCATACGAGTTTCTGGCGCGATCTTGACGATCTTTCTTCATGTGTTTAAAGACTGATCAAAAGGTTATACTATACTAGTATAAAATATAGAAGGTGGGGTGTGGCTGGTGACGTTTTAACCAATAACGTGAATCACGCATATGCAATAGATTAGGCATAGCTAGGGCTCTACTTAGTACTATATTATATATATATATATATATATTAGTAGGATAATGGCTTATAATTTTTGTAAATTAACGGCTACAATCCTTCCAAAAATACACTCAAGTAATGATTCGCGACCCAGAAGAAAATCGGGACCACAAAATAATCGGGGCCCACATTTTAAGACAAAATTAGAGCCGATTAATCGGCCACAATTAATAATTAATATATTCATATTAGTATAAGATATTACTATAACACAAGCCACATCTAATCTATATCATTTTATTCATTCAACAAACTATAGTATTTTATTCTAACCAAACTATTTTATTCATTTTATATTCTTAGTGTTTAACAATGCACCGTTCTTTTCTCTTATATTTTATTACCCTTATTTGCAACCGTATCCATCTGCTTCTTCCAAATCATACGCTACGTGTCTTCCCCATCTCCTCCCACCTATCCAGGTGTCCAACTCAATTAATCAAAAGTATTTTCCATCCACACACAACACGCTGCTTCTTCTACCTCTTAACATCCACACCAAATAAGTGAAACGGAATATGAAATAGAAGGGAAAAGTGATGTGACTGTAGGTTTTTTTGGGGGTTTTCTTTCAAAGCACCCGGAAGATTCATTATGAAGAAGTTAACAACAAAATCGTTTGCCTTTTATTTTTTCTATGCTCACGACGGCAGCGCTTCCGAGTGACCTGGTGATGTTGAGTCAGGTAATAATCAATTTTTTTCTTACATCATGCTAGGTATAGAACAAGACGCGAACTGTGGTTGTGTGTTTGAGTTTTTATGATGTTATGCTTATTGGGTTGCTATTGGTTTTCTGAGTATTTACAGTTTCAAGATGCCAAGAAGATGAATATAAGGGCGTGGTAAGTGGTAACAAACGTAAATTACTTTACTGAATTCGGTCCATGTACTTATTCGAGTTATTGATATCATTGAATCTTTTAATGGTTAGATGATCATGAAAAACATAGTTGGTGATAAAGATGCTTTTGGTTTTGCTGTGTGGCTGCAACTACAAGGTATTTCGTTCATCGAGTTTCAACAAGTGTTTGAGGTTTCACTAATTTTGGTTACTGTGGTTACTTTGATAACTAACTGGCGATTTATGCAGGTATGGTCTTATGGATATTAAAGTCTTAGGCGGCAATCACTTCTTTTCGGAATCAGGTATATATGAGGGTAATTAGGACTTTCTTGGGGTAGTGAAAAGGTTTTGATTTTAATTAGTATGTTTACTTTCAATATTTTGTTGGTACCAATCGCTAAAAAAAAGCGTTGATTATGATACTTATTGGATTATGATGTTGTGTAGAAAGAAGCAGAAAGGAGAAACACTGAAGCAAGCTGAAAAGGTCAGGTGGCGCATTTTATCTGTTTATGTAATGTGTTGACAGTGATTCCCCTCCGAAATGAAGATAGTGTTGACCAACGATATATTCTGGAAGGTATGGCAACTTAAACCATGTGGTTACAGATGGATCGTATTTCGAGTAGTGTAAATTATTTAAGACCATAATGTTAGAGTTTATATGAAGAGGAAGTGTTGCCGCAAAAAATGTAAGCCTTAATCATGTGATTTCATGTTCACTTGCCTGTATGATTATATGCTACTCATAGTTTTTGAATAACAACAGATCTAACTACATCCAGTGTTCGCAAAAGGAAAATTCATCCAACGTTTGTAGTTGGTGAGTAATTTTGTCATGTATCTGCTTAACAGCTATAATATGTTCTTTGTGGCATCCTTATTAAATGTCAGACACTATTGTTCTTTTAGGTGCAACTGATTCGGCTTCAACCCCTGAAACAGCAGCCGTTTGGCTTCAACCACAACGTATTCTAATATGTTCAATGCTGATTGAAAGTGTACAATAGCTTACCCGAGTCTAATGAGTGTGGGCGACCATTATGGACACATGACACTTGAAGCCGCAAGTACATTTCACAGTTGTCACGCGCAAGGTATAATATACAAACATATAGTTATTGGGAAGGAAATCCAAACATTCTTTCTATGCTTGGTTTATATGATTTATGTGTTTGTGGCTATTTGGTTGACGTGTTTACTTTACGCCTTGATCAGATAAGTAGTTATCAGGGGAAGGCGACGTGGTAAAATGCTTTCGAGTTTTGTCCAGGAGGTGTTTACGGTCGTAGTGTAGAGGTCTAGGTATGAGCTTAAGATTTTATTTATGTGTTTGCATTAATATATGGGCTGATCGTATTACGAAACGATTCTAAATGTCATTTGTTCAGGATTCAAGGAGGCAATCGAACCAGTCAATTTTTTATGAGCTGGTAAGTTTTACAGTTCCGGTTTTGCTATTACGTGTAATTTTTCCTTATCGGTCGAGACTACATAATGCACTTTATAAGTAGAACTTCTAAATTGATGTACCTGCTTTTAGGAATGAATTTATTATGAAAATAGCATATAACGATTAGTGACCTATGGTGATTTCAGAAATTGTAACGAAGAGTGTATGGAAAACAGTGTTGGATGCTGGATTGACAAGTCTTCAAATATCACAGCATGCAGGTAAACAAAGTTTCTTATCATGCTATTTCGCCCATTTCTGGGTATTTTTAGAATATCGATTATATCGTTCTGTACAATGTCACATCAAGAAGGTATCATTATTCCCCAAGTCTTTGAGGTTCTTACTCAAAGTGGTTAATAACCAAACTTTGTCATCTTATCCGCAGACCATTGAATTTCGGCTGATGGACAACCGAGTACTTGGACGGTCATATTATACCGAACAATATGGGCATTGTAATGGTTAGCATTAAAGACAATTGCGGGTGCAGTTCAGGTACCATATCATACTCTCTGTGATAAGGCGACCATTTTACAACTTATACTGAACTGCATGTTTAAGCACAAAAGAAAATGGAATCGGGCTTTTAAAAATGCATGATAATATGGAAGCATTGGTTTCTTTAAATGTACGGGATACATAAAGAGTTCAGAGGGGATGGATGGGGTATATTGCCTTTTTTATGGCTCTGCAATTATACAAATATTCAAATAGAATGTAATTTTCAGGGTATTGTTTGGATTCGCAACCTTATATCATAATTGTTCGGGAGTGAAGATATTATATTATCAACTGATTCGTAATATGATGGCGGCACCTACTACTTTAGCTTCTATTCCTTTAGCTTCCACAATGTCGCGACCACGGTTTACAACTTACTCCCAATTATAGGTAATAATTTTTAATGTATACTTGATTGTAATTTGGTGCTTGCTGTTTTATGGTTTTATTTGTTGTGTCGGGGACAAGACCAACAATTTGGAAATACTTGCGCTTATATTGTCGTTTAAAGCTTTTGTTGTGTCAAAAAGGTTAAAATGGTTAAATGGCTAAAAATAACTAAGAGGGTGTTTTGGTTCACATATTGTGGGTTACGAGGGCTACCTTGACTTGCCTGTTGCTTTTTCAGTTTTCGTGATGGAGCAAATCTAGCATGTTGGGCATATCATAAGGGAAAGGCAAGAGACGTCATTGGCTTATACACATAGCCAGAACATCCAGGATATGCTTCTTTTTTTTGCAGCAACTTTAACATTTTAAATGAGTTATTTGGCATATATCTTTAGTAATGGTTTAGACGGCTGGATTATGGATGTTTGAATTGTATTGTGCCTATACTTTAAGGATTAGCAAATGGTTCAGAAGGCTGCCTTAAGCATCCACTAAACAATGGTTCAAAAGGCGTGGCAGTTTAGTGTTTTGCAGATCTTTTAGATTAAGGGGTTCTTAAGGATTGTTGGATACTTAATATTAAAATTTGTCTTTTTTTGTTTTTTTTGTTTTTTTTTAATCATTCTAACCTTTTGCGGAACTAACCTTTATTTGAACTTAGTTATATCAGTATGTATTTGTTAACTTTGATGTTAAATTAGTAGAACCACAATGCATGAAAACACCCCGCTGCATCGCGGCGGGTTCAAATTACTTGTTATATACTATATACTAAAACTCATTTGGTGGGTTAAATAAAATAAGTCATTTGCCTCCTTAATTATTTTCCCTATTGGTTCGGTGGCTGTCATTAGAGACAAATTGTCCACTTAGCAAAACATCAATGGTCAGTTAAGTAATTAGTACAATGAATGCGTGAACGATACATGCGCGTGAGCAATCACGTGTTATATATAGTATGGTTTCTTAAGTCTACTGCACACCAATTCATTTGCAGTCTTTCAACAGTGTTCAGTACCACAAAACATATGCCACCTGCTTAGTCTCATTAAATGCAAATTGTAGTCGGTTACATTTAATTTAAGCTTAAACTTATTACATTAAATACACTAAATCAATAAATACACTAAATCAACTAGAAAATTCTACACATTCATTTCTGCTTCTGCAAGATATTAACTCCTGACATTCAGTTGCTCTTATACACGCTGCACGAATCTGAAGAGGAAAAACAACAAAAAAAACATCAACAAAACAGGTAAGGAATGTTTAGTTTCTTTCAATGTTAAGTAGATGCATCCATATACTTAGTTTATTGTTAATAATTTATGCTGACAGTTTTATTTGATGTTACTTTTGAAAATAAAATTTATGCAAAATAACATTTGCTCAAGTACTCCTTGCTTCTATTATTTCTATACAGTTATGTAGGCTTTTTGGTTTTATAATATTTACTTCTGCATAATTGTTGTCACACATAGTAACATATGCAACAAAAAAAAGAGTGAACATAACAACTGATGTGGCCTATGGATTACATGCTCAGCTTTTAAATAAATAAAAAAATAAGTAAGTAAATAAATAAATAAATAAATAAATAAATAAATAAATAAATAAATAAATAAATAAATAAATAAATAAATAAAAACGTGCCTTCAAATGTATATTGAGAAAAAAAATATATCCGTTCGAACCATATTCTGTTTCCGTTAAAAGCTACAATGAAGAGAATTGCACAATTGAAAATCGCAAAACGAAAAGATCCTTCAAGTATTTGTGTTCCAATGAAGAAAGGCAACAAAGTGAAAGGTAATCTTCGGATGCATTATTCATGTTATGTCTATCGTAAGTATTGTACATTTACTTAACTTACTTGATAATGCGGTATCTTGGCGGATAAGCGATGCCATGAACAATAAGATAAGTTAACAATATCAATTTACTTAACTTACTTGATAATGCGGTATCCGGATAAGCGATTGCCATGAACAATAAGCAGTGCCATGAACAATATCAATCTTCCAACATGCCAACAAATACCACTTTCTATAAATAATTCTGGTAAGTTCATTTAAATAATCAGTTTACAATTATTAGTGTATGCAAAAATCATTTATTGACTGTATACAATTTTAAATACATGCAGATAATGACCAGCCTTATATACGTTATGTTACCAGTCCTTTGGATGGCGCATCTGTGACAACATCAAAGTTGTGTCAAAATAATGGTAAGAAATCATGATTTTTATAAATCATGAATGATATCAATAATTAATTAATGATATGTACAAAATTATTTAAAAATCGCTTACACACTTACAAATTTATCTTTTGCGATTACACCACTTAAAGTCTTGAAGAAGCCGCAAACAATGAGAAAACAACATCGGACCAACATCAAAATTACCCGGAAAAATTTGTCAACAACGATCGAGAACACACTCACTTTACGAGAAAAACGGAAGAAAAGAAGAAGCGCTTGACCTCAATAACCAATCAAAAAGGCTCGAATGCCAAAAAAGCGAGAATCGAATAAATGAACGACCAACAAGAAGTCTCAAATAATCAAGGTAAGAGAAATGATAAATGAAATTAAAAGAAAATATTTCTTCGTTAAAGTATACAACATTCTAATATACTATTTACATAGTCACATTTGCCTTTTGCGGTTACATCGCTTAAAGTCTTTGAAGAAGCCGCAAACAATGAGAAAACAACACGAGACCAACAGCAAAATTACCCAGATAAATTTGTCAAGAACAATCAGAGTACACAGCCACCTTACGAGAAAAAACGGAACCAAAGACAAAAAGCACTTCAGACTTCAATAACCAATCAGAAAAGGCTACGAATGCCGAAAAAAAGCAGAATCGAATATATGAACAGTGAACAAGAAGTCTCAAATAATGAAGGTATGATAAAATGATAAATGAAACTAAAAAGAAAATATTTCTTCGTTAAATTATAGAACATTGTAATATACTACTTACATAGTCACAAAAAATTTGCTTTTTCCAGTTACATCGTTTAAAGCTGTTGAAGAAGCTGCAAACAATGAGAAAAGAACAGCAGACCCACAGCAAAATTATCAGAAAAACGGAAGAAAAGACAAGAAAGGCTTCAAACTTCAATAACGAATCAGGAAAAGCTCCTAGTGCAAAAAAAAAACAAAATTGAATATATCAACAGCCAACAAGAAGTCTCAAATAATCAAGGTAACAGAAAATGGTAAATGAAATTAAAGAGAAAATATTTCTTCGTTAAACTACACAATATTGTAAAATATTACTTAGACAGTCACACATTTGCATTTTGCAGTTACACCACTTAAAGTTGTTGAAGAAGCCGCAAACAATGAGAAAACAACACCAGACCAACAGCAAAATTACCCGGATAAATTTGTCAACAACAGTCAGAGTACACAGTCACTTTACGAGAAAAAATGGAAGAAAAGAGAAGAAGCGCTTCAGACCTCAATAACCAATCAAAAAAGACTCCGAATGCCAAAAAAAAGCAGAATTGAATATATGAATAGCCAACAAGAAGTCCCAAATAATGAAGGTATGATAAAATGGTAAATGAAATTCAAGAAAATATTGCTTTGTTAAACTATATAACATTGTAGATATTATAAAATTCGTGTATATCACACTTATATATTGATTTGGGAGATTCTTTGTTGGAAATGCCGCTATTGTATGACATTTTGGTATAGGGAACTTGAAAGGAATGAGGAACAATACAATAAAGTATAATCATTGTTGTGAGGCGAGGCCAAGTGTATCTTAAAGAAGAATTGGATCCACCTTATTATGTAAAAGAGCTATTTAAAGACAAGCACTTTCGAAAACATCCGCATATAACGGATGTTTAGTATGACATCATTTGGAGCAAAAATTGATGAGTCAATAAACGATGGACGAGGCCCTTACATCTTCAAAATCTCAGGTCAAATTTATCATTGGATAGGAACACTGTGCCCAGAAACTAATGAAGACCCTAAATTTCTTCAGCTTTATATCTACGACACTGAAAATGAGATCACTAACAGAATGAAGCCTTTTGGTGGGCATGATAAAAGCAAGCTGAACCCTCAAGTTATACTAAAGTTGATTCAAATTTTAGATGACCACAATGAGTTAGTTAAAATATTCGAGAAAACATCAATGGTCGGTTAAGTAATTAGTATTATGGCGCATGAGCAAGATACATGCGCATGAACAATCATGCGCATGAGCGATTGCATGTTATATATAGTATGGTTTCTTAAGTCTCATGCACGACAATTCATTTGCGATCTTTCAACGATGTTGATGCACCACAAAACATATGCCACACGCTCGGTCTCATTAAATGCAAATTGTAGTCGGTTACATTTAATTTAAGCTTAAACTTATTACATTAAATACACTAAATCAATAAATACACTAAATCAACTAGAAAATTCTACACATTCATTTATGCTTCTCGCAAGATATTAACTCGACATTCGGTTGCTCTTATACACGCACAAATCAAGAGGAAAAACAACAAAAAAACATCAACAAAGCAGTAAGGAATGTTTAGTTTCTTTCAATGTTAAGTAGATGCATCCATATACTTAGTTTATTGTTAATAATTTATCTTGTGAGTTTTATTTGATGTTACTTTTGAAAATAAAATTTATGCAAAATAACATTTGCTCGGATACTCCTTGCTTCTATTATTTGTATCTGATTATGTAGGCTTTTGGTTTTATAATATTTATACGCATAATTGTTGTCACACATAGTAACATATGCAACAAAAAAAAGAGTGAACATAACAACTGATGTGGTCTATGGATTACATGCTCAGCTTTTAAATAAATAAATAAATAAATAAACGTACCTTCAAATGTATATTGAGAAAAAAAAATCCGTTCGAACCATATTCTGTTTCCGTTAAAAGCTACAATGAAGAGAATTGCACAATTGAAAATCGCAAACGAAAAGATCCTTCAAGTATTTGTGTTCCAATGAAGAAAGGCAACAAAGTGAAAGGTAATCTTGGATGCATTATTCATGTTATGTCTATCGGATATATAGATAAGTTATTGTACATTTACTTAACTTACTTGATAATGCGGTATCTTGGCGAGATAAGCGATTACCATGAACAATATCGGTCTTCCAACATGCCAACAAACACCACTTTCTATAAATAATTCGGTAAGTTCATTTAAATAATCGGTTTACAATTATTAGTGTATGCAAAATCATTTATTGATTGTATACAATTTTAAATACCGCAGATAATGACCACCTTATATCGTTATGTTACAGTCCTTTGGATGGCGATCTGTGACAACATCAAAGTTCATCAAAATAATGGTAAGAAATCATGATTTTATAAATCATGAATGATATCAATAATTAATTAATGATATGTACAAAATTATTTAAAAATACTGCTTACACACTTACAAATTTATCTTTTGCAGTTACACCACTTAAAGCTGCTGAAGAAGCCGCAAACAATGAGAAAACAACATAAGACCAACATCAAAATTACCCAGAAAAATTTGTCAACAACAGTCAGAGAACACACTCACTTTACGAGAAAAAACGGAAGAAAAGAGAAGAAGCGCTTCAGACCTCAATAACCAATAAAAAAAGGCCCCGAATGCAAAAAAAAAGCAGAATCGAATATATGAACAGCCAACAAGAAGTCTCAAATAATCAAGGTAAGAGAAAATGATAAATGAAATTAAAAAGAAAATATTTCTTCGTTAAAGTATACAACATTCTAATATACTATTTACATAGTCACACATTTGCCTTTTGCAGTTACATCGCTTAAAGCTGCTGAAGAAGCCGCAAACAATGAGAAAACAACACGAGACCAACAGAAAATTACCCAGATAAATTTGTCAAGAACAATCAGAGTACACAGCCACCTTACGAGAAAAAACGGAACAAAAGACAAAAAGCACTTCAGACTTCAATAACCAATCAGAAAAGGCTACGAATGCCGAAAAAAAGAAGAATCAAATATATGAACAGCGAACAAGAAGTCTCAAATAATGAAGGTATGATAAAATGATAAATGAAACTAAAAAGAAAATATTTCTTCGTTAAATTATAGAACATTGTAATATACTACTTACATAGTCACAAAAATTTTTCTTTTTCCAGTTACATCGTTTAAAGCTGTTGAAGAAGCTGCAAACAATGAGAAAAGAACAGCAGACCCACAGCAAAATTATCAGAAAAAACGGAAGAAAAGACAAGAAAGGCTTCAAACTTCAATAACGAATCAGGAAAAGCTCCGAGTGCAAAAAAAAACAGAATTGAATATATCAACCGCCAACAAGAAGTCTCAAATAATCAAGGTAAGAGAAAATGGTAAATGAAATTAAAGAGAAAATATTTCTTCGTTAAACTATACAATATTGTAAAATATTACTTAGACAGTCACACATTTGCATTTTGCAGTCACACCACTTAAAGTTGCTGAAGAAGCCGCAAACAATGAGAAAACAATACCAGACCAACAGCAAAATTACCCAGATAAATTTGACAACAACAGTGAGAGTACACAGTCACTTTACGAGAAAAAATGGAAGAAAAGAGAAGAAGCGCTTCAGACCTCAATAACCAATCAAAAAAGACTCCGAATGCCAAAAAAAAAGCATAATTGAATATATGAATAGCCAACAAGAAGTCCCAAATAATGAAGGTATGATAAAATGGTAAATGAAATTAAAGAAAATATTGCTTTGTTAAACTATATAACATTGTAGATATTATAAAATGCAGGTATATCACACTTATATATTGATTTGGGAGATTGCTGTTGGAAATGCCGCTATTATGTAACGCACGATACGGTATGGGGAACGCTTGAAAGGAATGAGGAACAATACAATAAAGTATAATCATTGTTGTGGAGCGGTCAGTGTATCTTAAAGAAGAATTGGATCCTCCTTACTATGTAAAAGAGCTATTTAAAGACAAGCACTTTCTGGAAAACATCCGCGCATATAACCAGATGTTCAGTATGACATCATTTGGAGCAAAAATTGATGAGTTAATAAACGATGGACGAGGCCCTTACGTCTTCAAGATCTCAGGTCAAATTTATCATTGGATAGGAACACTGTGCCCAGAAACTAATGAAGACCCTAAATTTCTCCAGCTTTACATCTACGACACTGAAAATGAGATCACTAACAGAATGAAGCCTTTTGGTGGGCATGATAAAAGCAAGATGAACCCTCAAGTTATACAAAAGTTGATTCAAATTTTAGATGACCACAATGAGTTAGTTAAAATATTCAGAAAACATCAATGGCCAGTTAAGTAATTAGTACAGTAGCGCATGAACAGTACATGCGCATGAACAGTGCATGTTATATATAGTATGGTTTCTTAAGTCTACTGCACATCAATTCATTTGCAGTCTTTCAACGATGTTTAGTACCACAAAACATATGCCACCCTTCGGTCTCATTAAATGCAAATTGTAGTCGGTTACATTTAATTTAAGCTTAAACTTATTACATTAAATACACTAAATCAACTAGAAAATTCTACACATTCATTTACATACGCAAGATATTAACTCGACATTGATTTGCTCTTATACACGCCGCACGAATCAAGATGAAAACAACAAAAAAACATCAACAAAATAGGTAAGGAATGTTTAGTTTCTTTCAATGTTAAGTAGATGCATCCATATACTTAGTTTATTGTTAATAATTTATCTTGACAGTTTATTTGATGTTACTTTTGAAAATAAAATTTATGCAAAATAACATTTGCTCGGATACTCCTTGCTTCTATTATTTGTATCTGATTATGTAGGCTTTTGGTTTTATAATATTTACTTGACATAATTGTTGTCACACATAGTAACATATGCAACAAAAAAAGTGAACATAACAAGCGATGTGGTCTATGGATTACATGCTCGACTTTTAAATAAATAAATAAATAAATAAATAAAAAATAAACGTACCTTCAAATGTATATTGAGAAAAAAAATATCCGTTCGAACCATATTACATTTCCGTTAAAAGCTACAATGAAGAGAATTGCACAATTGAAAATCGCAAACGAAAAGATCCTTCAAGTATTTGTGTTCCAATGAAGAAAGGCAACAAAGTGAAAGGTAATCTTCAGATGCATTATTCATGTTATGTCTATCAGATATATAGATAAGTTATTGTACATTTACTTAACTTACTTGATAATGCAGGTATACTGGCAGATAAGCAGTGCCATGAACAATATCAGTCTTCCAACATGCCAACAAACACCACTTTCTATAAATAATTCTGGTAAGTTCATTTAAATAATCAGTTTACAATTATTAGTGTATGCAAAAATCATTTATTGACTAAATATAAATTTTAAATACCTGCAGATAATGACCAGCCTTATATATGTTATGTTACAGGTCCTTTGGATGGCGATCCGTGACAACATCAAAGTTGTGTCAAAATAATGGTAAGAAATCATGATTTTTATAAATCATGAATGATATCAATAATTAATTAATGATATGTACAAAATTATTTAAAACTCACGCTTACACACTTACAAATTTATCTTTGCGGTTACACCACTTAAAGTCTGTGAAGAAGCCATGAAACAATGAGAAAACAACATAAGACCAACATCAAAATTACCCAGAAAAATTTGTCAACAACAGTCAGAGAACACACTCACTTTACGAGAAAAAACGGAAGAAAAGAGAAGAAGCGCTTCAGACCTCAATAACCAATAAAAAAAGGCCCCGAATGCCAAAAAAAAGTAGAATCGAATATATGAACAGCCAACAAGAAGTCTCAAATAATCAAGGTAAGAGAAAATGATAAATGAAATTAAAACGAAATTTTCTTCGTTAAAGTATACAACATTCTAATATACTATTTACATAGTCACACATTTGCCTTTTGCAGTTACATCGCTTAAAGCTGCTGAAGAAGCCGCAAACAATGAGAAAACAACACGAGACCAACAGCAAAATTACCCAGATAAATTTGTCAAGAACAATCAGAGTACACAGCCACCTTACGAGAAAAAACGGAACAAAAGACAAAAAGCACTTTAGACTTCAATAACCAATCAAAAAAGGCTACGAATGCGAAAAAAGCAAAATCAAATATATGAACAATGAACAAGAAGTCTCAAATAATGAAGGTATGATAAAATGATAAATGAAACTAAAAAGAAAATATTTCTTCGTTAAATTATAGAACATTGTAATATACTACTTACATAGTCACAAAAATTTTCTTTTCCAGTTACATCGTTTAAAGTCATTGAAGAAGCGCAAACAATGAGAAAAGAGCAATGAGACCACAAAAAAATTATCGGAAAAAGCGGAAGAAAAGACAAGAAAGGCTTCAAACTTCAATAACGAATCGGGAAAAGCTCCGAGTGCAAAAAAAGCAATTGAATATATCAACCGCCAACAAGAAGTCTCAAATAATCAAGGTAAGAGAAAATGGTAAAAGAAATTAAAGAGAAAATATTTCTTCGTTAAACTATACAATATTGTAAAATATTACTTAGACAGTCACACATTTGCATTTTGCAGTCACACCACTTAAAGTTCTGAAGAAGCCGCAAACAATAAGAAAACAATACAAGACCAACAAAGAAATTACCCGGATAAATTTGTCAACAACGGTGAGTACACAATCACTACGAGAAAAATGGAAGAAAAGAAAGAAGCGCTTGGACCTCAATAACCAATCAAAAAGACTCAAATGCCAAAAAAGCATAATTGAATATATGATTAGCCAACAAGAAGTCCCAAATAATGAAGGTATGATAAAATGGTAAATGAAATTAAAGAAAATATTGCTTTGTTAAACTATATAACATTGTAGATATTATAAAATGCGGTATATCACACTTATATATTGATTTGGGAGATTCTTGTTGGAAATGCCGCTATTATAACATAACATTACGGTATGAGGAGCGCTTGAAAGGAATGAGAACAATACAATAAAGTATAATCGCTATTGTGGAGCGGTCAAGTGTATCTTAAAGAAGAATTGGATCCTCCTTACTATGTAAAAGAGCTATTTAAAGACAAGCACTTTCGGAAAACATCCGCGCATATAACCGGATGTTCGAGTATGACATCATTTGGAGCAAAATTGATGAGTCAATAAGCGATGGGCGAGGCCCTACGTCTTCAAGATCTCGGTCAAATTTATCATTGGATAGGAACATGCCCGAAACTAATGAAGACCCTAAATTTCTTGACTTTATATCTACGACATCGAAAATGAGATCACTAACGAATGAAGCCTTTTGGTGGGCATGATAAAAGCAAGATGAACCCTCAAGTTATACAAAGTTGATTCAAATTTTAGATGACCACAATGAGTTAGCTAAAATATTGAGAAAACATCAATGGTCGGTTAAGTAATTAGTACGATGGCGCATGAGCGGTACATGCGCAACAAGATTGATGCGCATGAGCGATACATGCGCATGAGCGCATGAACATGCATTGTTATATATAGTATGGTTTCTTAAGTCTCGCACAATCAATTCATTTGCGTCTTTCAACGATGTTCGATACCACAAAACATATGCCACACCTCGGTCTCATTAAATGCAAATTGTAGTCGGTTACATCTAATTTAAGCTTAAACTTATTACATTAAATACACTAAATCAATAAATACACTAAATCAACTAGAAAATTCTACACATTCATTTATGCTACGCAAGATATTAACTCGACATTTAGTTGCTCTTATACACGCATTGCACGAATCGAAGAGGAAAAACAACAAAAAAACATCAACAAAATAGGTAAGGAATGTTTAGTTTCTTTCAATGTTAAGTAGATGCATCCATATACTTAGTTTATTGTTAATAATTTATCTTGTGAGCTTTATTTGATGTTACGTTTGAAAATAAAATTTATGCAAAATAACATTTGCTCGGATACTCCTTGCTTCTATTATTTGTATCTGATTATGTAGGCTTTTGGTTTTATAATATTTACTTCTGCATAATTGTTGTCACACATAGTAACATATGCAACAAAAAAAAGAGTGAACATAACAACTGATGTGGTCTATGGATTACATGCTCAGCTTTTAAATAAATAAATAAATAAACAAATAAATAAATAAATAAATAAAAACGTACCTTCAAATGTATATTGAGAAAAAAAATATATCCGTTCGAACCATATTCTGTTTCCGTTAAAAGCTACAATGAAGAGAATTGCACAATTGAAAATCGCAAACGAAAAGATCCTTCAAGTATTTGTGTTCCAATGAAGAAAGGCAACAAAGTGAAAGGTAATCTTGGATGCATTATTCATGTTATGTCTATCGATATATAGATAAGTTATTGTACATTTACTTAACTTACTTGATAATGCAGGTATCTTGGCGGATAAGCGATGCCATGAACAATATCGTTTTCCAACATGCCAACAAACACCACTTTCTATAAATAATTACGTAAGTTCATTTAAATAATCGGTTTACAATTATTAGTGTATGCAAAATCATTTATTATTGTATACAATTTTAAATACCGCAGATAATGACCACCTTATATACGTTATGTTACCAGTCCTTTGGATGGCGCATCTGTGACAACATCAAAGTTGTGTCAAAATATTGGTAAGAAATCATGATTTTTATAAATCATGAATGATATCAATAATTAATTAATGATATGTACAAAATTATTTAAAAATACTGCTTACACACTTACAAATTTATCTTTTGCAGTTACACCACTTAAAGCTGCTGAAGAAGCCGCAAACAATGAGAAAACAACATCAGACCAACATCAAAATTACCCAGAAAAATTTGTCAACAACAGTCAGAGAACACACTCACTTTACGAGAAAAAACGGAAGAAAAGAGAAGAAGCGCTTCAGACCTCAATAACCAATCAAAAAAGGCTCCGAATGCCAAAAAAAAGCAGAATCGAATATATGAACAGCCAACAAGAAGTCTCAAATAATCAAGGTAAGAGAAAATGATAAATGAAATTAAAAAGAAAATATTTCTTCGTTAAAGTATACAACATTCTAATATACTATTTACATAGTCACACATTTGCCTTTTGCAGTTACATCGCTTAAAGCTGCTGAAGAAGCCGCAAACAATGAGAAAACAACACGAGACCAACAGCAAAATTACCCAGATAAATTTGTCAAGAACAATCAGAGTACACAGCCACCTTACGAGAAAAAATGGAACCAACGACAAAAAGCACTTCAGACTTCAATAACCAATCGGAAAAGGCTATGAATGCGAAAAAGCGAAATCAAATATATGAACAATGAACAAGAAGTCTCAAATAATGAAGGTATGATAAAATGATAAATGAAACTAAAAAGAAAATATTTCTTCGTTAAATTATAGAACATTGTAATATACTACTTACATAGTCACAAAAATTTTCTTTTCCAGTTACATCGTTTAAAACATGTTAAGAAGCGCAAACAATGAGAAAAGAGCAATGACCCACAAAATTATCGAAAAAAACGGAAGAAAAGACAAGAAAGGCTTCAAACTTCAATAACGAATCGGGAAAAGCTCAGGTACAAAAAAAAAAAAATTGAATATATCAACCGCCAACAAGAAGTCTCAAATAATCAAGGTAAGAAAATGGTAAATGAAATTAAAGAGAAAATATTTCTTCGTTAAACTATACAATATTGTAAAATATTACTTAGACAGTCACACATTTGAATTTTGCGGTTACACCACTTAAAGTTCTTTGAAGAAGCCGCAAACAATAAGAAAACAATACAAGACCAACAAAGAAAATTACCCGGATAAATTTGTCAACAACGATTAGTACACAGTCACTTTACGAGAAAAATGGAAGAAAAGAAGAAGCGCTTGGACCTCAATAACCAATCAAAAAGACTCGAATGCCAAAAAAAGCATAATTGAATATATGAATAGCCAACAAGAAGTCCCAAATAATGAAGGTATGATAAAATGGTAAATGAAATTCAAGAAAATATTGCTTTGTTAAACTATATAACATTGTAGATATTATAAAATGCAGGTATATCACACTTATATATTGATTTGGGAGATTGCTGTTGGAAATGCCGCTATTGTAACGCAGCATTCTGGTATGGGGAACGCTTGAAAGGAATGAGGAACAATACAATAAAGTATAATCGCTGTTGTGGAGCAGGCCAAGTGTATCTTAAAGAAGAATTGGATCCTCCTTACTATGTAAAAGAGCTATTTAAAGACAAGCACTTTCTGGAAAACATCCGCGCATATAACCAGATGTTCAGTATGACATCATTTGGAGCAAAAATTGATGAGTCAATAAACGATGGACGAGGCCCTTACGTCTTCAAGATCTCAGGTCAAATTTATCATTGGATAGGAACACTGTGCCCAGAAACTAATGAAGACCCTAAATTTCTTCAGCTTTATATCTACGACACTGAAAATGAGATCACTAACAGAATGAAGCCTTTTGGTGGGCATGATAAAAGCAAGCTGAACCCTCAAGTTATACAAAAGTTGATTCAAATTTTAGATGACCACAATGAGTTAGTTAAAATATTCAGAAAACATCAATGGTCAGTTAAGTAATTAGTACAGTAGCGCATGAACAGTACATGCGCATGAACAATACATGCGCATGAACAGTGCATGTTATATATAGTATGGTTTCTTAAGTCTACTGCACAGCAATTCATTTGCAGTCTTTCAACAGTGTTCAGTACCACAAAACATATGCCACCTGCTCAGTCTCATTAAATGCAAATTGTAGTCGGTTACATTTAATTTAAGCTTAAACTTATTACATTAAATACACTAAATCAACTAGAAAATTCTACACATTCATTTACGCTTCGCAAGATATTAACTCGACATTCGGTTGCTCTTATACACGCGCATCGAATCAAGAGGAAAACAACAAAAAACATCAACAAAATAGGTAAGGAATGTTTAGTTTCTTTCAATGTTAAGTAGATGCATCCATATACTTAGTTTATTGTTAATAATTTATGCTGACAGTTTTATTTGATGTTACTTTTGAAAATAAAATTTATGCAAAATAACATTTGCTCAGATACTCCTTGCTTTTATTATTTGTATACAGTTATGTAGGCTTTTTGGTTTTATAATATTTACTTCTGCATAATTGTTGTCACACATAGTAACATATGCAACAAAAAAAGTGAACATAACAAGCGATGTGGTCTATGGATTACATGCTCGGTTAAATAAATAAATAAACAAATAAATAAATAAATAAATAAGCGTACCTTCAAATGTATATTGGGAAAAAAATATCCGTTCGAACCATATTACATTTCCGTTAAAAGCTACAATGAAGAGAATTGCACAATTGAAAATCGCAACGAAAAGATCCTTCATATTTGTGTTCCAACGAAGAAAGGCAACAAAGTGAAAGGTAATCTTCAGATGCATTATTCATGTTATGTCTATCAGATATATAGATAAGTTATTGTACATTTACTTAACTTACTTGATAATGCAAGTATACTGGCAGATAAGCAGTGCCATGAACAATATCAGTCTTCCAACATGCCAACAAACACCACTTTCTATAAATAATTCTGGTAAGTTCATTTAAATAATCAGTTTACAATTATTAGTGTATGCAAAAATCATTTATTGATTTGTATACAATTTTAAATACCGCAGATAATGACCAAACCTTATATATCGTTATGTTACCACCTTTAGATGGCGCATCCGTGACAACATCAAAGTTGTGTCAAAATAATGGTAAGAAATCATGATTTTATAAATCATGAATGATATCAATAATTAATTAATGATATGTACAAAATTATTTAAAATATCGCTACACACTTACAAATTTATCTTTTGCAGTTACACCACTTAAAGCTGCTGAAGAAGCCGCAAACAATGAGAAAACAACATCATACCAACATCAAAATTACCCAGAAAAATTTGTCAACAACAGTCAGAGAACACACTCACTTTACGAGAAAAAACGGAAGAAAAGAGAAGAAGCGCTTCAGACCTCAATAACCAATCAAAAAAGGCTCCGAATGCCAAAAAAAAGCAGAATCGAATATATGAACAGCCAACAAGAAGTCTCAAATTATCAAGGTAAGAGAAAATGATAAATGAAATTAAAAAGAAAACATTTCTTCGTTAAAATATACAACATTCTAATATACTATTTACATAGTCACACATTTGCCTTTTGCAGTTACATCGCTTAAAGCTGCTAAAGAAGCCGCAAACAATGAGAAAACAACACGAGACCAACAGCAAAATTACCCAGATAAATTTGTCAAGAACAATCAGAGTACACAACCACCTTACGAGAAAAAATGGAACCAAAGACAAAAAGCACTTCAAACTTCAATAACCAATCAGAAAAGGCTACGAATGCCGAAAAAAGCAGAATCGAATATATGAACAGCGAACAAGAAGTCTCAAATAATGAAGGTATGATAAAATGATAAATGAAACTAAAAATAAAATATTTCTTCGTTAAATTATAGAACATTGTAATATACTACTTACATAGTCACAAAAAATTTGCTTTTTCCAGTTACATCGTTTAAAGCTGTTGAAGAAGCTGCAAACAATGAGAAAAGAACAGCAGACCCACAGCAAAATTATCAGAAAAAACAGAAGAAAAGACAAGAAAGGCTTCAAACTTCAATAACGAATCAGGAAAACCTCCGAGTGCCAAAAAAAACAGAATTGAATATATCAACAGCCAACAAGAAGTCTCAAATAATCAAGGTAACAAAAAATGGTAAATGAAATTAAAGAGAAAATATTTCTTCGTTAAACTACACAATATTGTAAAATATTACTTAGACAGTCACACATTTGCATTTTGCAGTTACACCACTTAAAGTTACTGAAGAAGCCGCAAACAATGAGAAAACAACACCAGACCAACAGCAAAATTACCCAGATAAATTTGTCAACAACAGTCAGAGTACACAATCACTTTACGAGAAAAAACGGAAGAAAAGAGAAGAAGCGCTTCAGACCTCAATAACTAATCAAAAAAGACTCCAAATTCAAAAAAAAGCATAATTGAATATATGAATAGCCAACAAGAAGTCCCAAATAATGAAGGTATGATAAAATGGTAAATGAAATTAAAGAAAATATTGCTTTGTTAAACTATATAACATTGTAGATATTATAAAATGCGGTATATCACACTTATATATTGATTTGGGAGATTGTTGTTGGAAATGCCGCTATTATGTTACGGTATAGGAACGCTTGAAAGGAATGAGGAACAATACAATAAAGTATAATCTTGTAAAGTGTATCTTAAAGAATTGGATCCTCCTTACTATGTAAAGAGCTATTTAAAGACAAGCACTTTCGGAAAACATCCGCGCATATAACCGGATGTTCGATGATGACATCATTTGGAGCAAAAATTGATGAGTCAATAAACGATGGACGAGGCCCTTACGTCTTCACGATCTCGGTCAAATTTATCATTGGATAGGAACACCGTGCCCGAAACTAATGAAGACCTAAATTTCTTGACTTTATATCTCGACCTTTGAAAATGAGATCACTAATGAATGAAGCCTTTTGGTGGGCGGGATAAAAGCAAGCTGAACCCTCAAGTTATACAAAAGTTGATTCAAATTTTAGATGACCACAATGAGTTAGTTAAAATATTGAGCGGCTAGAGATAAGTGCAGTGAACGAGATGTCCCAGAACTCAAAGTTCAATTATATAATGTTGTTGGTGCACAAGAATATCAATTACCTTCTGTTGGAACACTTGGAGTGATAGTATTCGAGGATGGTGCAATTAGCCGTACGGACTACGATGTCATCATAGAATATAGAGACAGAGGACCTCAAAGAATCAACAAACTTCATAGCTCATATATGTCTCTACAATTTCCTCTCCTATTCATATATGGGCAACCAGGATATAACACAAAAATGCTGCTAAGGGCCACTAACTCAAGAAAAAAAAGGAAAAAGCTATCTATGTACTCGTACTACACATACCAGCTGCATGAACGGTTCGATCAATATGGATTGATGTTTAGAGTGGGCAGACTATTTCAACAATATGTGGTGACTGTATATTGTACCTTGGAACAAGATCGACTTGACTTCGTAAGAGCAAAGCAGAATACTATCCGAAGTGAATGCCTATCTGGAATTTGTGACGCAATTGCAAGAGGAGACCACTTTGGCAATGATATTGGGAAAAAAATTATTCTTCCAGCAAGCTTTACTGGAGGTCCAAGGTACATGTACAGTCATTACCTTGACGCATTAGCCATTTGTCGTGTTCTTGGAAATCCATAATTCTTCATTACATTCACATGTAATGTTAATTGGCCTGAAATCAAGAGACACATGAAACAATACCCATAACTTACTCCATCGAGATAGGGCTAATGTGGTTGTCCGTGTATTCGAACAAAAGTCGAAGATTTCATAAAAATACAAAAGAAGGAAACATCTTTGGCGTTGTGATGGAAGTAAGTAATAAGTGTCACTTATTTTTGTTGCTTAAATTTTAGTCTTCGTTTATAAGTTTTAAAAGAAACGACACTACTTAACACCTGAAAATGTAACTTTTTTCTTGCAGTTCTTTACACTATTGAATTTCAAAAACGGGGCCTTCCACACTGCCATACATTGTTATGGATAGACTCAAAAGACAAGATACAAGCTCCAGAAGAAGTCGACAACTACATTTCAGCAGAATTACCTGATAAAGCATCTGATCCAGAAGCTTATAAAGTTGTTGCAGATATGATGATACATGGGCCATGCGGGAATGTTAAGCCAAATGCAACATGCATGCAAGAAGGCATGTGCCGCAAAAAATTCCCTAAAAAATATAATGACAATACTTACTTTGATGACAAGGGACATGTGCATTATCGCAGAAGAAAAACATCAGATTTTGTGCAGAGAGGAGAGATTCAATTGGACAACAGTTATGTTGTGCCTTATAACCATTGCTCGCTTTATATTTCATGCCCATATAAATGTCGAATACTGCGGATGGAGCATGCTGATAAAATACCTATTCAAGTATATTTCAAAAGGCACAGATAGAATTGCTGCCCGTGTTACAAGACCAATTGCCGATAAAACAACATCAGATGCGCCTAAAATACAGATAGATGAAATTCAGAATTTTATTGACGGCCGTTTTATCTGTCCTCATGAAGCATGTTGGAGAATATTTAATTTCCCTATACACCATAGGGAACCAGCAGTTCAGATCCTTGCAGTCCACCTCAAAGATATACAGACGGTTACGTTTCGTGAGAAAGAGCCACTCAACTCTATTGTGACAGATGATGGTAGAAAATTGACAACATTGACTCAATGGTTTATGTACAACACATTGTATGAAGATGGAAGACATTTAACTTATTTAGTTTTCCCTCGGAATATGTTTGGTACGAAACTTCAAAAGAATGGAAACGACGAAAACATAAAAAAAAATCTGCAATTGGTCGATTGGTTTACGTCCACCCAGCTGCTGGCGAACTTTTTTACTTCCGGATGCTGCTTGCTCACCAGAAAGGTTGCAGATCATTTGAAGAAATACGCAGTATTAACAAAAGATTACTCCCTGCGTATCGTGCAGCTTGCCAGGCTTTGGGGCTTCTTGACGATGATAAAGAATGGGACATAGCACTAGAAGAAGCATCATTAACAGCAACATCCGCATAGCTACGTACACTATTTGCTCACATTCTACGTTCTTGTGAAGTTCGGACCACATCCCAACTCGGGAGAAGCATTGGAATCGAATGGGAGACGACATTCCAAGCCGGGCTTCACAAATGACTCATATTAGAAACTTGCACCTCAATGATGCAGAAAAGAAAGGGTACATTATGTTTGAAATAGAGATGATTTTAAACAATTGTTCAAAATCAGTTAAAGAGTTTGGGTTAACATTACCTCCACCATATTTGCTAGATGAGCTGCACAACAGATTATTAATGGAAGAAAAAAATTACAATCGTGAAGAACTCAAAGAAGAAGCAGATGCAGCCGTTTTAAAACTGAACGATGAACAAAGAAATATTTACAACCTTATAGTTGATGCGTGCCATGCTAAAAAACAACAGATGGTGTTCGTATATGGCCACGGTGGCACAGGAAAAACTTTTTTGTGGAGAACAATCATCAATAGGCTGCGTTCAGAAGGAAGAATTGTATTGGTTGTTGCATCTTCAGGAATTGCCTCTTTACTTTTACCATCCGGCCGTACAGCGCACTCCCGATTTAAACTGCCTCTTGACTTAACTGATGAATCAATGTGCAATATTAAAAAAAAGACTCTTATGGCGAAATTATTACAAGAAACCGACCTTATAGTATGGGATGAAGCACCAATGAATGATCGTCGCTGTTTTGAAACATTGGACAGGAGTTTACGGGATATTTTAGATAACTCAGACAACCCATTTGGAGGGAAAACAATTATGTTGGGCGGTGATTTTAGGCAAACATTGCCCGTTAAGAAGAAAGGTTCGAAATCTCAGATAATTGATGCATCAATTGCCAAATCCTATTTATGGAAACATTTTAAAGTATACAAACTTAAAGTAAACATGAGACTGTTACAATCAAATGTCAGCGAGTCAGAAAAGAACACTATACGCGATTTCTCTTCGTGGTTAATTGATGTAGGAGACGGCCGAATAGGGGAACCTGATGAAGCAGAACCAGATGATGTTGCATGGATAAGAATTCCACAACAATATCAAATTGAAGATGATGAAAATGGTATTCAGAATCTGATTAATTTTATCTACGATACACAGACACTGGCACATCCAACACCACAGTTGTTGCAAGAAAAGGCGATTGTATGTCCAAAAAATGAAACTACTGACAATATAAATGAAAAAGTATTGTCAATGGTAGAAGGAAATATTACGAAATACATAAGTTCGGATGAGGCAATTCCGATTGGAAAAGACACTGCTGCCACAGAAATGTTGTATCCACCGGAATATCTAAATACTTTAAGATTTCCTGGGTTGCCACCAAATAACCTTCAGCTAAAAATCGGAGCACCCATCATGTTAATACGCAATGTGAATCTAGGAGGCGGTCTTTGCAATGGAACAAGAATGATAGTAAAAAATCTTTGGTCAAAACTCATTGAGGCTGAAATTATTACGGGTACCAGAATCGGAGAAAAAGTGTATATTCCAAGAATTCCATTGACTCATAAAGATCCTAACTATCATTTCATTTTTAAAAGGAAACAATTTCCAGTGAAACTTTGCTACGCAATGACGATCAACAAAAGCCAAGGGCAATCTCTAAAGAAGATCGGCATCTATCTCCCGCAACCGATTTTTGGGCATGGGCAATTATATGTCGCATTATCAAGAGCCACATCACCACATGGGTTAAAAATCCTAATTAAATCAAACTCTGAATACCCACCAAATACAACGAAAAATATTGTTTATAAAGATTTTTTGAAAAACCTTGATGAAAAACAGGTGTTTATAATAAACAAAATGGTTTCCCATACTTTTGTTATTATATATTTACTTTTATTTTACCAGTTTAGCATACTGTATTATTATATGAAACCAACCATTCAAATTTTGTTTACTTAACATTCATTTCTGTATGATTTAACCTTAACTTTATTATATTTAATAAAAAATATGCAAATACTAAATCCTACATGCTTTTGATTTATGCAGGATGACAACAGTTTATATCAAAGACTTAAAACCAGGAGACAGGAAGAAAATACTCGAAGCAAAAATTTATCGAGCATGGATACATAGAGACCCACCAGATACAACAGATAAAGGTTATCGTGCAATTCTACTAGACAAAGAGGTACGTCATACACACACAACTGCAAATTAGCCAACAATATTTCCTTAACAAACAATAACGAACAGTATAATATGAATAGGGCAACGCAATACAAGCAAACATGAATGCGCCAGATATAACTTACTTCACCAATATTGTCATACAGGAAAACATACCGAATATCGGACTTGAATGTATTAACACGTATAACGGCATCAAACATTGGCAAACAAAACATCATTGGCGTTCATCGACGCAACTAAATTCGATGTAATAGAAGATGTTGGATTCCCGAACACTTTTTCGACTTCATATCTTACAATCACCGCCATACCGAGTTGTCGATACAAAAGACAAGACAAAAAGCGCATCCGGTCAAAAAAAAAAAAAAAAAAAGTTACTATTGTTTACAAGATATTATTAAATAACTAGATACTATTATTTCAACAGACTATATTGGATGTTACATCAAATCAAGCGAAAAAGAAAAAATTGGCAACCCAAACAGGAATCAGGTTTTCTATCGTAAAGTCGAAATCCAAAATCTAAAGTAAGTTATTTAATAATATTTATTATATATGTCAGCCTCCGCTTAATAAAAAATTTACCGATTAACTACTCCTTTTTTATGTTTGATGAAAACAGCCGCAACTCTCTTGAGTTAACGCTTTGGGGTGATCTCGCTGAGCAATTCAACAAAGACGCCATAGATGCACTTGAGAAACCAATAATCATAGCTGTCTCATCATGTAGAGTCTCACGATACAACAACAACCTCCAGCTCGCATCAACACCAGCAACATATTTCTACATAAACCCAAGGATTCCTCAGCTAGAGCAATATCGAACTGAGTAAGTAGCAGAGTTTTACACTATTTAAATATAACATTAATATAATTTTATTTACTAAAAAAACATATATATGTATAACAGATATAGAGAGTTGTACAACCTGAAGCCACCTCTGGAGATTAACAAATATCGATTCCAGGATAAAGAACAAGAGAAGATGCGAAACAGAATTCCTCTTGCCATCCTAATGCAAGAAAACCCACACACTCATGCGGTAAGTTCATATAACATTACATGCATACTTTACTATTTATCTATAAACCATGGTTAAATATTTAAAAAAAACACACACAGGGAGTTCGATTTACCTGCCATGGAACTATAACAAGTATTAACACATCGCAAGAATGGTACTATAGATCCTGCACCCAATGCAGCAACAAAGTCGATTATAATGAAGATGGTTATCACTGCAGGGTTCATGGAATAGTGTCATCCACAACTTACAGGTAACATCATACCAAGTAACATTCATCAAAAAACTTAAACGATATCAAATAACATATTATGTACATGCAGATACAACTTTAAAGTATACATAACTGATAACACAGCCACAGTTATGTTAACATGCTTTACACCAAAGGCAGACGACATCATTGGCATTGACTGCAATTCATTGGTTGCCTCGCTCGAAAATAAAGATCCAAAGCAATTTCCAGAAGCAATAAAACGCATTGTTGGAGCAACACATATTTTCCAGTTTCATTTCAACATAACTATGAAACAAGGCCCACCAAGATTTATTTTAAATGAGATATTAGACAAACAAGATGCTCCACAACAAATTGAAATGAAAGCATCAGGATCAAGATCAACAACAACAAATCAACCAGAAGAAATCATTGAACATGCACCAACCACATTTAACCCACACACATCTTTATCAGGTAAAGATACCTCATATTAACAACATCATTATTTACCAATAGTGTACTTTTTTTTGTGTCAATATGGTCACAAAGTTCATACGTGGCTAACCAAGTAAATGAAAAGTAACTTACGTGGAATTTTTTTCTTTTTCTTTTTTTTTAACCCTATACACGTGGGTTGCGCCCGTTAAAGATTGTCAAAGAGTGCTGGGTTTGGCTCACAACAACAAACACAATCAACAATACGCCACTGGGTTTGGGTCGGTTTCAAAAGGAAAAAGAAAAATCAGAACCGATGCAAATCGAAACTTAACAACATAAGCCAATACTCATGGTAATAAGCTAAATAAAATGAACACTTCCAATCTTAGTTTTAATTTATGGTATTCCATTTTTTTTGTTGCCACACAAGACTTTTAACCAATTAAAGTGATAATTAAGCACCACAACATATCCATATGTCGACAATAGCTCATTTGATTCATAAAAAAAAACATTTCATTAACATCATCTTATTAATAGAAATTACAAAGGGAGAAGGGAATCAATGAAAACCTTGACAAGAGGTGTGATGTCGATGAAGAATATGATCAAAACAAAATCCAAATTAAATTTATACCTACACGAAACAAAATAAAACTCGATTGATCGACTTCAAAACAAAACACCTTTGAAGACCTTGATCCTGAGAAGACTATTGTGAGTGAGATTTGAGTATGTGTGGCTCATCCTTGTGGTTGCGATCGGATTAAAAAGGGATGAAATTGCAAGACTTGACCACCCTTTCTTGGTTCGAATCTTGTGATAGCCAAGTTTAATCTCACATCATTTTCACCTTTTGATTATATGGAAGAAGTAATAAGGAAAGAAAGAAGAGAAAGCACAAAAAAGGAAGATGAAAGGATAGAAAGAAGAAAAAGTAAGATTATTGGTGTGTTTGATGGCCAAGTCACACAACCCCCAAATGACTGGGTAAGATACGTAGGAGACACGTAGGATTATTGATGGACAAATGAACTTTTTGAGCATATTGACACAAAAAAAAATACAATACCTAACCAGGTAAGAAAAAAGTACACGTATCATATCGGTACATTGGAGAAAATACGTGGCTATTTAATAGCCTAAACCCTTAATTCTAGGTTGGTGGATTATAGATTTTCGATACGATAGGGTTCATATGTGACGGATGGAAGTGTGTTACATATGTTTCATCAAACGATAGAGGAACACGTCGAGCATTTTATTAGAGGTCAAATATTAAGTTTCTGTTGGGATTTTATACTCATAACAATTATACATAAAACAAATAACATCATCAAAGCATGCAGCGGAAGACAATAGGAATAATATATGTAAATAATTAACCGAATAAGAAAACGCGTACCTTTTAGCAATTCAAGAATCAAACGTTGATTGAACAAGAACAAAAACCAAAACCCTAACTTTAGGGTTTACACAAATCGACCCAACCAATAAATCGACCACCAAGATTCACAAGCTCAAGCGTGCTTGTCCTTCGTTCTTGTACACGCGTACTAATAGCGATTTGATGTGGAAAAGCTAGTTCCTTGAATCACAAATAAACCAAACACTTGTTTCTTTCACTTGAAAAATCGAAAACCTATGGGGAGGGTGGTGAACGATCGGCCAAGGAAAAGAGGGAGGAGAAGAGAAGAGAAATTAGATTATTGGTGATCCAAGATTAAGTTATGAATGAATACAAGGGTTTGTATTTTATAGGTAACTTAACTTGGTGACCAAGTTTGTGTGGGTTAGGGTTTGTAAACCCCAAACCGATCGGCCAAAGCCCCCAAAGGGGATTCTAGAACTTTCCCGACTTGTAATTTCATCTCTAGTCCTTCTAGTTAATATTTAACGACCGTTAACCAAACCTCGTTAATTATTTAACTATCGTTATGTTTTATTTCATGACTAATAATTAATAATAATAACGTTTTATTTATATTAATTATTTACATCAATTCTCATACGTAATGTGTGCAATCGAAGTCTCGAGTTCGAATCCGGACATACTATTATTTAAATATCCATAAAACCTTTCGGCTCCTTGAATATTACTAAATATAGTAATGACATTGGTTAGTCTAGCTTTCACAACGCCCCGGATCGAATCGAGTATGGTCTTCGGAAAACCATTTAATGATTCATCATTTTACTTATCCTTTTGTTACCAATACTACATTAACTATGAATATGGATCAAGTCATTTCATAAGTTAACATTCGATTCTCGTTGTATATGATTGAAACAAGATTACCAAAACATCGAGCGTATTCCAGATAGATCTTGGGTATGGCCATACAAACATCTTGTCAACCCTACGAGGGGCCCAAATATAGTATTATGCTTTGAAACAAATTCAAAGGAACAAATTCTCTTGACTACAAACATAACTCATGAATTTTGCAACACTTGAAAATAGCCCTTATAACTACCGATTCACGGATAGCGTTAGACTATCTTACACAAATGCACTACATTCATATCGCTTATCCGGTATCTCAAGTCCGAGGATAAACACTTCATGATATACTTAATGACAAAGACCCATAAAGTATCATCATGTAAAGTTGGGATGAGTCCTATATTCAATTCATTGAATATCATGTGAATCTGGTATGTCCCACGCATCAATATACTTTAAAAGTATATTCTACCAAAACTCAGATTTGTCTTAATTCAATGACATTCCCACATCATTGATTGACAACGGACTATTTAGAATAACATAATTTATTCACGGATTAAACATGCAAATATAGGATATAATATTAAGAAAATGAAAAATAAACATAACAACTATTTTATTTCATTAAAGTAATATTTGTTCATAACATCCTTTATCCAAATACTAATCACAGATCCGCATGAAACTACTAGCTAAACGAAGTCCTATCCCATCGGCATGGTCGAGTAAGTTTTCTTTTGGCAAAGGCTTCGTAAAGGGATCGCTAGATTATCATCTGTATGAACTTTGAGTAGATTGATTTCACCTATGTCGACTTGTTCTCGAATATAGTGATATCAACGAGGAAAATGTCTGGCGCCTTCATGACTCCAGGCTCATTGGCAAATGTTATTGCAGAGTTTTCATAATACACATTTAAAGGCAATTCGATTGAGGGCATTACTCCGAGTCGAAATGAATTTCCTAATCTAAACGACTTCCATCGCGACACAAGCGGTATGTACTCGGCTTCTATAATAGACATCGCAACCGTTGTTTGCTTCTTGCTCTTCCAATCAATCGCTCCTCCATTAATGACAAAGACATAACCCGTCCGAGACTTCGTATCATCTTTATCGGTTTGGAATGACGATCGCAAAACCTATAACATCAAGTTCGCATATGGATTTCCTCCATACACTAGAAACATTTCTTTAGTAGCCCTTAGATACTTAAGAATGTTCTTAACGACTGCCGTGTTTCACACAGGTTACATTGATCTTGAATGGTAATGTTCGTGCAAACACCACATCGGGCCTTGTACATCTCACAAAGATACATGATAGATCCTACAAACAAGCATAAGGAACTTTCTTCATGTAAGCCACCTCTTCGGTGTTGGCGCATAGTTTATTACTTAAGCCATGTTCAACTTGCATCGGCAAATATCCCTTCTTGGAATTTTGCATCTTGAATCTCTTCAATATTTTATCAATGTAAGCACTTTGGCTTAATCCAATTAACCACCTTGATCTATCTCGATAGATCTTGATTCCATAATAAATCTTGCTTCCCTAAGTCCTTCATAGAAAAGCACTCTCAAGATAAGACTTTACATCTTGCATACTTGGAATGTCTTTTCCCATGATCAATATGTCATCGACATATAAGACAAGGAAAATAACATTACTCCCACTAGCTTTGTGATACACACATGGCTCATCAAGATTTTGAGTGAAACCAAATTTCTTGATTTCTTCATCAAACTTCTTGTTCCATTGCCTTGATGCTTGCTTCAATCCATAAATGGATCTTTAAAGTTTGATACACGCTTCGAAACTTTGGATTCACAAACCCTTCAGTCGCGCCATATAGATGTCCTCATCTAGGCGACCGTTTAAGAAGGCGGTTTGACATCCATTTGCCATATCTCATAGTCATAGTACGCACTATGGCTATAAGAATCTAATAGCTCTAATGTCCGCTACAGAGAAAATGTCTCCTCGTAGTCTACCCCATAGGTTTAAGTATACCCTTGGGCTACAAGACGAGCTTTATAGGTGTGTGCATTGCCATCCATGTCGGTCTTTATCTTAAAGAGCCACTTACTTCCAACTACCTTAGCATTTGGAGGTAAGTCAACCTCATCCGGACTTCGTTATCTTTCATGGATTGCATTTCCCATTCATTGCAACTCGCCATTTTCCTTTTCGGGACTCATCATGGCGCCTTTATAGTTAGCGGGTTCACCAAGATCCCTAACAAATTTTCCTCGGCTTCTACGTTGAGACATAGACGCTCAGTGCACGCGTAGTCCTTGCGGATCTACGAATGGGAACCACTTCAATCTCGGTGGAACGCCCGGACTTTCGGTTCTACTTGAGGTTGGCTAGTGTTTTCGAGAGGTGTTGTATCTTCTTGATCATCTTCCGGATCATAAACTCTCCCATCGAATTCATGAGATATGAGATCCTTTTCAAGAAAGTCTCCATACCTAGCAACAATTACTTTGTTTCGGTGGAAAGTAGAATTAGTAACCCATAGTTTCCTTTGGGTATCCTACGAAGACACACTTAACGAGATCTTTGTTGCTGACTTATCGCCAGAGTCACGTTTAACAAACGCCTCACAACCCTGCACCTTTAAGTAAGACAAGTTGGGAGGTTTCCCATACCACACTTCATAAGGAGTCTTATCAACCTTCTTAGTTGGAACCATATTCAATATGCGAGCAAGTAGCTTCTAAAGCATAATCCCAAAAGGATAAGGGAAGAGTTGTAAGATTAAACATTGATCGCACCATGTCTAGCAATGTACGATTTCTTCTCTCGGATACACCATTTTGTAGTGGAGTATATGGAGATGTGAGTTCTTGGACGATACCGCACTCGACTAGATAATCTTTAAACTCTTGGCTTAAATATTCACCACCTCTATCGGATCGAAGAGCTTTAATCTTCTTTCCTAGTTGCGCTTCTACTTCACTCTTAAAACCTTAAATGTTTCAAAGACTTCATGTTTATGTTTAAGTAAATAAACATAACCATAACGACTAAAATCATCGATAAAGGTTAAAAGTAGCTAGCACCCTTTCTTGACACATGTCTTAGTGGTCCACATACGTCGGTATGTATCACACCAAGAAGATCATAAGCCCTTTCTAAACTATTTGTAAAAGGTTTCTTGGTCATCTTCCCGATATGCAAGATTCGCATTTATCAAATGATTCATCATTGATGTCTTGCAAAAGCCCATCGTGTTGCAAATTTGTTGCATGCGTTTCTTGCCTATATGAGAAAGTCTACAATGCTAAAGAAATGAAGAATCCAAATCACCTTTGATTCTTTTATTATTGATGCTAAAGACAAAATTATTTTTATCAATCATATTATCATGCAAATCAATTTCAAACACACCATTCTTCGGAATAACATTAAAGTAAAAACATCATTTAAAGAAATCAAAATTCCATAATCATTAAATGTATGAACGGAACCAATATCTTTTAACAAGGAAATGTAAACGACGCCCTAACAATGGAAGGTGCGTAATGACAATCGTTTAATGAGCGATTACTAAACCCGAAGGTAAAACTAAATCAAACGTGCCTATAGCTTCAACGATCGCATGTGCTCCATTACCCATGTGCGGTATTCGTCCATAGGCAAGCTTCCTTGCTCCTCTAAGTCCCTCGCATGTATTACAAATGTGAATACCACATCCAAGATCATATACCCAGAATTTATTTTATGAGGAAAAGCAAATAATTCTATCATCAAAAGAGTACACAATCATGCGGCAGTGCCGATTTTTATACCTCTTATTGCGCAACTCATCAAGGTACAATGGACAATTCCTCTTCCGGTGTCCAACCTCGGTGCGGTGATGACAAGCCATATCCTTCTTTGATTCTCACGCTTGGGAGGGTACTTCTTAGGTTCTTGCCGATAAGTCATAACTTGTTTTCCTTATCGACTTTACCCTTACCTTTCCTTTCTTGTTCGCTAGCGGCTTATTAGGCTTAGAAATTCTACCCTTACGGATGGTCAAAACCGCAGGTGTAGAGGCCTTCTTGGGCAAACCTTTCTCATAATCAATGAGCATTGCATGTACCTCATTGTTGTCTTCCCGTGCAATGCATATTATAATTGCACAAAACCATCAAATTCCTTGTTAAGGGATCATTGATCGTGCCAATTTGTATGTCATTAGGGTAGACATAGTTCAAACGCCCAACCGGTCCATGTAACTCATCATTTCGAGCGTTGGCGCTACGGTTTCCTTCTCCTTGCTTGCAACTATGAAGAGCATCTATCAAGTCATACAAATTTCTACAAAGACAGGCTTTTCAAACAACCTTTGCAATTCTTCCAAGATGAGATTAGGAAAGTAATTCTCAAATTGCTTTTGCAAGCTTGAGTTCATACTCCCGAGCATAATGCGGCGACCTCATTATACTTGTCATACTCAGTTGCCATGCGGCTCGTGCTTCAAAGAAGTAGCATCACCGCGGGTTCGGGAGGACAAGGCGTAGTCAAATAATTGAGTCGTTTGGCAACCCTCAAGACAATTACGAGTTGCGATACCAATCATTGAAATTCGCTACCGGTCAATTTCTCTCGATCAAACATAGATTTGAGCGACGAGGCTAGTGCGATAGATTCACTTGAGCCATTTCTACGAAATAAAAGTTCAAAAGTTAGTACTTTCGATAAGTAAACATTCAAGAAAATAATATACCCTTTTGGTCAATATTCATATTAACCATAGTATTTTCCTTGAATATTGGATCCTCATTATCATAGTTCCACCACATCGGTTGATCTCGCTAGTGGTGAAAGTATAGAATAGTGTCGTTGAAAAACGATAACCGACAAACAAGTTTTCAATTCCAAAATTATGGGATTTACAATTTTGCCAAAACAATTAATGCAAAACGTAAGCATGTTTTATCCCATCTTATGCCTTGAGTCATAGGTCTCAATAACTAACTTAATTAAGTTGTCTAATTTAGAAACTGCAAATCATAAAGTTGAGGTCTCACACAACAAAATAATTCACCTCGTTATTGTAATCTAGATCAAGGTCTCACATAACTAAATTACAACTTCAAGTGTTTCATATCATTAGATGGCATAAACTTAAATTTAAAGGGTACAATTTTGACGTGTAATCAAAACTTATGTATAAAGTAGCATGCATACAACTTTATAACATAAAATTTTCGAAAAAACTTACATTAGATTTTAATTGCTAAGATTGAATTCTACAAAGTTTTAATCGATGCGTTGAGAAACTTACAACTTTGCACTAAGATGCTTCGTACATAGAATGGTTATACTAGGTAGCTCAATCGAACTCACGAGGGGAGGGACCGGGTAAGCGTTGAAGCATAACTTAGACATCCATTCGGTGAGGCGTGCTCACTTCTTAAATAACCCTTTATAGTTTGTTTTAGTGGGTGAGTCGTTCTAACCATTTAGTACACGCATCAATCGATTAAAAGTTTAAGAATAATTCTTAGATAACAAATCAATTTCGCCATTATTTAGTCCATTTAATTTTCTATTAAAAAAAACCCCTTTTTGCTTACTAACATGTCAAACAATATATAAACAAAAAAGCATTTTAATAAAAATTAAACACACTCAAATAATATAAACATATAACTAAACAATTTTAAAATATGTCAAAACAATTAGCCACATGCATAATTATTTCAATAAACTCTAATAACAATTCTAGTCGTAAATAAATGCATACATTAACTAGGACTTTCATCTCGCTAGAAGATGAGCCACATACATCGACAAGTCGATTGCATAAGCCAAGTTAATAGTATACCAATTAGCACATAACGAATTTTATTAGTTATAATTGAGGTCTTCCCCAATTCAATAATTATTAAATAAATAAAACATGTGAGTATCACTTAACAATTAATCAATAAACAATAAACAATACTACATGGCAAAACATGCATGTTCCACCATGGATTCCGCATAACAATTATCACCCAAGATACGCATATTACATGGCACATAACAATTATTCATTAATTAACCACATAAAATAAGCATGCAATCCTAGGGTTTCTACAAGTTTTACAAAATTAAAACCTAATTAAATAAATAAAAGGGTAATCGACCCTATATATAAAAAATTAGGGTTTCGAATTCAAAACCCTAGAAACCATAAAAAGCATGCATATAACCATAAAGATTCAATTTTTATGTGTTTCGGTAATTAATTACATCCATATCAACCTGTCTCTGATACCACTGTTGGGATTTTATACTCATAACAATTATACATAAAACAAATAACATCATCAAAGCATGCAACGGAAGACAATAAGAATAATATATGTAAATAATTAACCGAATAAGAAAACGCGTATCTTTTAGCAATTCAAGAATCAAACGTTGATTGAACAAGAACAAAAACCAAAACCCTAACTTTAGGGTTTACACAATCGACCCAACCAATAAATCGACCACCAAGATTCACAAGCTCAGCGTGCTTGTCCTTCGTTCTTACACACACGCGTACTAATAGCGATTTGATGTGGAAAAGCTAGTTCCTTGAATCACAAATAAACCAAACACTTGTTTCTTTCACTTGAAAATCGAAACCCATGGGAGGTGGTGAGCGATCGGCCAAGGAAAGAGGAGGAGAAGAAGAGAAATTAGGTTTTGGTGATCCAAGATTAAGTTATGAATGAATACAAGGGTTTGTATTTATAGGTAACTTAACTTGGTGATCAAGTTTGTGTGGGTTAGGGTTTGTAAACCCCAAACCGATCGGCCAAAGCCCCCAAAGGGGATTCTAGAACTTTCCCGACTTGTAATTTCATCTCTAGTCCTTCTAGTTAATATTTAGCGACCGTTAACCAAACCTCGTTAATTATTTAACTATCGTTATGTTTTATTTCATGACTAATAATTAATAATAATAACGTTTTATTTATATTAATTATTTACATCAATTCTCATACGTAATGTGTGCAATCCCGAAGTCTCGAGTTCGAATCCGGACATACTATTATTTAAATATCCATAAAACCTTTCAGTTTCTCCATCCATATAACAAATATATATGTAGGGTCCTTTATAAGAAGCGCGATCATTTTTGTAACTGAAGAAAATTTCGAATACTTAAAGTCGTCAATAAGCTAAGTAGAAAAAAATATACTAAAACTGAAAAATTTATATAAACTTTTAGCAAAACAAAATTTTTCTAATCATTTTAAGCCCAATGGTGTGAGCAAAATGATATACTTTTGTTTCCTTAAGAAAATGTCACTTCATACTTGTTTTCTATTTGCTTAGAGCACCGGTATGGACATATGGTAGCGACTCGACGTTATGCCAAAGTGGGGTCGGTGTTGCCGGCGTTACCATACCGGGTCCCCATTTATCCAACGTGCATTGGTGGTGGCGTTAGTTTACCAAAGTTCGTTAGTGTGTGATTTTTTCTCGCTTTTTTTCGATAATATCTTTTACAAGTTTTACTTCGTTTTTGATAATGATTGGAGGTTGATGATGAGTTCAAGCTAAGAAAGACTTGGTGCAAAAGAAGGTATGATAGTGAATATTGCACATCATTACATGATGAAAAGAATTATACTCCCGAGTATTAAGTATATATGATTCTTTGTTGCTAACTTTTAAACTATATGTTATTAAAACTAAGATTGAGTATATTGCAAAAGTTGTCTATATCGGTTGCAGGTGCACTCCCTGCAACTTTTCAAAAATACTGGCAAAATATTTATATGAAATTTGTATGCAATTATCTCATTGGTATGGACTCCATTCGCCTGCATTTCAAGTTTCATATGTTATCGTGCTAATAAACAACAATTACACATAAAAAATTGTTACAATCTTTGGGTGCTTTTTCAAAGTTATAAATATTGCGCCCGGATATAACAATATATCCAAAACATTCATAAAAACCATTAATTGTAACACATGCATAAAAAAACTTATATCAAGACTGTTAATTACAGAATATTTGATCTGCACTACTCAATATAGTTTATACTCCGATCTAAACCCATGGTTTTGTTAATTTCATAAATAAACTCAAAGAAGTTGGCCACTTCTTGGGTGGTACTTGTTGGGTGGGGATCAAGAAGGCTTCTTAGGTAGAGACTATAATCCCTTGAGCGGGCCTCTGTCGGACCATAGATTGTTCCAGTCCTGATGCAAAATCCTTGTTATTGGATAAAAAAGGATAGTTCCATTTTATCAACAATGATCTGCAAGTCATAATTTCCTAGATCATGTTGTTCATCTTGAATTATATCCAGGGATTCAACAATAGAGCGGCTCCAGCCGTCAATTTTGATAAGCTCAAGAGTTGGAATGTCGCCTATTTCAAGTGGTATCTCCTTAAGTAAAACGCAATTTACCAACTGTAATTCTTTCAGACATGGGAAGTTGATCGTATTACCTTCCCACTTTTCAATATCTAGCTTCTCAAGTTTTAAGAATTTTAGTTGTTGAAACGGCTCCTCACCCATGTTCCACTCTGCTCCGTCGAAGGCATGGTCACATAGTTTGAGAATTTCAAGGTTAGGTAACGATTGAATGATTGACATATCACTCCAAGGTAGAAGGCAATTTACTAATGTGAGTTTTTTTAATGTGGCAGGGAACCTAATATTATTTCCACGTTTTGGCTCCCCTTTTGGAAGTTCTGGCTTTCTTGAGTTTCTTTCTTCGAATCCGGTTAACTTCAAGGTTTCAAGGAATGCAAGTAATCCGAAGTCATTTTCCTTATTTGAGTAGAAAAATGACGAAAGCTTTTCTATGACCGGAAAACATTTTTGTAAGTTTCCTATCAAATCTCCCAACTGCACTCTGGAAATGGTTTGCAAATTCATTGGTTTCTCAATAGAAGAAAGATATATTTCCATGTTACTCGACAAGTGCCTTAGGTTTACCAAATCTGATATGTTACTCGGTAAAACCAAAAATCCATGACTTGTTTTAACAATGAGGTTTTGTAGGCTCCTAAAATTGCACACTGAGGATGGAAAACCAGATGGAAGCCAAATTGCAAGGTACCTTAAGTGAATTAGTAATGCTATCCCGTCAGGAAAACCATTCAACTTACAATTTCGTAGATCCAACACCCTAAGGAGCGCAAAGGAATGGAAATACTCCACAATGTCATAAATCACAGATGAGGGGCATTTAAAGCACAAAAGGGAGTGGATGCTTGGGGTATGCGGATGAGCACTGTTTGCAATCCGGATAGTTCCATTTGTGAAAAAATGTCGCATTTTATATGATGTAATAACCTCATCCTGCCATGTCGAGTTTATTTCCATGCAGAATCTTTCTTCTTCTGCTTTTATCAGGCATAACTCCCTTACAAGATCATGGACTTTAAAAGCTTTGACTCCATTATTGGACTTCCTTTCTGCAACAACTAAGAGATTTCTGTCAACTAATTCCATCAAGCAAGCCTCTGCGATATCCTCAAGGCTTTGGTTTTCAGCTTCGTGTATAAATCCTTCAGCCACCCATAACCTCATTAACTGTCGTGCTGGGAACTTAAAGTCTTCCGGGAAGCCTCCTAAATACAGAAAGCACTCTCTCAAGTGAAGAGGTAGATGATTGTAACTTAAAGCTAGTGTTTCCATGTGTCCCTTCTTGTCATTAGCAATGTATGAACCAACACTGTGACTAATTTTTTTCCACAAAGCTTTGTTCATCGGGTCTTTTGCTAGAAGTCCTGCTATGACAACCACTGCAAGTGGCAGTCCCTTACATTTGTCTGCAATTCGTATTCCGTGTTTAATCAACCATTTTGGGCATTCTTTGCCATGGAACACTTTCGTGCACAATAACTCCCAGCTTTCTTTTTCGGTTAAAAAACTCAAGAAATGGACAAGCCCATTTGGTTTTGGTTTGGCATGTGATCCAACTTCATTGACGCGACTCGTGAACAGAATTCGACTGCTGGTGTCATCATCGGGGAAAAGTACTTTCAGGTTATCCCATGCCTCTTTGCTCCAGATATCATCAATGACAATTAAATATCTCTGACCCTTTAGACTCTTGTGCAACATTTCACGAAGTTTAGAGTCATTAGTTTTTTCTATATCTAGTTGAACACCCAAGGATACCAGGATTTGAATGAACACATCACGCCTTTCGTATGTTTGAGAGACAGTAACCCATGCACGGATATCAAAATGATACATAATAAAACGATCATTGAATACTTTGGTAGCCAGGGTAGTCTTACCAAGCCCGCCCATGCCAACGATGGAGACGACATCTAGCTGCTTTTGATCTTCCACAAGTTTATCGCGTATGACTTCAACATGATGATCAAGCCCCACAACAACTTCATCGAATAATTTCTTCGATCCTTGTGTACTTCTGCTGTTGGAAGTTTCAGCAGTTGCACACTGCAATTGCTGGCTTTTAGTCCTTTGAGACGAATCCATCTTCATGTTATCCATGCTTGTTTTAATGAGTTCTTCCTTGATGGACTTGATTGATCTCATAACATGATCGAGAATCAGGGAGGTTTTATAGACATCAGATCTAGGAGAGTATCCTTTTTTCCTGAAATGAACACCAGATACAAATAGATCAATGATATCTTGAGCTTCTTCTGCTGTGTTTTTGAATCTTTTCTTCAGATATTTAATGCTTTTGAGCTCATGCAGTTCTGTATGTTCGCCATGAAAAAGGATCTGGATCATGGAGCAAAGCTCTTCATAAAGAAGCTGCAACTGAGGCCTTTCTGATAGAATTGATGGGTGGTCGTTAATGAGTGGATTATCATTGGAATAAATTAGCTGCTTCAAGTTTTCCATGAACAATTCTAAGCCTGTGTATGTCATTTTGATCTCTCTCTCTCTCTCCCTCTCTTTTTTTTTTTTTTTCCTTGTATCTGAAGAACAATAGATATGGTTTTATTTGAATTGAAGTGGATAACATAATGTAAGGCTGTGATTGATGGCTGACTCTTTGCTTGCACTCTATTTTCTTAGAAGATGTGCATTTGGTGTTTTATGCTACAAATAACACTTGAGTTAATGGTGTATGTATATAGAATTTTAACTTTACATAGTAATATACTAATATTGCTAATAAACAACTATTAGTAAAAAATATAGTACACTAGAAAATAAACATAAAATAATATGTGAAGTCATTTTTTGGTCGATCAACTCTGCAACCTGATGGCAAGACCTCTCAATACTTTGATCGGTGTTTGGTTCAGTTTCCATCATAGGGATGGCTTGATGGGTGATGATAGTGTTTCACCAGCGGTGGCCAGCGCAGCAGCCCAGGTGATGGGAATTCATACCAGAATTACTACTTTACTAGGCAAAAAATTATTTTTCGGATTGTTTAGAAAACCACCCATTAACCATTCTGGTTTTTTTAAAGTATCCAAAATGAACACTCAGCAAAGTTTAGTGACTGTGTAGCTCGTTTGACGGCAATCCGTCTCCACATCTTGATATAAAATGTTACATCATGTGCTTTCTCACATTTCAGGTGGCGGAAATCAGGACATGAGACAATGGGTAGCTCTCATATTGACACTAGATCGTTGTGATGCGAGGTCCAATCTATAAGACGTGAGCTGGTGATGAAACAAGGCCATACAAGACGGAAGAAGCTCGTATTATTAACGGCGGAAGGGTGACTCGGTATGTGTGAGACTATCGAAGGATACAGTAGTAGTTTTCCTCATGTGTTTTGTGATGAAAATAAGAAGAGTTGAATCGAATCGTAACAGGCATGAATTAGTAATTGATGATCAAAGAACATGTGATTTAGAGGTATCAAATTACTATTTATGGTTATCCTTAAAACAAATTACTATTTGACATTAGTTTAACATAATGACAAGTTTTCTTATTACTTACTAGATGGGCGATCTTTGTTTGACTATTTAACAAATTTTGTTAGCCTCTTAACTCTATTTATGCTTAATTGGTTGTCTTTTTACACATTAACCTTTTTCACATTTTGTTATTGTTAAGATTAGTATTAATATTAGTCTTAGTTGAGGGGTTTTAGTTTAGTTCATGTTGTAGTCGATCACTAAAAAAAAAAAAAAAATAGCCAACAAAAAGTGTCACTAAAACAAAACAAGTGTCCCTAAAGACCTGACGGGAATCGGTGGCAGAAAAAAAAGTATCACTAATGTCACTGCCACTAAAAGGTTTAGTGGCACTTTATACTTGTGTTGTTGTAGACCTTAAGGGTTCTAGTGGCACTTCTTTGTTTTGTTGCTATTGACCATTCTAACTTTAGTGACGCATAATTATCTGTCACATGAATCTTTATGATTTTGTGACACTTACTTTGGGTCATTATACCTTTAGTATGATCACAAAGTAAGCTCGATTTAGTGACATAACATTTGCCACGATTTGTTACAATGTGGTTTTCATCACTGATGTTTTCAAAATTGTGTCACAATGTAATATTAATTTTGTTACTAGATTTAATATGAAAAGAAACTAACAATTTCATATTCAAACAAAAATGCAATTGCCATTAAGTAAGTTTTTTTATTATCAAAATAGAAATATCCAACAAAATACAAAGCAAACAATATTCTTGAATACCCAACAAAAAGAGAAAACTATGTGTAAATGTCCAACCAAATATCATAAAAACACTTAAAAACTAGCAACTTTGTTGTAACTTCATCAAAGATAGCAAGCATTATGATAATTCTTGACCTCTTGACACCCCAAGAAACTGCAAGCCAACAAAAACATAATTGTAGAAATTAAAATTCAAGATGAAGGCAACAAAACATGTATTTGAACGTACAAGATTTCCGTTGTTTTTTTGGTATAACCAAAATATGTGACAAATTTTCTAATTCGGATCATAGAAAAGTGTTAAAAAGTAAAGAAGTTTCAAGAAAGATTTGTTGGAGTAACTAAGTAAAAAAGAAACAAAATCTTAGTAGTGGACTAAGAGCATGTACAATCCTAACGCCCTAACGGCGTTTTTGAGCAAATTAACGGCGTTACGCCGTTATCACCCTTGGACCTCCGGCGTTAGTCCCTGGGCGTTACAGGGCTAACGCCCATTATTTGGTTTTCTTTTCCTTTTTTGATTTTTTTTTTCTTTTCTTTTTTCACTTATGCCCTTAAATGAGGGGTTATTTTTGTAAATTATTGAGAATGTTATTGATGTTATTGGGATGTTATTGTTGTGGGTGTTTTTTGAGATGTTAATATTAAATGTTAAAGCTGATGTGGCGCTGACGTAGACGGTGTTATTGGTGTTATGGTGTTATGATTGGGAATGCTCTAATATTACTTAGCCATATTTGAACAAAAAAGTTTTATTTGTCCAATCGTCTTCTTGGATACCTTGGGTATTAGTAGAGCCATTTGCAACTTGTAAGGATGCGTGCGTAGCAATAACATGTTCCACCGTTAGAAAATGTAAGTACTAACGTGTTGTATTTTAAATATTGAGAAATCACGTTACCATAACTTGAGCAACTTTTTCATTAACAATACTACCATCCTTACGGGTGCGGCTTATTTGATAAATTTTCTCTCTTGTTGGTTGTACCTCATTATTTTTAGTAGCCTAAAAAAAATTATATATAAAAAAAAAAACTGACATGAACTATGTTCTATTAATTTAATACTAGGGCAAACAAGTGCGTTGATATTTAACAACAATAATTATGTTAATAATATTTTGGTAAGTTACCTCTTCTTCGGCAAGCCTAGCAAATGATTTTGTCCCAGTGACGTGAGGTTCTTCCATTTTGAGCGGCTAATTCTCTTTTGTTCACAAACAGCCTATGCAACGAATAATAAAAAATTAATTAATAAGCAATATAACCCCATAAATCATAGAAAGTGTTAAACATTCGTACCTGATATTCTGGTTTCATCCAACGATTCCAATCTTCAAAATGTAGCCTGACATTTCCAGTTATCCTTACAACGGGATCCTAGAAATTATGTTAGTTCTTTCCCTTCAACTCTCACAGGTTTTCCATACTTGTTGAATTGACAACAATCCTATTCTTGTGCATATCCCATAACTCGCTTCTTTTAAGTAGGACCTCGAACATTCTTTTGAGGACCTTTAATTTACAGTTTACTTTAGATTAAAGTATGCCTCAAATAATGAAATGTGAAAAATGAACTGATTAGTATGATATCCTCACGTTAGTATAAAGTTTTTACTAAATCTATATGCAGGGACGGAACCAGAACAAAAAATCATCAGGTGCACTTATAAAAAATCAAGCAAGACTACATGCACAACTTTTTGGGACCGGGTGCATTTATAAAAAAATGAGGTTTTTTAACAAAATTAATACTACGAGACAAAAATTCATGGGTGTTCCGAGACCCACCCTGGTTCCGTCCCTGTCTATATGTATATGGTGCACTTAATATGCCCCTTTAAATGTAATCCCAATAAACTCATTTTTTTTATTACTTAAAACATATGCATATATGGTTAAGTTGTACAACTTGATGGCCCTAAAAACTGAGGGGCCTGTGCCAACGCACCATGTGTACACCCCTATAGTTGGGCTTCCCTATAAACTATCGGGTTATTAGGTTTTGGGTCAAAACGGGTCGAATTGAATCATGTTGGGTTAAATCGGGTTGCGTTATCAGGTCGTTATCGGGTTGTGGTGATTAGATCTAGTTTTTGGTCAAATAAGCCCATTATGTCCAAACTTAATAACAAGTTAACACCATAAATCAAATCATGTGGTTTACTTATTTGATAAAGTGAGCATGAAACTAGTCTTTAATGGAAATTGGCAAATTTTCAACCTGTAGAAAAAGTGCAGTAAGCTTAGAAACAAGTGAAGTAAGCAAAAAGTGAAATAGTGCAGTAGGCAAATTGTCAACATGTAAATAAGTTCATAGTGCACTAAACAAGTGATGCAAGCAAGTGAAGTAAGCAAAAAGTGCAGTAAACAAGTGAAGGAAGCAAAAAGTGTAGTAGTCAAATTGTCAACATGTAAATAAGTATATAACACATTACTTGACAACAAAAACATAGAAGAGACATAATGAATTAGCAAGATTCAAGTGGTCAAAATACACATACCCCCTAATTCATTCTGATTATCAGAGTGTTCATTAGTTGTCGTGTCCATCCAAGATGAATTTGCATCATTTGTTTCAATAGTCGAGTGCCCATTTGACTGACCTTGTGCTTCATCATGTTGCTGTTCATTTTCAGCTTCACTAGAGGTCATACACAGTCTCTTGCGTCTAGCCATGCATATATTTGTTACCGGAAGACATGAGCTCAATAACATAGATTGGGTACAACTAAAACTTTAGAATATACATATATTTGTTACTGGAAGACATGAACTCAATAACAAAACAATATAAGTAACCAAACCAGATAAACATAGATTGGGTAAAACTAAAACTTTAGAACTGTATTTGAAATAGGCCAATACTAATTGCAAAAGTTATTGTTTCTATTGTAAATTAAATATTGCATTGTTTCGCCCACTTGATGATGATGCCGTCAAACCTTCACCATGAAGATCCTATTTCGAGTAACTTTTACGGAATTGCCAACACACTAGGTGATCAAACACATCATCTCTTGTGCGATGGAAAATGTTTACACAATGTGAACAAGGACGCAATATATACCCTTCACTATTTGACGACCTCTCAACGCAAAATCTAGAAATTTTTCTACACCACTAACAAAAGATCCACTTGACCTTCATGTATTATAATCCATGATTTGTCGATTACCAAATTACCTAATGTAAACTACACCAAACAAATTAATGAATTGACGCTTATTTGTTTTAATGGAAACAAATTTGACTAACACTAAAAGTAATAATCAAAACTCATTTGACTACATTTTCAAATATCATATCGAAACCCAACTAAGAATGTTCAATTATACATATTTTGGGTGTTTAAATTACCTAATTGTGACTAGCATATATAACAAGTTTATACAAATATACAATTGAATGCAAAAACATAACATAATCCAACTACCAACAACATAAAAAACCAAATGATAATAATCGACAGAAGCTCATCAACGGTAAACATAGATTTATTCAAATCCCATTTTCGTGTGTTCTACAATTTAAGGCAAAATTACAAAACATTCACTAGTAATAATCAATGAATATAATTATTAATAATCAAATTAAGTTATGATCTAGTTGTATTAAACAGAAGGTAGATAAAAAAAATTCATTCGGTTACATGACCAAAAGAATGAAAACAGTGATTGAACGAAAATCTTTTTTGAGTAAATTACATAAATGGTCCTTGTGGTTTGTTAAAAGTTTCACCTACCGTCCCTAAAACTTAAAAGTTGCATGAATGGTCCCTCTCAAGGCAAAAGAATAACATTTATTAACGAGTGTTAAGTTTATTTCGTTATAATTTACACTTTGGCCCCTGCTGGTTAACGGATGTTGCATCGTTTATCCATTATTGGAACGTCTGTTTATAGTTTAAAGTTTTCGACTTTAGCTTCATTTTTTATGTTTTTATATGTTTTCATCCGTTTTTATAAGTTTTATCCGCTTTAAATCGGTTTCATACGTTTTTCCGTTTCGTCGCTTTTATACATTTTTCTTATGTTTTCATCCGCTTTTATACGATTTCATCCGTTTTTATATATTTCATCCGCTTTTTTACGTGTTTACCCGTTTTATATGTCTTCGTTCGTTTTTCTTACGTTTTTATACGTTTCGTCCGTTTTTATACGCCTTTATTTTACGTTTTTATCCATTGTCATATGCTTTTGACCATTTTCATTCGTTTCTATACATTTCCATCCGTTTCATGTGTTCTCGTAAGTTTTTTTTACGTTTTGATATGTTTTACCTTTTTTCGTCCGTTTTTATACTATTTCATCCGTATTTTTACGTTTTTTGCATCTTCGTCCATTTTTATATGTTTTTGTGCTTTTTTTTTTACGTTTTGACAAGTTTTAATCCGTTTTCATCTGTTTTTATATGTTTTTCTTAGGATTCCGTACATTTTTATCGTTCTATATGCTTTCGTCTGTTTTTCTTACGTTTTTTCTAGTTTTAAAACGTTTCCGTCCTATTATATATGTTTTTTTTTACGTTTTCAGAGCTTTTTATCCATTTTCATATGTTTTTTACCGTTTTCATTCGTTTCTATACGTTTTTATACATTTTCTTAGGTTTTTATCCATTTTTATTTGTTTTCGTCCATTTTTTATTTATAAAACGGATGAAAACGTATAAAAATGGATAAATACATATCAAAACATAAAAAAACTGACGGAAACATATTAAAATGTATGAAATTGGATAAAAACGTAAGAAAATGTATAGAAACGAATGAAAACGGTCAAAAACATATGAAAACGAATAAAAACCTAAGAAAACATAAAATAATATAAGAACGGACGAAAACGTATTAAAACAGAATAAAAAACGTAATAAAAATAGACAAAAACCTATAAAATGGATAAATATGTAAGAAAACGTATCATACGGACGAAAACGTATAAAAACAGATAAAATATATCAAAACGTAAAAAATACTGACGAAAACATATAAATATGGATGAAAATAGATAAAAACGTAAGAAATCATATAAAACGGATGATAACGATAAAACATAAGAAAATGTATAAAACGGACGAAATCGTATAAAACGGACGAAACGAATAAAGCGTAGAAAACGTTTAAAACGGATGAAAAATAAAAAGCGTATAAAAGGACGAAACGAATAAAACGGATGAAATGCATAAAAATCGATGAAAACGAATGAAAACGAGTAAAAATTGTCGGACAACAACGTAAGAAAATCATGTATAAAACGGATGAAATCGTATAAAGAGGATGAAAATTGGTCGTAAGAAAATGTGTATAAAAACGGACGAAAAACGGATAAAATTTACGTTTAAAACTTTACGGATGAAAACGAACCAAACGAACTTTTAATAAAAATTCGACTTTGCTTATTAACTTTTGTTAAAGTGTTTGATATTCTAAGTTTCAGACTTGTCATTGTGGTTTGAATCACGTAGCTTAAGTCAAATGTTCCAGCTTTTACTTGATTTAATTATACTTCTAAATCGGTTTTGAGTTAGTCAAGGAAAATCAAATGTGTTCATGGAAGTTGTTTTAGGTTTGATTCTGGATTAGATAGTGATTTGGGATTGATTTGAGGTTGATGAAATTGAAATGGTTTTGATTAGTGCTAGTAATCTCAGTTAGTGTATCAATTGCTTGGACCGTTTGTAAGTTCTCATTTAAATCTCATATGTAGTTGAGTAGAGCAGATAATATACTTGCAGTTTAATTGGGATATTCTAGCTCAGATTCATCAAGTAGTTGCTTATATTGACTGTTGTGTGAATTGTTTTAACTTAAGCATTGGTTTCGCATAATTGTTGCTCTTAACTGATGCAATGTGCAGTATCTGCTAGAGATTGATTCTGAAGTTATTAGTTATTTAGACTTACTCATTTAGGTCATTTTGGTCATATGGATTTAGATTAAGTGTTAGCTTAGCCTGGTTATGTAGTTTTGTTGTTTAAATTTACATTTCAATCTCAAAACCTGTGTTTGGATCAGGGTGTTAAACTGTGATAGATGTCTTATGAGCAAACTGGTTTAGTTGTTTTAGTGTCATTTAGGTATAGTATAGTTAGTTTGGTCATTTCGTGGTACTAATAAACACTGAAAGTCAAAATTACATGTTAGCAGCTCTTGTACTCAGTCCTGTTGGAATAAATAGCTGATAGATTAGATATAGGTTAAGAAGTACTTTAGATAGCTTAAATTAATATTACTTCACCATTTAACATCAAGAGCAGTCAGTCATTGGGGATCAAAACTCACCCAAGTCAAACATACCCTCTGTTTTAAAAAGTCAGCATAATATTTGTGCTTGCAGTCGAACATGTGTTTTGTCTGCTGAATCATGGTCAAATTAGAGGTCAATTGGATTAGATGTGATAAAGCTGTTTGTGTTTTCTTATTCTCACTAGATAGTGCATGCTTTGCCCCTTGAGTGTTTCCATTACGACTTATTAGTTAGCTTATTTTTGCCTTAAAGATGGTACCATGTCTGCTTTCATTATTAATGTTTGTCCTTGTTCTTTTCATTCTGAATGTTGATCAAATTGAGTGAGCAATTGAATGTTAGATTTAGGGCTTTTGCATTATTTGTGTAGCTTGGTTGGTGATCTTCAACTTTTATTCTTTGAGTTTTCATTTTCATGCTTGTTTGATTGGTCTAATTTGGTCTGCAAGTTGAGTGTGAAGCTTTTAAACCGCATCTGACGCAGTTCTTGTAGCATGAGTTCTTAACTTTCATAAATTTGCAACTTCACCCCTTTAGTTTCGTGTTTTTTTTTTTACCTTGTAACTCTAAAATTAAATAGATTTAGTTATAATAAAGTTTCATAAATGGCAAATTCAGCCCTTAGACTTTAGTTAAAACGGATGAAAATCGGAAAAAATAAAGCTAAAGTCGAAAACTTAAATTATAAACGTGTTCAAACTATAATAAAGGATCGACGATGCAAACGATAAAAGTTAACCAACAATGGCTAAAGTGTAAATTATAACGGAATAAACTTAACACCTAAAGTGTAAATTATAACGGAATAACAAAAGGACCATTCGTGTTATTCTTTTGCCTCGAGAGGGACCATTCATGCAACTTTTAAGTTTGAGGGATGGTAGGTGAAACTTTTGACAAACCATAAGGACCATTTATGAAATTTATTTTTTATTGAGGTAACTATGAGCGAATGAGAGATGGGGTCGGAGATTAATAACAATGATTGAGATCTCTACATTTAATTTAGGGATATATACTGGCAGATATCAAGACTAAATGATGGAAACTAATAACTTTTAATAGCATAATATCAAGGTGTATCACAAAGTAGACAAGATTTTAATAACATGCCTATATTTGTGCTATAAACCGTTAAGTGTCACTAAAGCTTTAAAAAAAATAGTGGCACATAAATTATGTCACAAAAAACGCAATATCGAGACATATCTAAATTTTTCATTATAAACGTGTGCCACTAAATGGAATTTTTTTTGTAGTGAAATAGGAATGCCTGTATATGCCGGTCATCGATGCATTGCATGTCAACTCTATGTATACCTTAGAGGGTGTCAAACGATGCTTAGTCCGAGCAATCGTGAGTCGCGGTTTCTTCTTTGTAGCAGCCGGTTTCAACTCTTTTTAGGAATGGTTTTATTTCCCCCTCATCTTTACAAAAGGAGGTGAGGACGGATGTGTCATTGTACATCTTTCTTTTCATACTTAATCAATAATCATTTGGTTAAGGGTATTATCTTGTGCGGGTTTAACTTTTCTTTGGACATATATATTTTTTTGTGTGTTTCGTCTTCGACTATCAGGTAATCCGCTCTTTAGATTTCCAGGTTTGTTGTAGGTATTTACAACAAGTGGTATCTAGAACTTTGGTTTGAAAGTTCAAGAAAGCTAGGTTCAATTAAAGTTGAAGGTTCATGGTGATCGAATTCAGAGCAACAAGGTTTCTTGTGTTCTAAGTTTTCGACAGCAAGGTTTCTTGAAGATCAGGTTCACGACTTCAAGAGTTTAAGTAAAAGGGGTTAATTTTTAGTTTTGGAGGTTTCGTCCAAAACAGTTTTACGATACAAGCTTTCTTTGGGGTTCGGTTTAGGACTTCAAATGGTGTCGGGGTACTTTGCTTGTTACCTACACCACAAATTATCGACAGTTAAAAAGCTCTTGAGTTCTTTGATTGTTCGGGTTTGCAACAAGGTGTAGAAGGCTTAAGTTTTACTTGGTTTTCGGTTTATAGAAGATCGACGTTGTGGTATCGTTTTCGGGTTTCTTGTCGAGGTATTTAAGAAGAAGAAAAATACCAGGTTTTCGTTTTTTGGTAATTAAAAAAAAAATAAAAATCGATGTTTTATAATTCAAGGGATTGTTTAATTGATTTTTTTTAAATCTTGATCGGAAAGGAAAGTCCTAGTGTTTATATAGATTCAGTTATTTTGTTTTTTAAAGAAAAAGTAAAAGGTTATTAATTTGAAGTATTTTATTTTACACACGGGATACTTTGTTTAGTTCGGCGTTGTGAGGTTTACCGAAGTCCAGTTCAGCGTTACTAACTTTTTATCACACCAGATGTCATCACAAGGTTATCAGAAAAAAACAAGGGGATAAAACAATGATGATGGAGTCTAAGTTTGACATCAAGAATTCGATGGGAAGAATGACATAGGGTTATGGCAGGTAAAAATAAAGGCTTTGTTGGAATAACAAGGATTAGTCACAGCATTGGAGGAGCTGCAGCCACAATAATGATATACGATAATGTCATTCCATCCAAAGGCTTATAGCGCATAGATTTTGTGTTTGGATGATTGGGTCATGCGGGAGATCACCAAGGAGACGACTGCAGCGGGGATTTGGAAAACGTTAAAGACTTTAAACATGACAAAGTCTTTAGATAATCGTTTGTGTTTGAAGAAGAAGTTGTATACTGTTTACATGCATCCGGGTAAAGAGTGAGTCTGAACATATTGATGAGTTTTCATAAGTTGGTAGGTGACGTAGCGGCTATCGATACTGCTATATCGGATGAGGATAAGCCACTATTATTACTCACATCGTCTTACGGTAATTTCATAAATACTTTGCTATATTGTCAGGATACTTTGAAGCTAGAAGACGTGCTCGTGGCACTTCATTCTAAGGAACTTTAGAAGATGATGGAAGCAAAGGTTGATGGTGATGAATGGTTGTTGGTGAGTGGGAAATCTGATCAAAGTGATATGCAGCAGGGTATAGGTAGTGCGTGGTCAAAGTTACAGGGAAGAAGCAGCAAAATCAAGTGTTATATATGTCAGTTTGAGAAGCAGCAGACTCAAGCGTTGAACAGCTATTAGACTGAATCACGGATTCAAGGGGCTCATACCATATGATATACATGAGAGATTACTTGTTTGATTCTGAGGAGTATAACGGTGGTAATGTACTGCTGGGTGTTGCAAGGATATAGACGTAGAATGAGTTGGTTGAGAAGACGAACGTGACACTCTTGGCTAAGGTACATATTTTTTGGTGTTTCATAAAATTCGTCTTTGCCTTAAAAAAACAGTAACTTCTACGTGAAACATTTTGCAATCATTTCACTAGCAATGATCAAAAATTATATTTTAGCTACAAAAATAAATAGGGTTATTTGCATAAAAAGGCATCATACTTGTTATTTTTTGTCATTATATGTTGCGTATTTTTTTTCTCTCAACTTGACACAAACTTTTTAAAATCGTGCTATTATGTGTACTTTGAGATTATTTTGCAATATAAAATGACCATTTTACCCTTCACATTTTTAAAAAAGTAAGGGTAAAATAATCACAAAGTACACACAATAGCACAAATTCAAAAGATTGGTGTCAAGTTGAGAAAAAAAAATACGTAACATACAATGACAAATATAATGCCTTTTTATGCAAATAACCCAAATAAATAGTACGTAGTATAACATATCTAATATGTTGCCATCATGTTTTGAGTTCGAGTGGAACAAATGAATACACAGTCCAATGCCAAGCCACCTTTTTGGTGAGTACAATCGATCTGGGTCATCGAAAACTTGATCTTTGTAGGCTTGTATGAATCCTCAACTTCAAAATCCCCGACATGATAGTTTAGCCATTTCCCATGCTCATTTAGAAAACTTTCTGATATCACGCGTTGGCCACTGGATACTAAAAATTGAAATCTAGCTGGCTTGATGTTCCATCCATGGACTTGTTGCGTGGTAGATGAGCATCGCCGCCTGTTGGATGGTCTCTCGAGTTTAATATGGAAGAAAAGGCTATAACTTCCTGCTGGAAATTTGAACTCTATATCCCCTTCTACTTGTAACCACCATATTTGTTGGAGGTATGCAATTGAGTGGAATCTACGTACAACCATAAACTTTAAACATATCAACGAGATAGTTTTTTTACGTAAAACAATCCACTATACACAACTTTAACGTACATGTAAATGATTATAGCTTTTTTATAGTAATTAACACATTAACAAAACACTTCCATATATTTCAACTTGATGTTCTTGTGCTGGAATGGAAATAACAAAAATATAACAAGTAAAGAAGAAGATCGAATGTGTGCCTCAGCTCTATTTAAATATTCATAAAAAACACATGACATTAGTATATATATTAAAAGGCATTTAATACGACGCCGTTCCGTGAACAGTACACACGGCCCATTTCAGTTGGCCAGATTACGTCAGATTTTGTTAGCCCGAAGTTGTAGTCACTAAGGTTATCCGTGTTGGTTGGTCCACGTCCATGCTTTGGGCCATGTTTAGTGTTAAAAAAAAGGCTTAAACACTATTGTCGGATAATAGTAAGAATGCTACGTAGTAGTAAGACAAACAGGGTGTCACCATCTAGGTATGTGCTCAAGGGTTTTCAAATCAGATGAGGCTTAAAGGGTGCGCAAATGGTGCTAATATTTAGCATTTAAAGTCTTTGTCATAATCTTTTGTATTAAGTACTTGGTAATGGGTCAAAATGACTCATCCGGATTATTATCGATAGTGTCATTTTTTTTTTTTTTTTTTTTTTTTTTTTTTTTTTTTTGTTTTGGTGTTTATCGTTTGTTGTTGCTTAGGTGTCTTAAATTTTGTTGGTATTATTAAGTTGAAAAAGTAAGCAAAGGCCAAAATATACTATGCAAAATACTTGAACACGCGTTGTTGTTGGGAGGTTTTATGTTTTCATACAAAATATTAACAGATATTAAAAACTGTTTGATTCGGTATGCGTGACTGGTTCTAATTACTTCAATTAGAGTAAGCGATACATTATACTTTATCGAGCAGACACAATCTTAAAAGCAAGAAACGAATCGAATTTGCCAAATAAATTGACTTCGATAATGTTATTCGTATTTATATTTGTTTTTATTGGTAAAATTATTTCGAGAACAATGGCGCAAGTTGCATAATTTTTTGAGTCTGTTTGGTATGTCGAATGAGGCCCGGAGTGATTTTACTAAAAGTTTTGCTACTTGTCCCTTCACCCTATTTTTAATAATAACCTTTGAGTTTTTATTGTACACATTTAATCCCTTAAATTTTTATAAAACCAATTTACTAATCATTATAAGTCTCCCACTCTCTCACTAAAACATACCACAACACATTCTTTCTTTCTCACTACGCCGGCCACCGTCATCTCCGGTCACCGTCACGAAAAATTTTCCGTGAGTTTTTTTCTTCCAAATCGTTAGATCGACTCAACTACTTTTTTTCGGAGCTTGTCGGCTGTGACTCGCCTCGTACCACCACTCACGCGCCACCTACCACTATTATCACGGAACTCCGCCATTCATCACCCTCTATTTCTCTCGACGGTAACACCATTCACGCTCCCCTTCCCCGTTTTATCTTTAATCGAAACCCTAATTCTATTTTTTAATAAAACCGATTTTATTTATAAAACTTTTGAATTGTTTCATAGATCCATATTTATCTTGTATTAGTTATTAATACAATAAAAGAGTATAGAAGTTGCTTTGTTTTACGTTACCAAATTCATGTACTATGTTTGCAATAGCTAATAAGTTTTGTAATATTAAAATGTCATTGCCCAAATTCATGCTAAGATGTTAACACTATTAAAATATGCCAACATAACATTGGCAACACTATTAAAATGTAGCAACATATAAATATAAAACATTAACAAAACTAATAGATTAAAATTCTCCCGAAAGATATCAAAATATTCAAAACTACAAATTTACAACGTCCCGTCGCAACGCGACGGACCGACGCTCAACTCGTTACAAAAAAAAGGTCTTACTATACATAAGACCGAGTATTTAATTTGTAACTAAAGGGCCCATTTTAAAGGGCCTATTTTTTTTCTACTCACAAAAATCTCAACATGATCTATCATGTTCAAAATGAACTTGAGAGGATTTTAATCCACGTCTCTTTGGACACTATGGTCTATTTAAAGGTATTAGTGCAATCTAAAACAAATGGTTAAGTTACAACATGATCGATGGTCCATGAGTTGCTTCAAACTTTTCTTGGGTCCTTCAACGACTATTGTCATTGTTAACACATGTTCCAATTAATGCAAAAATAGGTTGATTATTGTATATAAACGTATGAGAAATGATATATTCATAAAAGATTTATAAAAAAGTTTTCTAGACATCGGTGTGTCAAGATTATTTGTCTAATCAAAACAATCATGAAAAGGCAAGAACCTATTTGACAAGATAAATGATCTTGACAAATCATTATGTGAAAACTTTTTTGTACATCTTTTGTGAACATAACATTTCTCATCTCATATGCATATGACGTTCGTTTGCTTCTATCTAGTTACTCAATTGAGTAACTAGTAGGGGCGAGTATAACGTCATAACCAAGAACCAACGAAACACAAAAAGCCCGAAACCAGGAGATATTGGTCCAATCACCTGTTCACCACTTAGCCGAGAACCGGTATTTATGATCCAAGGCCAATCGGAGATCAAATCGAGTAAACCAATAAAAACCGTAAAGAGCATAATGGAAATATCGAATACATTGCTAGATTATAGCCCTTCATCTTAGCTTAGTCGTGTAATATCAACGTTATATTTCATTTACTCATTTCTTAAACTCTGATGATTTGGTAAATATTATCGGAAAGATTCCCAAATGATTCTCATAATGAAAGTATTTTCGTAGATCCTGCCCTTCAAAGAGAAGTATCTCATGGAGTGATGGCTAACGTAGCTAGGCTAGGGCGAAACTTAATTACTTTGTTAATTAGCAAGGTATGATCAACTCTTTTTCGATCAATCAAGAAATGAAGCATAAGTATATCTTGGATAGACTAATAATCAATACTATTACTCAAGTTAACACTTAAGGTTTCAACAATTTACAATGTTAAATGAATGTAGCCATATATGCTTAGCATTGTTGGTTTGTGGGAGCTTAAAACACGACAAAACACTAAAAGTGTGTGAGCCTATGGGGGCACACACGATAAACACGAGTGTATGTGTCGAACGATTATAAATACTTGAATTATATACCCGATTTGCATGCTACTTGACTGATCACATTACACCACCCATGGACTATTCTTGGATTGAACTTGGGTCAAGATGGACCGCCTTGGGCCTTGGGTTCCATCCGATCGGGCATGAAAGAAGGAGTGGGTTTTTTTTGGGTTTATGACTTGTCGATCAAGTCATGGTGCCTAGTCTAGGGTCGGTTGTGACCCTATATAAGCCAACCCTTTTCCTTGCAATGGTACGCATAATCATACTTCCCCGCCTAAATACTTTTAGTCGACTTGTTCCCAAAGTCGATTAAGGTTTATGTTAGTTTTGTTCAATCCCAAACTTGTTTTGACTCAAAGTGTTTAGGGTTTGATAAATTGGTGGTTTACTTGCTCCAAGCTCCCGGTTGAATCGACTTGGCGACAAGGTGGTAAAGATTCTCGCTCATGGTTTATATCTCGGACGAAGCAAAGATATCGGACCTCTTTGTCGACATCGGTAAAATAAAACAAATTGCTTTGGTGCTTTTGGTTCTCGACAGGAAAGTAGACAAGTTCTTGGAGGTTTTATTGTTCGTGTGGTATTCAAGTGATTCAATTGTTGATTGGGTTTTACGTTCTCGACTAGCTCTTTATAGAACGTATACGGTTTTCGTGTTGTGTGTGATACTCGTAGAGGTATCTACGTTAGATACTTGGGTTTTATATTGGTTTTCTTGTCCGTTCACTTGCGTTCATTAATCGCCAAAGGTTAGTTTCCTAATTTACCTTTTATTTGTTAATTGTTTATTAATACGTGTTTAACCTAATTGCGATAACTATATCTAATTCCGCTGCGTACTCGTGGGCGTTACTTGGTTAACTTAGTTCTAAAATCCAAACAACGGCATCACGAGTCAACTCGTTTTTGCGATTATGGGTTACACGTTTTTTTTAATAAACATGTTTAAAATGCTGCATGAAACTAACTTAGTTATTCGTTTTATTTTTGTTTTGACAACTATATGCAATACTTGTCAATTATTAATAAAAAAATAACAAGTCACACACAAATTAAATTAAATTGTTAATTAGAATTAATTTGTTAATCAGAATTAATTTGTTATTTAGAATTAATTGTTAATTAAAATTAAAAGTTAATTAGATTTAATTAATTGTTAATTAGACTTATATTGATAATTAGAATTACATATTTTTAATAAATACATAAAATAGTGTAATTTCTTGTTAATTGAGATTACCACGCTTTTTATGTGTTTTCCGGCCACAAGACCCACTCAATTGCTTTTTGCGATGTATGGGACGATCTTGGTATTGTATCCTAGTGACGGTCTTATGGTTCTCCGTTTGGGGAAGACTCGCAAGAGAACTCGGAACAATATGTGTTTTATATTGATGTTTATGCTTGTATGTTTGTGACTCCATTATGTGCATTATTGTTACTTACTTTGTCACCTAATTGCATGCAATATGGAATAATACATATCGTAACCATAACATCAATATTGGTCTTTATTTACACGCCTAAATACCATGTTTAATTGTGACCTACTATTTTATTCGTGAAAAATTGTTTTGTAAAATAAAGTGACTTAATATAATGAAACCGTTTTCAAGAATTTAAAAACTAGACGCCATGGACACTTGGGATGTACGGCTCACCCACTAGAACAAACTATAAAGGGGTTTAAAGAGGTGCGCACGCTCACACCGAAAGGATGTCTAGGTTATTGCTTCAGCGCTTACCTGGTCCTCTGCCCCCTGTGCATGCTTCTTTGTACACGACTTTTACCACATTTATGTGCATACGAATTTGTTAATTTTAAGTCTATGCCACCCAAATATGAACACGTGCATTTGGATTGACTTCTCCGTGGGACCTCGTGGCCTTTCCAACCCATGGTGATTATTTCGCTTAGGTCGACCTTTGGTTATTTTTACACGCTCATACTTGGTCGACTTATTTCGAGTTGGCTTGGTCGACCTTGAACCCGAGGCATAAGATGAGAACTAAACATGCTTTTGACATTATTACTTGATACTAGGGTGTCCAAAACCAAGAACCAAAAGAACCGAGAACTGCATCTGGTACCGACCGAACGGTATCGTATATTAGAACCATGGTACGGTTCTTGGTTCCTAAAATTTCAAAATTTCGGTTCTCGGACGGTTCGGTCGGAACTGTCCGGTTCCGCACTTTCCGAAAGAACCGACTTTTATGAAAATAGATAATTTTATAGGGTTTGTTTGGGATATTGTGAACATGCAAGTATGCGGCCTTTAAGAAAATAGAAAACCTTACCTAAACCTAAATCTCATAAACCTTAACCTTTAATCCATTGATTCCATTCAAAGATTCAAACATCATTCATCAATATGAAAGTAAGTTTTTCAAATCGAATATCGAGTATCGACAGTCGCATATCGAATAATTATGTGTTGCTCAAGAACAACTAGCAAGAAGTTGTAATTAACTATTGGTATTTGTTTTTCATTAAACTTAATGATAAAAGTCGAGAAACAATTAACGATTATGGTGTCACTGCATGATATATCGTCACCATGTAAGTTATTGTAAGCTAGTCACCATGATTGATATATAATATTCTCAACGAGTTTGCAATTATTTTCATGGATAATGAGTTTGCTATTACCGGAGATATGTTTTTTGTTTGTTTGTTAGTCAAGTTGTGGAATACTATTAAGGTTGTCAACTTCTTTCGAAGTTCTACGAACCGAGTACCATAAATTCATATCGATCAAAATATATTTCTTTCGGTTCGGTTCCGGTTCGGGACGGTTCCGGTTCGGACGGTTCTAATGCCTTAAACAGCCTCATAAAGTCCAAGAGTTGCATCATGCAATTAAGGCTCGTCATTACCTCTTGTCCTACTTTTTACGCACCGGTCGACCTCCGTAATTAAGTGGGAGTGCAAGATGGATCTTAGTCTTACTAGTAATTAATTAGGTAGTTAATTCTTTTAAGAATGTAATTATCGAAAATACTAATTATTTGAACTTTTCAAAATTGTAGATGACTACTTGATGCAAACAGTTCGGTACTCAGGAGTTTCTTTGAGAAACAAAACTCACTCGACCTAACTTCATTGATTGGTATCGCCACCGCATTATACTATCACCAAGATAAGGAAACTTATTTGGAGCATCCTATACCGCAAAGACTGCTACTCCTAGCTACCCCTGTCCTCCTGAGGCTCTTGCAGCTCACACTGCTTGGGTTAAAGGCTCAAAGGACATAGCTGCCTTCATACTCATGACCATGAAGTTAGAGATCCAACGAAATCTAACTCATCTGGGTGCTTATGACATGCTTCAGGAGTTGAAGTCTATGTTCTCCCAACAGGAAGAGCAAGAGCTTCTACAAACTGCACATGAATTTCACGCTTGCAAGCAGGAAGAGGGTCAATCGGTTAGCTTGTATGTTCTAAAAATGAAGAGCTACATTGACAATTTGGAACGTCTCGGTCACCTAGTTACTCTGAACTATGGAGTTAGTTTGATCCTAATTGGTCTCTCTAAAGAATACATTTCGTTTGTGCAGAACTTTAATATGCACAACATGGGGAAGACTGTGAATGAACTACATGCTATGCTTAAGCAAAATGAGCAGACGTTGGCAAAGAAAGATGTTGCACCTACACTCCATAACATACGTGTGGGAAGGTCCAGAAAAACCACAAAAAGAATAATCGTTTAAGGCTGCTAAGGGAAATCATGGGAATGACAAGTACAAGCTGGCTTTTGATCCTAGACATAAACCACCTCATACTTCCAAACCTAGGATTCCTCCACCACCCAAGAAGGATAATCTAGCGAAGGACGCTACCTGTCACCAGTGTGGTGAGACATGACATTGGAGAAGGAATTGTCCCCAATATCTCGCCGAGTTGATGAAAAAGAAGAAACAGTCTCTTGCAACTAGTTCTTCAGGTATTTTCACAATAGAACTCTACTCTTTCCCTAAATCATCCTTAGTATATGACACTGGTTGTGGTATTCACATCCGCAATACTACTCAGGGTCTCATAGGAAGTAGGAAGCTGAAGTCGGAGCTTTAAGTCTGTACGTGGGCAATGGTCAACGCACAGAAGTTGAAGCTATTGGAATTTTTAATTTATGTCTCCCAAGTGGATTAGTTATTTTCTTAAATGATTGTCATTATGCTCCCTCTATTACTAAGGGGATTATTTCAGCTTCTCGTTTGTATGACGATGGTTTTGTTTTATTAACTATTTTGAATCGAATAATGCTATTTCAGTTTCTAAGAATAACGTTGTTTATTTTACTCCTATTCCTCGTAATGGTATTTATGAAATTGATATCTCTTGTTCGAATACAAATGATAGTTCTATGTTTACTGTTAGCAATAAAAGAGCCAAGTCTAACTTGAATCTGCTCTCGTATGGCATGGTCGTCTTGGACACATTAGCAAGAAACGCATGGAGAAGTTGCAACACGATGGACTTCTCAACTCATCTGACATTAAGTCACTTGAAAAGTGTGTTGATTGCATGTCTGGTAAGATGGCAAGAAAACATTAACACATCAAGTGGAAAGGGATAAAGATCTACTTGGACTTATACACTCAGATGTATGTGGCCCATTTGGAATCACATCAAGACAAGGAGAAAATTACTTCGTGACTTTCATTGACGACTATAGTCGGTATGGTTATGTTTACTTCAAACATGAACATGAAGTGTTTGAAACATTTAAGGTGTTTCAAAAGAAGTAGAAACCAACTCGGAAGACCATAAAATCACTACGCTCGATCGTGGAGGTGAGTATATGAGTCAAGAGTTTTGGATCATCCGAAGGAGCATGGGATTATTGCCCATCGAACTCCTCCTTATACTCCACAACACAATGGTGTATCCGAGGAGAAATCGAACCATGCTTGACATGGTGCGTTCTATGATGAAACAAACTACTCTTCCAAAGTCCTTTTGGGATTATGCCTTGAGTCTGCTGCACGCATTCTCAATATGGTTCCAACTAAGCGTGTTGAAAAGACACCATACGGTATGGCATGGGCAAGCCCTGTCGCTTTTACTTAAAAGTCCGGGTTGTGAGGCTCTTGTTAAGCGTGATAGACTTACCAAACCCGACAAACTTGAACCTAGAGTCATTAAGTGTTTCTTTGTAGGATACCCTAAGGAAACTATGGGATATTCTTTCTATCTTCCATGGAGAACAAAGTTATTGTTGCTCGAAATGCTGAGTTCTTTGAGAATGATCTTATGGATCTTGAAGCAAGTGGGAGTTTAGAAGACCTTGAAATAATTCATGATGAAGATACAAATCCTTCTTTAGACACTAGCATTCATCATGATGAGGAGGATCAAGAAATTGAAGAACCTCAAAGTGATATTATTCCAATTCGTAAGTTCACTAGGACACGTCGTGCTCCTGACCGTATGTGTTTATACATTGACGCTGAGGAACATGAGTTAGGGGATTTTGGTGAACCCAATAACTATAAAGCTGCATTGCTGGATCCTGAATCCAAGAAATGTCTTGATGCGATGAATGTGGAAATGCAATCCATGAAAGACAATGACGTCTGGGTTTTAGTTGAGCTTCATCCTAACTGCAGGACAGTTGGCAGCAAGTGGCTTTTCAAGAAGAAATCTGACATGGAAGATAAGGTATATACCTTTAAAGCTCGTCTTGTAGCAAAGGGCTTCACTCAAACCTACGCGATTGATTATGAAGAAACCTTTTCTCCTCAGCGCACATTAGAGCTATAAGGATTCTCTTAGCCATAGCGGCATTCTATGACTTTGAGATATGGAAAATGAATGTCAAGACCATCTTCCTCAATGGACATCTTTACGAAGAGGTCTATATGGAGCAACCTGAGGTTTTTGTTAATCCTAAATATCCTAACCGTGTATGAAAGCTCAAGCGTTTCATTTATGGACTTAAGTAAGCATCGAGACAATGGAATAAACATTTTGATGATGAGATTAAGAAATTTGGATTCTCTCAGAATCAAGATGAGCCATGTGTATATCAGAAAGCTAGTGGGAGTTATGTCACTTTCCTAATTCTATATGATGATGACATATTCCTTATGGGAAAAAACATTCCAATGTTACAAGATATAAAATCCTATCTTGAAAGATGTTCCGCCATGAAAGATTTCAGAGAAGCTGCATATATTCTTGGAATCAAGATATATCGAGACAGATCTAAATGATTTATTGGTTTATGTCAAAGTGCTTACATTGAGAAAATCCTGAAGAGATTTTGTATGGAGAATTCCAAAAGTGGAGCAATCCCAATGCAAGAAGAGCCTAAGTTGAGTAAATCTCAAGGTGCCGAGACATCTGCTCAGAAAGAGAGCATGCAAAGAGTTCTTTATACTTCTGCTATAGGATCTATTATGTATTCTATGAGATGTACTCGTCTTGATGTTGCGTTCGCTTAGAATGTGACAAGCCGATTTCAACAGAATCCAGGTGAACTTCACTAGACTATTGTGAAAAATATTCTTAAGTATTTACGTAATACTAAGGATATGTTTCTGATTTTTGGAGGAAAGACGGAACAAGAGCTCGTGGTTTCTTGCTACACCGATGTTGGATATCGATAGATGCTTGACGACTTAAAATCTCAAACCGGATATGTATTTGTTCTAAATGAAGGTGTTGTTCATTGAAAAGCACAAAGCAAAGTATCTTTGCTACTTCATCTACGTAGCCGAGTATATTGTCGCTTGTGATGCATCAAAAAGGTTGTATGGATTTTAAATTCATTTATTGGTTGAACATTGTTCCCACAATCAAGAACCCATAAATATGTATTGTGAAAATATGGGGCCATTACTATAGCTAATGAAAGTGGAATCACTAAAGGTGCTAGACATTATCGTGCTAAAGTTCATTATCTTCGAGAGACCATTGAAATGGGCAATGTGAAGATATAAAAGTTCACAGATGACAATCTAGTCGATCCATTTATGAAAGCTTTGAAGTTCCCTAAGCATTCTAAATTGACTAGAGATATAGGTTTGGTACATGCTAGTAGTCTCATGTAAACTGTGTGTTAATTAGTATTTGGATAATTTGGAATTGTAAGATCGTTATTATTTTCGATTAATAAAGATACGTGGTATTTGTTATTATATTCATATAATCTGTTATTCCATATTTGCATGTTTAATCCATGAAATGATTTATCATTCTAAATATGTACATTGTCGGTTAACAATATGGTAATATTGTTATGATATGGCAAATGTAAGTGTTGGTTATAATTCTAACGAGAATTTGGATTGTTCCCGCCAAACTCATATGTATTCACTAGAGATGCATTTTGGATTCCCCAACTTTCAAACATTTGCTTTTGGATCCTTGTCATAAGTAAAATATTGAAAATGGTTTGTTATCTTCGTCCCCGACTTGAGATGCAAGTAAGTTATGTTATGTGTGGATATCACTTTTGTATGTATACACAAAACGCTATCTGAATAAGGTAGTTATAAAGGCTATATTTCGGAGTGATGTTAAGCAGCATCCACAACACTTGTAGTCAATAAAGGATTTGTTGCTCCACTTGATATGTGCAGAAAGATACCATGGCGCCTCTCCAGATTTAATCAGATAAATGTTTGGCCAGACCAAAAGGGTAATGCAAGATGATTCTTGATTACATTTGGTATATCTGAATTAAAATCTATAACGAGATTCTAAATGGTTAAAATATATGGAATGATTTAAGATCCATATCCATGGTTTAACGGTATCTATAACAAATGATAATTAAAGCAAGACATTGAATAACCATGCTACTGACAAACTTTATGAAACTATTCTCTCAAACACTTTTAGTTAAAAGCGAGTGAGAGCGTTTGCTAAGCGTTTCCATCGTTAGTTTTGTGTGCCATTCGACACACCAACTCCCAAGTGGGAGTTTAAAACACGACAAACCACTAAAAGTGTGTGAGCCTATGGGGCACACGATAAACACGGTGTACGTGTCGAATGTATTATAAATACTTGAAATATATACCTGATTTGCATGCTACTTGACCTGATCACATTATACGACCCATGGACTATTCTTGGATTGAACTTGGGTCAAAGATGGTCTGCCTTGGGCCTTGGGTTCCATCCGATCGGGCATGAAAGAAGGAGTTGGTTTTTTTTTTGCTTGGGCTTATGACTTGTCGATCAAGTCATGGTGCCCTAGTCTAGGTTCGGTTGTGACCCTATATAAGCCAACCCCTTACCCTTGTAATGGTACGCATAATCATACTTCCCTAATACCCTAACCGATCCAATTTTCCTAATCAAATATTATTAGTCGACTTGTTCCCAAAGTCGATTAAGGTTTGTGTTACTTTTTTTCAATCCCAAACTTGTTTCGACTCAAGTGTTTAGGGTTTGATAAATCGGTGGTTTACTTGCTCCAAGCTCCTGGTTGAATCGATTTGGCAGCAAGGTGGTAAAGATTCTACTCGTGGTTTATATCTCAGACAGAAAGCAAAAGATATCGGACCCTCTTTGTCCGATATCGGGTAAAAGTAAAAACAATCCGTTTTGGCCGTTTTGGTTCTCGGACAGGAAAGTAGACAAGTTCTTGGTGGTTTTCTTGTTCGTGTGGTATTCAAGTGATTCAATTGTTGATTGGGTTTTACGTTCTCGACTAGCTCTTTATCGAACGTATACGATTTTCGTGTTGTGTGTGATACTCGTAGAGGTATCTATGTTAGATACTTAGGTTTTATATTGGTTTTCTTGTCTATTCACTTGCGTTCATTAATCACCAAAGGTTAGTTTCCTAATTTACCTTTTATTTGTTAATTGTTTATTAATACGTGTTTAACCTAATTGCGATAACTAGATCCAATTCAGCTGCTTACTCGTATGCGTTACTTGGTTAACTTAGTTCTAAAATCCCAACAAGCATGTTAAATGAGAAGATAATGCGAAGCGAATCAATGAGTTAACTAGCTAGTATGTTGGTTTGTGGGAGTTATAAACACGACAAAACGACTAGAAGTGTGTGAGCCGATGGGGGCACACGCGATAAACACGAGTATACGTGACGAACGTAATTATACTTGAATATAACTATACCCGATATGTATTACTTGACCCGATATCTTGTATTGATCCATGGGTTGTTTTAGCTTATATGGATCGTGACATCGACATGCCATGGGCCTTGGTTCTGTGATCGGGCAAGTACAAAGGAACAGATGGGTTTCTCTGCTTGGGTTGGAACTTGTTGACCAAGTATTGGTTTCCAACTAGGAGTAGGTTTGTTTTACTATATATACAAAACTCCTAGCCATGCAAAACTCACGTTTTTCTTTTATTCCCTAATCCCTAAACCGATCATATTATTCCCTGTCATTATCACTAAGTCGACTAACCCTTTTAGTCGATTAGTTTTAACTTTGGTTCTTGATTCCTAAGCTTGTGACGATTCAAGAAGTATAAGGTGTTTTGGTTGTTTCTTGCTTGTCTCCTTGTCGACACAACAGCAGCAAGAAGGAGGGTTGTTTACTTTGTTTCTGGTCGTGATTATTCTCGGGCAGCAAGCAAAATGTGGACATTGGATATTACTTATCCGATATCGGGTGCGACATAGTAAACAGTTTGTTAACTGTTTTGTTTTTTCCTCAAGCAAAAGTAAAGACTAGTTATCTTGGAGCTTCTGTTTGTGGGTTTATTCAAGTATCAAGTCGTTGACTTGGTTTTATTATTACGTTCTCGACTAGCATTAATCGAACGTATATGTTAATCGGGTTTGTGTGTGATACTCTTCGAGGTATCTATTTTAGATACTTAAGGTTTCGTATTGGTTTCTTGTTCCGTTAATAGAGATCAATTGCCAAGCAAGGTTAGGGTTTCTATATCCCTTTTAATTAATTAATATTGTATTAATTATTTGTTTATTAATTACGTGCTTAACATAATTGCAAATACTAGATCCTTATCCGCTGCATACTCGTAGAGGTTAATGGTTAACTGGTTCTAAAATCCCAACATAGTCGTAGCCCTAAAGTATGTGACAAAAAAGTAGGGAAGTCGAACCTGGATTGCAGGGTAGGGATGTGAGTCCAGTATCTTCGATCATCAATCCCGACTATCTTCATCCCCTTCCATGAAACCAACATGCATATTCCTCCACATCGTTTATCCATCCACACTTCCTGCATGCGTCAACCTTTTAGTATATATTTATGTTTACGTTTTCAATATATAACTGTGCTTCTCTATGTTTATAAGAGAAAAATGTCATAGTATACCTTGGTACCTCTAGAGAAACGAACAGGACAACACAATCCAACATAAATGTCTTTCCTAGCTAAACACTCGAAACTCCCATCATACAACATCAGTTTCTTAGCAAGAAACCGGTAGTTTTCAGGTAACTTCACTTCCCATACAGAATCAGCTGATGATGCATGGCGAAAAACTCTATTAATACGCGCCAAGTTACATATATCGGGTGGATCTAAACATGCAAGAATCCTAGCTAGGCAGTTCTCTGGCAAGTCTCCAAGACTCGACGTACGAGATCCCTCGTTATTGCTGGTCGAATAAGTAGAACCCATTTGCACGGAACAATTCAAGAGTTGATTTTACTTCATGTGTTTTAAAACTGATCAAAAGTATAGAAGGTGGGGTGTGGCTGATGACGTTTTTAACCAATGTAAATCACGCATTTGCAATATATTAGGCATAGCTAGAGGCTATACTTAGTACTATATTAATATTTAAACATAAAATTAATCTTATTTGTATCTTGAAGTGGACTTATTTTTGCCAGTTGTTGATGACTTTACTCAACAATATTAAACTTTACAATTTAAACACATGATCTATTATGACATATTCATATTTAAAGTGCATGGTTTCATTTTTTTACTTGTGAGAGCACTGTACGTAACTTATACTAATATATCTATAAATTAAGCAGTAATATGTACAGGATGTCTTTGTCATTTTAATAACCATATATTCTCATATTATGGATTTCAAGTTCACCTTGTTAGATAGAGATCGACGAGTGTAGAGAATAATGTTCTTATATAATTTGCTTTTTCGTTTCTTCGACCTCCATCATGAAAATTCGTCTTCAACGTACGTAGGTGGCCACTTTTAACATAAATGTCTCGACATGAAAACGTATATAAAGCTTTATCTCTTTAATTCTAGGTCGGTGGGTTATAAGTTTTCGATACAATACGGTTCATATCTGACGTGGATGGAAAGTGTATTACATACGTTTTATCAAACGATAGAGGAGCACGTACGTGGATTTTCTTAGGGGTCAAATATTAAGTTTCTCCGTCCATATAACAAATATGTAGGGTCCTTTATAAGGAGCGCGATCATTTTTAGAAGAGCACTTAAAATCATCAATAAACTAAGAAGATGAAAAGATTTGAGAGAAAAAATTTATATCATTGCATCAAGTTGTGAAATGTTAAAATGAGAAGTGTTACATTTCATAGACCATCAAAGTGGTTTAAATACTACAAGTTCTTACACTACAAAAATTTCTTCTAATTAACTGACTGACATCCAAAATATATGATCCTGTTACATTGAGTAGCACTCTTTCATGATGTTATTCATCATAATTCTCATCTTGTGTAAAATGTGCGTTGAGCTTCTTTGAACATTCTGAATGAAGTGTTTGGATGTAGTAGCGTATAGTAGACTGTATGTTATCACCCCTCGCTAGTTGGCATTGAGTAAGGATTACACATGCCTAACTTTGATAAACAGTTATAGTGTACAAGTATACTCAGTCCTTTGGTCAGTATGTCTGCAACTTGGTTTTTAGTAGAGATGAAAGTGGGAAGAATCTAACCAGCTTTGAGCTTATCCCTCACAAAAATGACAGTCTATTTCAACATTTTTTGTTCTTGCATGATGTACTGGATTAGATGCAAGCGGTATAAAAGAGGCATTGTCACATATCATGAGTATTGGAGTTGGGACTGTGACTTGAAATTCTTTAAGTAGACATTGAAGCCTTGTAACCTCACAAGTACTAACTGCAAGTGCTCTATATTCTGCCTTTGTGGAAGATGTAGTAACCACAATTTGCTTTTTTGATTACCAGGAAATGAGACAAGAACAAAGAAATATACCATATCCAGTGACCGATCTTCATGAAAATGGGCAATTGGCCTAGTCACTGTCACAATAGGTGAGTAGATTAAGAAATTATGTGTTGGAAAGAAGAAACCTTGAGCTGTAGAGAGTTTGACATATTTAAGTACTCCGGTTAGTGCAGCCATATGAGATGTTCTTGGTTGTTGAAGAAACTGGCTAAGTGCTTCAGCAGCAAAAGCTAAGTCAAGTTTAGTGATTGTGAGGTAAAGGAGCTTACCAACCAGTGTTTTATAGTAGGGTGGGTCTGATTGTTGCCAGCTATGAGTCTATCATAAAATAAACCAAGAGAGAAGTAAAGCTACCATTTTGACTCAGTTTGAACAAGGAAGTGTCAACATAACTCTGTTTGAAACCAAGTGAAAGTAGGAAAGTTGTGAGAGTCTCAAACCATTGCATTTTTTCTTGTTTAAGTCCATAGAGTGATTTCTTGAGCTTGCAGACTGTGTTTGGTGGTAGAGTGTCATTGTAGCCTTGTGGAACTTGCATGTAAACTTCTTCATGTAAGTCACCATGAAGAAAGGTATTGTTAACATCTAATTTCTTTATGATCTAGTTTTGATGTACTGCAACTGCAAGTAAAGTCCTTACTGTGACCATTTTGGAAACTGGTGCAAAGGTTTCATTGTAGTCTACACCCTTCCTTTAACAAAAACCTTTGGCTACAAGCCTTTCTTTGTACATTTCTACACTGCTATCAGCATGGTATTTGATCCTGAAGACCCATTTGCAACCAATTGGAGATTTCCCTTATGGCAGTACTGTAAGCTCCCAAGTATTGTTCTTTTCTAGTGCAAATATTTCCTTATTCGTTACTTCAACTCATTTTAGGTTTTTGGATGCTTGAAGGAATGTGTTTGGTTTTGTGAGTTTGTCAATGGAATTGATAAAATGTAGTGATTTGGGACAGAGGTTAGAGTAGTCTAAGTATTTGGTGTGATGGCATTTAGGTCTTGTGAGGTTGCGAATGTTGGACTTGGGTAAGTGACAGTGATAATCTTGAAGTTTAGGTGGTAGGGGGTCCTAGCAAAGACTCTAGTTGGTATTTGTATGGGATGAGGTGAGATTGGTACTGATGTAGGTGTTGAGACTGAATCAGTGGGGAGAAGATCGAGTCCACCATGCAGGGTACCATAGGTAGTACTCCCATCATGGCCCCGAAAAGCAAATTTGTCATGAGTGAATGTAACAAAGAGAAGTGTTTTGTGTAGTAACTAACTTATGGAGATGAGGTTGTAGGTAAAGGTAGGTATGTACAACACATTGTGAAGTGTAAGTGAAAGGCTAAGTTTGACCGATCCAACCACATATACCTTATTTGTTTATACATTTGGTAATAACACAAGGATTGGTGTTTGAAGTTTAATTGTGTTGTGCATAAGTGGTTAGGAAATGTAAATGTAATATGTTGCTCCACTATCAATTAGCCATATATAAAGTGTTTTTTTGTGGCATTTGAAGCAATGAATGATTGAATATTTGCAATAGTCCCAATAAGTGCATACCAATGAGAGAATACCTACAACATGAGGTGTTGCAGAGCTGTAAGAAGTGCCCATGAAGGTGTTCTGCATCACAGGCAGCACTTGATTCAGCTGATTCTGCAATTGGTTCATCCTTGCATTGACAAATTCATCTATAAAAGTGGATGTGGAAGGCTGATCCAGTGGACTTTTAGCAGGTGTAGGACAACCCATTGGAGGTAGTGATTCACTTGCAAACATGTTAACAAACCTAGTGATTTTATTCCCTTGGTTAGTCCTTTGAGAGGGTGTTTGTTACTTGTTATGTAGAGGATGACAATGTGGTTACCCAAGTAACTTTTAGCATTCTTTTTTTGGATGTCCTTCCTTTTTGCAATAGGCACAAAAAACTCCTTTTCTGAAATTGTTTCTTCTCTCAGCTTAATTTTTTGTGTGGTGAGGATGGATTGTTCCTGAACTGATTTGATGAGCTTGTAGAACTTCTGAATTGGTTTGATGAGTTTGTAGAACCTCTGTATGTGTTAAGTGAAGTAGGGATGGTTGGACTTTGTTTGGGTGTTTCCCTTTGTTTTTCTTTCTGTCTCAGCATACTATAGGCCTTCGAAACAATTAGTAATGGCTATAACAACATAATTTCACCTCTAATGTTAGTGTAGCAATCATCCAGTCTCATTAGAAAATGAATGGGCCTCTTCCTTTGTCCTCTTTCACCATTCTCTTTATCATTCTCACAAACACACTTACATGTACATGCATAGGTTGCCTCAATTGCATCAAGTTCATCCCAGAATCCCTTGAGTTTGTGATAGTAAACTTCGATAAAATAGTTTGACAGCTTAAGCTCTACAATCTCATTTGCAAGTTGATATATCCTATGACCATCTAGTTGACTGTAGTGGTCAAACAACTCATTCCATAAAGCAGATGCAGAACTGATGAAAGTAAGATTGTTACCAATTTGTTCAGAGACAATGTGCATGATCCAAGATATGAGCATATTATTTGCTTTTTCCCAATGTGTTATGAGATGTGATGTGATTGATGGTTCCTCATAATATCCATTGATCAATTTGACTTTGTTCTTTGCACTTAAAGAAATTAGCATTGATTTCTTTCAAGTTCCATAGTTTTCTGATCCAGTCAGTTTCCTTGAAATAAGGACCATGCCATGGTGATCATTTGGGTGAAATTACAGTGGGTGAAGTGGTGATGTGACATCATCATCCATGATAAAGATGTGTTATTTGATCCATAATCTGTTGATACCATATTTGTTCAAGATGTTAGTTAAATGATTGAAATATTGATTGATTTTGATGATTGTTGTTTGAAGCTTTTACAATGGCAGATGTAACATCTTGTAACTGATTCTGTTAGTATAACAAAATCTTGAATTGAATTTGATTGTGAAATGATGGTTATTGTGATGAATTTGATGTTTTGCTGGTTGATTATGAGGATTTACAATGACAAAAGTGGTGATTTGATGACATATATGGTGGTTTTGGTTTAAAAATGGTGGTTATTTTTGTGTAATTTTTGGCGGAAATTTTGTTAGGCTATGTTTTGGCCGAAAAAGCTTGTTACGGTCGCCAGACGAGCTTATCACCACGCTTATTGTGGTGATAGCTATGATACCATGAACATATTTGAGAGAGAATTATATCATTGCATCTGCGAAATGTTAAAATGAGAACTATAACATTGCATAGACAATCAAAGTGGTTTAAGGTTGCCCCCAGTAAGGAGGGTCAATCCCTCCTATTTTCCCTGTCACGTTAGCTTTCTCTCTCCAGCGACCTTCAGACGATTGAGTGCCCCAGTAAAGTGACATACACTACAAAAAACGTACCCCACAAATATACCTTTTATATTCATTAGATATACACACAAACCACTTTCTCATTTGATCGTGTAGACGACCAACATAGATAAAAAGCTACCAACGATCGAGTAGGCACAGAAAGGAGATCGATATACAATCGATCGACTATGTCGATCGTTGTATATTACGGCGTCCAGCCTAAATACTACCAGTTCTTGCACTACAAAAATATTTTTTAACTAACTATCTCGCATTCAAAATATCTAATCATGTTACATTGAGTTGCACTCTTTCATGCTATCATTCATCATAATTCTCATCTTGTGTAGACTGTGCATTGAGCTTTTTTGAACATTTTGACCGGAGTTTTTGGGAATAGTAGCTGAAGTAGTAGACTTTATGTTATCATAATTAAAAAAAAATATATACTAAAACTAAAAATATTTATATGAATTTTTAGCAAAGAGTATATCATAATCTTTTACTATTATTAAACGCTACTTTCTCCTTGTGCTATATCGAAACTTATGCAATTGATGGAATATTAGATGTCACCTAATGTACAAAATTCACATAAATGAGAAGAAGAAGAAAAAAAATCGTATGAGTAGATTTTATCATTTTAAGCCCAATGGTGTAAGAAAACTAATACTTTTGTTTCCTTAAGAAAATGTCGCTTCATACTTGTTTTCTATTTGCTTATTATTATTAGACTAAAATACACCGTTTGTCCCTAAACTTGGCAAAGTGCATTGCGATGAGACGAAACTCGGCCTTTTCATCGTGGTGAGTTCAAACCTTGGCCTTTAAATGCCAAATCAGTCCTTTTGACCAATTCTATGTTAGTCAAAGTCAGCAACTTCCCATGTGCCTTGCACATGAGGGAACTCGTCATTTCATTGTTTGGTTTATTTTATTTCATCTTCATCTTCCTCGTGGGCTAAACCCAGATTCGGCGACCTTAAACCCGAATCCGGCGACCAAGAAAAGGTGTCATGTGTCATCTATGATGAGACGTATTATGATAATCATATTATCATTAGTTCATTTTGTATATCGATGATGTCAACGCCAAGAAAATGACTTCAAGATGATGTATTATGACAATCATATTATCATGAGTTACTTCGATTTAGTGGTTCTTGATTTATACGTGCTTCAATGTTGATATAATTTATTTTGAGTTTTGGAAGATGGTAATTTTGTGTATGCAACCGTTAGTGCTATACATATGTAATTCATACTAACGCTAATAAATCTTATTTTACGAGTATGCTTTAGTATATTTGTACAACTATTTTACTTGTATTTTGGTCTCTTATCGAATGTTTCATACTTGTTTTTGTTGTAGTTTGAGTGTGGATGCTTGAGTCGTAACACGACACCAAGCAGCATTCTTCAACACTTACTCAAACGAGCTTATAAATGGAGAAACAATCTATGTTTCAAACCGCCTTCGATAAAGTGACAAGATTTGAACTGCCGCCGGGCATTCTTTTCACGATGTCGCACTCAAGCTCATTGGTTGTTTTATGGAGGAAAAAGTAGAAGATGAAGATGAGATTAATGAAAGTTCGCCTAAAGACAAAGAGCCCGATTATATGAGCCACCGACCGCATATAATCGTGCTCTTTGTCTTTAGGCGAACTTTCATTAATCTCATCTTCATCTTCTACTTTTTCCTCCATAAAACAACCAGCGAGCTTGAGTGCGACATCGTGAAAAGAATGCCCAATGTGTTCAAATCTTGTCACTTTACTTGAAGGCGCTTTGAAGAAACATAGATTTTTTCTCCATTTATAAGCTCGCTTGAGTAAGTGATTCAAGAATGCTTGCTTTGGTTGTCATTGTTACAAAGAACTCAAGCATCCACAGCCCAAACCGCAACAAAACAAGTATGAAACATTCGATAAGAGACCAAAAATACAAGTAAAATAGTTGTACAAATATACTAAAGCATACTCGTAAAATAAGATTTATTAGCGTTAGTATGAATTACATATGTATAGCACTAACGGTTGCATACACAAAATTACCATTTTCCAAAACTCAAAATAAATTATATCAACATTGAAGCACGTATAAATCAAGAACCACTAAATCAAACCACTAAATAACTCATGATAATATGATTATCATAATACATCATCTTGAAGTCATTTTCTTACAAGCGTTGACATCATCAGGATATACAAAATGAACTAATGATAATATGATTATCATAATACGAATCATCATAGATGACACATGACACCTTTTCTTGGTCGCCGGATTCTGGGTTTAAGGTCGCCGGAATCTGGGTTTAGCCCACGAGGAAGATGAAGATGAAATAAAATAGACCAAAACAATGAAATGACGAGTTTACCCTCATGTGCAAGGCACATGGGGAAGTTAACAGACTTTGACTAACAGAGAATTGGTCAAAGGGACTGATTTGGCATTTAAAGACCAAGGTTTGGACTCACCACGATGAAAAGGCCGAGTTTCAGATCATCGCGATGCACCCCGCCATGTTTTTATTATTATTATTATTATTATTATTATTATTATTATTATTATTATTATTATTATTATTATTATTTTGATGTTTTCTATTTGCTTATTATTATGTTTTTTATTTTCTTAAGAAAATGTTACTTCATACTTTTTTTTTTTAATTTTCAACGACAATTTTAATTATCTCACAATATTTACATCACAAATACATCTCACATGTTATAAGCAGGACTTGAACCTAAAACCATTTAATTGCGGAGCTTTTCTCACAATATGAGGTACATTTGAGACCAAACCGAAAAAGGATATTGATAGAGAGTATAATGTTTCATAAAGAAACATATGCACGTGTATTGGTCTTAGTAAGTTTGGGGTTTGATGTACGTTTTTTTTTTTTTTTTTTATATTAAAAGGCTAATAAAGGAAGGGTACATGAAAGAACGAAACCAAAGAAGCAAGCCAAAGGAAGGGTACATAAAAGAACAAAGAAAATGGCACCAAAGAAGCAACAACCAAAGGAAACCAAGAGAGCCTACACACAAAAGCAACCTAAGAAACGGAAAATTTTTGTTCATGTTCGTTTATTAAGAAAAGGTCTCAAATTCGCTTATTTGTTCATTAAGATACTAAACGAACCAATGAACGGGATCAAACATAAATGAACATAGACAAAAATCATAAACTTTATTAAATTATGCATCTAATATTGTTTTATAAGTGTCGTTTTGTTTAAACAAACCAATTTAAACATTATACAATTAAAATATTTGATATAATGAGCATAATAAAATTAATGAACATAAACGAACGTTAACGAACATAATCGGACGCTCACGAACATAAATAAACGGACGCGACTTTTGTTCATGTTCGCTCATTTAACTAAACGATCGTAAAATATTGTTCCTGTTCGCTCATTTAATAAATAAACGAACATAAACGAACTTGAACCGCTCACGAAATGTTCACCGAACGTTCATTCGTTTGCAATTTCATACGTTATGGTATGTGTTGATCGGTTGCGAGCCGGAAAGCGTACCGGCAGTTTGAGTCGTGAAAGGGCCGCTTGCTTCACTTCATTTTTCTATAGAATCTTGCTTCACTTCATTTTTTGTTGGCTAAAAATTAATTCTTTTGTATTTCTTAGTGCATTTCTTTTATATTTATAGAGATCGAGTGGTGGCACAACGTCTACAAATAAAAGGAGACGCCCCGCCTAAGATTTCATTTATCAAGGAAAATGGGGTCAATGATAACATGAGTTGAGATCAATATAGAACTTATATTTGCCATAAAACAAATGAACCAATTATAACCCTCCATTTGTTATCTAAATTAATAAAAAATCATTTTCCACATTTTTTTTAAAAACAACATATATTACAAACGGTAAATTTTCAAACTATAAAAAATACACCATCGCAACGAGAATTAAATTATCTTTCTATAGATATGCACTTTTATATATTTTCGACAAACATTTTTTTCCAAAAATTCCGTCCAAAAAATCATATATGATTTTCAAATATATGATTTTCATCATGTATGATTCGATTTTTATAAATCATATATGATTTTTACGAATCATTATATGATTCTCAAAAATCATATATGATTCGTAAAAATCGAATCATATATGATTTTCACAAATCATATATGATTTTTGTTGACCGAAATTTTGAAAAAGAAAATGGTTAAAAATATATAGTAGTGCATATCTATAGAAAGATAATTTAATTCTCGTCGCGATGGTATAATTTTTATCGAATAACGATTAACGGTTTGCGAGATATTTAATTTTTTTAAAAAGAGTGAAAGTTTATCATAATAAAAAAATGAATGGTTATTATTGGTTCATTGAATCTATGATAAATTTGAGATCTATATTGAACTTTTGCCATGATAACATATAGGCAAACATATCTCATGGATATTATAGCAAAGAATAATATTCGAGATGATGGTTGGCGTATCATACCAACTTATTAATTCAAACTCAACATCTTCCGCTATTTGCGTAACCTACAATTAAGGAAGTAATTTTTTTGATAAAGTGTTTTTCCAGTAAATGTATTATTTAAAAAAAAAGATGTTTAAGTACATAAAATGTAGGTGAAATTTCACATCTCACCCTGTTACATAAGCAATGACAGTTTTACTTAAAGTTGAAATTTAATGTACTCAAGATGGTTCCTATGAGAGCTACAAACGAGGCAAGCTTTTATCAAGAAATTAGAGCTCAAGCTTTGACTCGATCAAGTCGGACTATTGATACAAAAGCTGGGCGTTCCTTGTTTGGGCTCCGGTTCTTGTACCAATTGCTGATTGTTACTTGAGACCCGCGACTAAGAGATGTAAATCACCGTTAGGCTTATCAGGGATTGTCTCCCACGATTATCCTCCGGCGTGAGTAAGTAATCGGTTTAGGGTTTAAGGAGTGTTATGGTTCGAGATCGCACCTTAAACGAGGGATGTGATTCCTTTATATACGCACGGAATCCTTGTTGGTTCCGTGTTCCTCAACCTTCGCGATCCCGCCTTAGTCGGTTGGGGTGATTATCTTCCTATTTAGAAGATATCGGATATCTATTCCATCAATAGATTCGGGTTTGGGCCATCATGAGCCCAAACGTCTAGTCGGCTTAGCCCGGTTGCACGCCAAGTTAGTATTGGACTTTAGTCGGTCCGTGACCCGGATATAGACTATACGTCATCATGTCCCCCCAGTCTAGTATGCGCAGTGCGTAACTACGGATGCTAGACTAATTATCGTAGTCCATGAAAAATAAACAAAGCATAGCAAAGAAGCTAAAGAAATATCCTCTTGATACATTGTATCCAGCCGTAATAAAGAAAACGGGCACCTCGTAAATCGGGGGAAAGGTTACTGCACCCGTGTCCCATCAAACAATCCCAACCACATATTTAGGGTTGGTGGGATCCACGTGTCGATCATCGCGTGGAGGAGGAAGGTTATATAATCCTTCACTTCATTTTCACCGCTTTCTACACACAAGAAAAACGCTATCCGCCATTATCATAGCTTCAAACACTTCAAGCCTTAATACCGAAATATCCCTAGGTAATCGCGCATGCGCCTTTGTTTTTATTATAAACAATACCATGGTTAAGGAATTATCGGATTTTACGTCAGACATAACGGAGGAGGAGCTTCGACAGTTTGCGTCGGATTATTATATTCCCAGCGCAGTACATTCGAAAGTTCCGGCTGTGAATGCGTCGATAGCGGATTTCCCCGATGGGAAGATTGGGGTATACACGCAATTCTTTGAATTTGCAAATCAGCGCATTCCCCTATCGTTATTCTTAAGTGATGTATTGAATTATTACCGCATACACTTGTCCCAACAGATCAGATAGGTGCGGCAAAACTAATTAATTTCGAGGTGAACCGCCACTTATTGGCCATTAACCCCACAATCAACTGTTCGCGCTTACCACACCACGTGGTCAAACGGGTGGGTTTCTTCATGGCGCCACAGGTCACTCCAATGTTATACGGAAAAGTTAGACGCGCCGTAAACCGGAGAGAAACCTTTTTCGGGTTGACGACGCTTGCTTTCCGTCTCATTTTGATTTTTACTCTAAGGGGACACCGCCAAAGGATGAGCGCCCTCACGATCATATAATGCGGAGGATGCGGAAACAATAAATGCGAACCGCATCCTTTTAGCTCCTACCCCAAGGAGTTCTTGGTGCATATTGGCCGAGCCGCAACTATTTTGGCAATTCGTAAGAAGTTCCTATCTTCTTAGGCGCCGATGGTCGTGGTGGGTGCTCATGCTTTGCACTCGCTGAGTTACATTATCGTAAGTTTTTCACCGCTTGTTCTTCGTACTTGTTGTGAACTGCTTGTATTTCTTTGTTGTTGCGCAGATGGACCTGCTCAATGCAGTAACCGACGGCCTATCAAGTAAAGGTGGGAACACGGCCACCGAAAGAGGGAGAAGAGCCCGTGCTTGTTGCGCGCGGTGGCGCACCAGTGTTGGACCTAGGCGAGGCGGGGAAAGTTCATCCGTTGCGCTACAAGCAACACCTTTACTGAGTGTGCCCAGCTTCTGGTCCCTTCATCTCGGTGCAACTGCGCCCAGAAGCGGCGGAGCATGTGGAGGAAGTGGAAGAGGAAGAAGAAAGTCAAGGATTGGAGCGCAAAAGGAAGCGCAGTGGCGATGGCGCTGCCACCTCTCGGAAGAAGCGCCCGGTTGTGTTTAGTGTGGAGTCATCCTCTAGTGATGTTGCATCGCGCCCACCATCACCTGACACCTCTATTCCTGCGTAAGTATCCTTACAAGGTTATGTACAGAAATGCCTCATGATATTACTGAATAACTGTGAATTTCTCGTCATGTTTGTAGGTTTGAACAATCCGCAGAGTCGCCCCCAATCAAGTCCAATTCGTCGAATTATCTGGTCAAGAGCCAAAGCGCCGAGCCAGGACCTCTGGGATGCGCCTATGGGCAACTAGTCGATGATCCGTCTTACTTGCTTCATGCGGCTAAAGGCAAAGTATTCGGGAGAGACTAGCTAAGGTCTTGAAAAGACCAACAAATTACTTGTTCTGGAGGCGCAATTGGCTAGTGCTAGGGGTGAAGTAGAGACTATGTTGTCATACGCCATAAAACTCGCTGAAGAGAAAATGGCGCTGATATGCCAAATAAATCAAGAGCGTGCAGAGGCCGCGGGATATAAGTCTTCCTTTCATTGGGCCATGAAATATTTGGAGAATGGTAAAGACGCGATGACCTCCCAGCTTGAAGAGTTTAGCGCTATTGTGAAAAGCGCCCTTGAAAGTCAGGAGATGAAGTTGCGCAAGTTAAGTCTGGAGTATGACGAGGAGTTATATCCCCAACTTCTGTCGACCATTGCTGAGCGCAGATGGCTCATAAGCCATGGGCTTCGTCTTGCTGCGTTAAGTACCCTAGAGTCGCAAGAGGTCGTTGACTCTTCGTGGATGTAGTTAAGTCGCTACCGGAGCGTGGAAAGTAGAAGCCATTGAGAAGTCGCATGAGGTTGAGCTTCTAAAGGTACCGCTGAGCAAGTACACGATTATGACGCCAAGGCTTATGATAACTGTCGCGCCATGAAGAAGATGAAGGACTTGAACTCCCCATGATTGCCGAACCGAGCGTGATCGGGACTATCCGATAGATGTTATTTTGCGTGTCCGACTCTAGCACATCATCGCGGTGGAGAAGCCATTGCACGCCAGACTATTATCTTAAACCCGATGCATCCCAACTACACGCTCCTATATTCGCGCCCCCTGTGGATATCTTGAATCCTTTTGTCCTGGAGAGGGAGGTCCCTTGAAGCAAGTTTTGGAAGCGCATGCGACGAGGCTTGCTCAGAAGAAAGGTATTAAGTTCAAGGCTGTTATGTGTGGTGTTGGCGCGGCGCACCTCCCACGGTCTGACGGGGGTGCCCGTGAGTGTTGCCACTGTGGCTCGTCGAGACGTAGATTTGTTGCAGGAGCTGAATAGGGTTGGGAATGCTACGAGCCGCGTGGGTAGTTCATCCTTGAAGCGTAGTCATAGTTTTTAGATTGTCTCTTGTAACTATCTTTGGGAAATAACTCGTAGTTATGAAATAAATCTCCTTTTGTTAAGTGTTTGTGAATATATTTTGCAATTCGTGATGTGCATACTTATCTGTTTGTCTTTGCGTAAAAGACGTATTCGTTGTTACATGTATATGCAAGTGCGAGAATACAGGAAATCCATAATCATGTATGAAGATCCTAAGATACTTATTGAAGATCCTAAGATACTGCATGAACCTTCATGGATTTCTCGCAGTACGTAATGTCAAGACCTATGACGGACATTTATTGAGTTCGATCCCAAGACTAACAAGCCAGCTCGAGCACACAACGAGCCGAGCTCCTGCTTTCGATCGATCGGATCAAGCTTTTATCAATATTTTTGAGCCTTCGTATACACGTACATATTTATCATACCATATTGATTTTAAAACATCACGAGACCAATGTGAATTGGTATAGTACCAAACTATTTTTCATATTAGGAGACCAATCTTCTCGAATGCTTTTTATAACATATTTGCTCTTTCATCGTGTATATTCTTTACTTTATTAATGAGTTTGGCAACCGAATATAGTTTTCATATATAAATTAGAGTTTTTCAAGCCGAGCTCGACCCTTAATCAAATACTACTTGAATTGAATTTAAGCTTGGATGATTAAAGTTAATCGAGCTATAGAGGCAAGCTCAAGCCTATCATATAATACTCGGGCTGATCTCAAACATTGTCAAGCTCGAGCTCAGCTAAACTCAAGTAGAACCATAGCCCCTGTCTAGAACGAGGTCCTTGAATCGTGTTCTAGAACGAGTTCCTTGCATTATACTTAACTCGCCCATTATTCTAAACAAATGGACTCCCACTTTATCCCTTAATAGGAACGAGGTAAACAAGGTACCGGTTTGGATTAAAATGCATAAGGTTCCTTTGGTTGCTTATTCTGATGATGGTTTGAGCTTGATTGCTACGCAAGTAGGGAAACCTATTATGTTAGATACTTTTAAAATCTCTATGTGTGTCGAGTCTTGGGACCGTATTAGTTTTGCTCGTGCTTTAGTTGAATTAAGCGCGAACTCTGAACAAAAAAGTCAAAGTCAGGTTACAATGGCAATTCCAAATGAAGACGGTAATGGTTTTACTACTGAAATTAGTAATATCGAATATGAATGGAAACCTCCTCATTGTGGTGAATGTAAAACTTTTGGACATGCTTTGATAATGCCCAAATCGTGTTAAGGAGGTAGTTCGTAGTAATACTAATGTAGCAGCAAAGGCTTCTGAAGCTTCTTCTACTTTAGAAAAGACGAATGATGGTTTCATTGAGGTAAATAATCATAAGAGTAAGGGGAAGAATGTGGTTTCCCCTTCTCGGCCTATTGGGGTATTCACAAATAAGCGTAAACCAAAATTTGGAGACCTGTCTTGAAGAAGCCATATGCTACTAAGGAGAAAATCATTAATGAGGCAAGTACGAGTGGGAAGGTTATTGCTACATCGAACCCATTTGATGCTTTTGATATGACTGATACTGATGATAATGGTATTCCTTGTGCAACAAGTGTTTCTCCTAAGGATGGGGCTGATTTGGAGGTTGGTAGTACGAAGGACACTAAAGTGGCTGAAGAGGATAGTGATTATGAGGTTCCTGGTATCCTGATGTTGCTAGTTCTTCGAAGGGCGGAAATGAAAGTATTACTCCTATTGCTGAGAAAATTGGAAAGATTGAAAAGCTAATTATTGAAGGGAAAATCACTCTTGTGGATGATGATGGTAAACCACTTAAAAAGTTGATTCTTCAACTAACGTGGGTAACCCATTCTCTAAGGCGGGTAATGTGGAAGTTTCGACAAATGATGATGATGAAGTTTTTGATGATCATATTGGGACGTTGTATTCTGAAAGTGGAGTTAAGGAGAAAAGTCTTTATGAGCAATGAAAGCGGATACTGATGACGGCAACAATTATGATGCTGATGATTTTGGCATCTCTCATGCACAATTAAAGGCTGTTGTAATTCAAGATTTTTGTCTTAACTAGATTGTTTTATATTTTTTGCATAAAATTTCTGATGTAGCTTATTTTATGTTGGGTTTGTTTTGGTGGTCGTGTTGGTTGTAGCTAGTTGCATTTATTGCCATCATAAATGCTTTAGTGGTTGTGTTGTTTATGGTTAATGTGGTCTTGAATTTTATTCCATTGCATTTTGGTCCCGTGGTAATGAGTTTGGTCCCTAAAACTTTGAAAGTGCTTAGTCATTTATGGTTTGATTCCATTACCCTTGTAGTTAAGACGGGTATTTTAGAATTAATATATTTTATTAGGGAGGAATACCTTTAAAAAAAAAAAAAAAAAAAATTAAAAAAAAAAAAAAAAAATACGTACAAATTCTAAGAAGCAAAAGTATAAAATATTGGTGCAAGTTTGTCAATTCCTCGTGGACAGCCAATTCCCACATCCCAACACCAAAGATGTTTTTAAATAATGCAAGCTGATATTTTTCTTGTATCGTCGAAATATACTCTGACTAAAAAGTTTTGATTTGGGTTTTCTCCGTTGACTTGAGAAGTAATCAACACAAAATAATCAATGCTAAAAGTTCAATAAATCAAAAGAATAGTGGAGTTTAACACCATGTTATCTAAGACTACTTGAAACCAAAACTTTGTCAAAAAGCTTATTAGTTTAACTGCAATGCATGCATGTATGTGGTCATGTGGATCAATTTCAGCTCAATAAATTCGCGTGCAGTACTGCAGTTGTTGTATATTTGTGTAAATAGTAATACATGCAAAATAAACAAATTGCAATTGAAAAAGTAAAAAATTCCACCGTAAACCTGTTATCTTAATTATTGGCATACTGTTAAACTGAACGCAATTATAAGATTAATTATGTTAACAACAATTTAAGCCAGCAAGTATGTTTCATTAGCCAAATCTACCCTTCATATAAACGTGTTATTTGAAACTAAAATCCATATTTTTTAATATTTATGCATGCAACTTGATCATCGTGTTGCTGGCATGGGTAGCAAAAAACAAGAAAGAATATTGACAATGTGCGCTTTAGTTATTAAAATCAATTTATCAAAATCTGTCAATTGAAAGATTTAAACAAACAAAAAACTAGTAGTTTAAACCAGTTAGCTTAACTAAGCTAGGAAATACAAACTTTTATCTTATTTAAACATGCCTATATATTAACATCAACAAACCATCGCTATATAAGCCTTTTTTTTTTTTGCCCCCCCTCTCAATCTGTACGTGCTCCTAAATCCTAAGTTAACATAAAACATGTATTAGCATTTGGGAGATGATTTGTACACATTTGGATTTGATTTGCACACTCCAATATACAACTCTATAAAGCAGAAGTTATAAACTGTACAACTGTTCAATGCACATGATGGAGTGTGTCAATCAAAAGATGGAGTGTACAAATCATTTCCCTTAGCATTGAGTAATTGGTTTGGTCAAGAATAGTACATGGTTAGTTTTGTGGGTTTTTTTTGGGCGGTAAAAGGGTTAATTCAAAAACATATCGTGGCGACAAGGATCCCATGCCCTAAGCCCTATCGTATGACAAGGATTAGGCGACAAGGAACATTAAAGTACAAATGACATGGGTGAATCCCATGCCCTAAGCCCTATCGTAGGCGACAAGGATTAGGGTTTGTGACAAATGACATTGTTAGTTTTGTGGTTTCGTGACAAGGATTAGGGTGGTCACTCTTTACGTAGGTCGAGGATATTACTAATAGTCATAGAGTGATTAATACACTACACCAAAATGTGGGTTTGAGACGCTCAATTTTTTTGGTCGATATTGTCGAATTCTAACAGTAGCATGAGGCCACTTTTTCAACAAAATGATTAGTCAAAGGAACACACACTTAGGGTCTAATTCCAAATGTTTTTCAATATTAAATATATTTTTAATATTTAAAATTCATTTAAAATATATATAAGTAATTAAACCAATTTTAAAACACATAGGCCTATATCGTTGTCGATCTATATAAGTAAAGTGTACACATGTATGCTGCATCCATTTAATACTTTGAAGACACCAAATGGTATTCCAAGACTTGATTGTATCCACAATTAGTTCTAGTTATCATCAAAGTTATTTCAGTTAACTAAACAATATTTGTCTTTAACTAAGAAAATTAGTCGTAACTTCTACGCAATGATCAACAATTATATTTTAGTTAAAAAATGAATGAATACATTATACATAAGGATACATAAGAAATATATTAGCGTACAATTTTCTACAGCCAACTCCTTAAATTTGTCTTATATATGTCCAAAATTGCAGTTTTCCTTGGACTTTTTGAAGACATATCACCTATAAACAACAATTACGCTTCCCTGGGGCTTATTTTAGCATATGATTTATTTTTATTTTTTTTTAATAATCATTTTAGAAACTAGAAAGTGTTAGCAATGCTTTTTATACATGAATTGAACCAGCAGGTGATGATTTTAACTAAAATGACCCAAAATTGCTTTATCTAGCTTTGTATAGTTGTTTAAAGACTAAGTTTAAATAAAAAGTCTTAACACATTTAACATATAATGTTAGTTCTTGGATTGTAAAAATAATATATATAGAGTTTGCTGTGAATTGCAGCCAAATTGCATAGACTTAGCTTGCAGCTAGCCAAGTTATTATGTTGCCATCATGTTTTGAGTTCGAGTGGAACAAATGAATACACAGTCCAATGTCAAGCCACCTTTTTTGTGAGTACAATCGATCTGGGTCATCGAAAACTTGATCTTTGTAGGCTTGTATGAATCCTCAACTTCAAAATCCCCGACATGATAGTTTAGCCATTTCCCGTGCTCATTTAGAAAACTTTCTGATATCACGCGTTGGCCATTGGATACTAAAAATTGAAATCTAGCTGGCTTGATGTTCCATCCATGGACTTTTTGCGTGGTAGATGAGCATTGCCACCCGTTGGATGGTCTCTCAAGTTTAATATGGAAGAACAGGCTATAACTTCCTGCTGGAAATTTGAACTCTATATCCCCTTCTACTTGTAACCACCATATTTGTTGGAGGTATGCAACTGAGTGGAATCTATGTACACCATAAACTTTAACTATATTAATGAGATTATTTTTTACGTATAACAATCCACTCTACACAATTTTAAGATGTAAAATCCTTAATGCTAACTATGCTAATATAATATGGCAATAAATACTATCAAAACCAGAGAGAATTAGTAACACATTAATTGAACTTGAAAAATAGCTTAATCAAATAATGTTATTTTCTATTTAATGAACATCAAATTTCATTATTTAAACCTAAAAGACAATGCTTTGAAAACACTTGTTCGACAGACCTTTATAATTTATACACGTTAAAATAACTAAAGATTTTAGGTTTATCATAATTAAATCATTAACAAACACTTTCATATATTTCAACTTGATGTTCTTGTGCTGGCATGGAAATAATGAAAATAAAACAAGTAAAGAAGAACGCTAAAAAAAAGTTGATGTTCTTGTGCTGGCATGGAAATAATGAAAATAAAACAAGTAAAGAAGAACGCTAAAAAAAAGTTTAATATAAGAGTATTTGAAACTATCTATATATTACCAGTCATCCTTGCAAGATATAAATAGCTTCCATAGACAGGGGCGTAGCCAGGAATTCTTTTCAGGGGGGGCAAAAAATTTTAAAAGACACCGCAAGTTAGAAAGGAAACAAAAGATTACGGAGTATAATATATAACTATGTAAAAGTTTGCAACATATTTGTTCATTCAACGCTTTGGATGCACACGACGCTCATTTGCATAACCAAAATCATCTAAAATGAATCAACCAAAATTCTTGGCTATAGTATTAAATATGGATTGATGGATGGACGAGGACCAAGTATGTGAACTAATAGAGAGATATCTAAACATTGGTGGATCAAATGTTAATATACGATAGTGAATTCGAACTTTGACTACAACACATACGCTAATTATTAAGAACTTTATATGTGGTACCACCCACCTTACCCACACACCACCCCGTCCATAGATAGTAAGATACTAAGATAGTATACAAATATGGAAATGACATCTTTTTTTGGGTAATTGATTCGAATCTTAAAACTTATGTACTAAACAAATGGTAAGGGTGCGTTTAGTTGGGGGGAAACACTTTTGTTTTCCACAAAATGTTTTATAGAAAACAAGGAAAATAGAGATCACGTTCAAATTATCATTTTTCAACAAAATGCTTTCAAAACACAAAATCCCTATTCCTAATCTAACAGGAAAATTAAAATCAAATTTTAGTTGTTTCCCTTGCTTTCCTTCAGAACCCCAACCTCCTCCTCTTCTCAAAATAGAAAATACAAATATAAACTAAACGCATTTTCTATTTTAGTTGTTTTCCTTGTTTTAATCATTATTTCTCTCTTTTTCCAAACGAATTTATTCTCCAACTAAACGCACCATAATTATTTCTCTCTTTTTCTTTGAATCGCGCGTGATCATCTGTATTATAAATTTTCTCTAGTAATTTATTCCTATCTAAAACAAATTGTGAAATCTTTTGTATCCGTTGTGATTCATTTCTAATACAACAATGTTTGAAAAAAGAAAAAAAAAAAAAAAAAGTTAGATGACCGATGGTCCATGGATTGTCTCAAACTTTTCTCGGGTCCAACTTTGATTATGGTCAATGTTAACACATGGTCCAATCAATGCAAATATAGGTTAATCATCTTATAAAAATACCCGGTCACACCCGTCAACTTTCATTTCTGCACCATGTCATCATTTATTTTCTCACACTCTCTCTCACATTTCACCTACAATAGTCATCACTCACTTCACATTTCATTAAAATACTCACTTTATACTAACATATTTCACAAAATACCCAACACACACTTACAAATAAAAAAAATAAAAAAAATCATGGGTCCCACTTTTGCACATAAACGGAACGGTGAAGCCCTCACCTTTCGTCCTCTGGTTTTGCCTTCCTCACGCGTGAGGTCACATCAACACAATAGTGGAGCGTGACTGGGTGTCTCACGGGTGCTCCCGAGCTACCATTGTTGGTAGCCTAACGCATATGCATATGAAGAGCCCGAAACTGAGACATATTGGTTCAATCGCCGGTTCACAAACCTGAGAACCGGAATTTGTCCGATCGGGGCCAATCGAAGATTAAATCGACAAAAACAATAAAAAAAGAGAGCATGGGATTGAAAATATCAAAGAAGTTATATGTCTTCTACTCATTTCTTGAACTCTATGATGATATGGTAAGTATTAACAAAAGAATTCTATTAATGGTTCTCTTATTGAAAGTAATTTTTTTCAATAAACTACCATCGCTTTGAAACCAAATTTAGTTGCTTTTCAACAAACAACGACGATCTAATAACTTTCTGATTGTCTTAACTCAAAAGTACTTACACCTACTTGTTTAACACTATACTTAGATTTTAGGTTTTGCCCTTCAATAAGAAGTAACTCACGGGGATGAGTAACCTAGTAACTTAGCAAGGTTTGATACACTCTTTCTCGGTCAATCAATAAACGAAGCAAAGTATATCTTGGATAGATAAATAATCAACATTATTACACAGGTTAACACTTAAGGTTTCAGCAAATTACATATATTGTTAAATGAATGTAGCGATATATGCTTAGCTGATAATGCAAAGAGACTCAACGAGTGAACTAGTGGCGGCCCCGGCCTAAAGGATATATGACAGGCTGAGGTGAATAGCTAGTAAGTAGGGAATTAAGCAAAACCTGGATTGCTGGGTAGGGATGTGAGTCCAGTATCTTCGATCATCAATTCCGACTATCTTCATCCCCTTCCACGAAACCAACATGCATATTCCTCCACATCGTTTATCCATCCATACTTCCTGCATGCATCAACCTATCAGTTTTTTTTGTTTACGTTTTCATTATAACGACGTTACTCTATGTTTTATTTTTGTTTTCGTTACATATACATACAAAGAGAGAAATATGCATGTCATATTATACCTTGGTACCGCTAGAGAAACGAACGGGACAACACAATCCAACATAAATGTCTCTACCAGCTAAACACTCGAAACTCCCATCATACAACATCAGTTTCTTAGCAAGAAACCGGTAGTTTTCAGGTAACTTCACTTCCCATACAGAATCAGCTGATGATGCGTGATGAAAAACTCTATTAATACGCGCCAAGTTACATATATCAGGTGGATCTAAACATGCAAGAATCCTAGCTAGACAGTTCTCTGGTAAGTCTCCAAGACTCGACGTACGAGATCCCTCGTTATTGTTGGTCGAATAAGTAGAACCCATTTGAACGGAATAATTCAAGAGTTAATGTTACTTCATGTGTTATTAAGAGTGATCAAAGGTTATACAGGGACGGAGCTAGGGGGTTCCCGCGGGTGTCCGAAACCCCCATGGATTTTTACGATGTAGTGTTAATTTTTGAAAAAACACCGATTTTTTCTAAATGTATCTTAAATGCAACCGGTCCTTCGAAATGTGCTTTCAATATTATGGTTCAAAAGATTTTGTGCATCCGGTTATATTTTTTCCTGGCTCCGTCATGAGGTTATACTATATAAAATATTAAATATAGAAGGCGGGGTGTGGCCGGTGACTTTTTTAACCATTGTAAATCACGCATATGCAATATATTAGGCATAGCTAGAGGCTATACTTAGTACTATATTAATATTTAAACATACAATTAATCTTATTTATATCTTGAAGTGGACTTATTGACTTTACTCAACAATATTAAACTTTACAATTTAAACACATGATCTATTATGACATATTCGTGATACTCACACCACATTTTTTGATTCATGCACCACTATTTGTGCTTTACAGTATTGTACTATACAATACTGTAAAGCATAAATAGTGGTGCATGAATCAAAAAATGTGATGTTAGTATCAATTCCCATATTTAAAGTGCATGGTTTCATTTTTTAACTGTGAGCACTGTACGTAACTTCCAATAATATATCTATAAATTAAGCAGCAATATGTACAAGATGTCTTTGTAATTTTAATAAGGGTGCAAGCTAAAGATACGCAACATAATTTTTTAAAACAGACGATGTATGCAATGAACTTTGAAAATTACTATTGTACGCAAAATACTTTCAAATTTGGAACGATGTACGTAATATGACCGGGAACTAGTAGGTTACCAGGTCACATAAGTTTGAAAATTGGCATAAATGGTCCATGTGGCTTGCGTTGACTTTCACCGGTCATCCCTTAACTTTTTTTCCAGTTAATAAAGTTACAATAATGGTCCTTATGACAAATCGTAATTTCAAGTCATTTCTCAAATTTACTATTCATCTCGGGAATTTACTATTCACATATTACTATTCATCATTTTTGAAGTCAGTTTGCGACTTTGAGAGGCTATTTTAAAATTTTACTATTCATAAAACACTATTCATTCTCGTAGAAAAATCACTATTCATGGTTATTATCCATCATTTCGTAAACTAGGTTTACGAGTATCAAATTCACGTAACCGTGGGGGTTAAGCCGCGTATTCATGGAACATTATTGAGAACACATCATATAGACTAGAGTTAGTCTACATATCATCAGCATCATCATTTCCATGAAGGTCTTATCAGTATGTGCATTGTTATTTGTTTATATTTATTAAATCAATATAAACGCTATTGCATGATTTTTATACATGAACAATGTACCCAATACTCCTAATTAAGCTTTTAACCAAAATATCTAGTTAATTATCCAAAATATCTAAGATATTTTCATTAATCCATTGAAATTACCATTTTACCCTTTTCCTTTATTTACCAAAATGCCATTGCTTTGAAATTACAAGAATACCCTTTTCTACACTATATAAGAAAATCATTAGCCATTTCATCCATTTTTCCTCTCTTGCTCTCTCTTGTGGCTCAATCCAACATCAAAAGGAAGAAGAAGATGCATTTTTCATCAATTTCAAGTGTTTTACGATTGAATACGAGCTAACAACTAACTACAAATCATTTTGGAGGAATCGTTGGGTATATATTTTTAAAAAATATTTCAAAAACCTCTTCATCATCTCAAATAAGATACTAAACAATTTTCCTACTCATACAATACTTATACTTGATCTATTTCATTTTTCTAGTACAAGATATGCAAGTATTCATATGTGTTCATACCACTTTTTACATGCTTTACTAATTTTATCGACATAAAAGTTATAACTAGTATTTATATACAAACTATCATTGTTGGTGAAGTTTAGCAACCCATGACACCCTAAGAAGGTGTATGGTAGGTTTAGAATAGTTTTGATGTCGATTGGAAAGGGTTAGAACAAGTTCTACACTAGAAAAATCATTTTCGTCAACATAAAATTAAGGTCTGTCCAAATTTGTAAAACCTGGAAATTTTAGTAGGTGGAGGATTATTTTTGTTTATATTTTCAGAAAATAAACTTAAAACAAAACCATGGCCGCTGAACGGGTTAAACGGGTTTATAATGAAAAGATACGTTAATTTTAAGTTTAACGACTAAAACTAATTTTCCAAACAATACAAGCTGTCAAGGGATTTTCAATGGGCAAAACCGAGTTTTAAACATAATCTAAATGAGTCGACTTATCAAAAATCTATTAGTATACATTAACATGAAACCGATGATATATAGATCGTAGAAAACGAGCTTATAACGACCGAGATACAAGCGATACAAAACCGATGTTCACAACAAAAATCCATCAGCTTTTACTAAAAATATTTTGTAAGTGTTAAAACAGTCTTTTCGGGTAACCATGTTTGGAGCCGTTTTTCTCAATGATCGAGTCAGTTTTGGTAAAATAATATCTCCGAGTAAAAGTTAGTTCACCCGGCCTATTTTCCAAAATGACCAGCCGTTTGTCAAACGGAGTTGTAACGAGTAAAATACGATCTCTCAAACTTTCCTGAAAACTACCCATAATTTACAATATTAGCCCAACTACCTCACTTCAACTATATTTTTATCTATGATTGAGACTCCTATGAACAAAAGTTCAGTGTTACGACTTTTAGATATTGTTACAAACTTTCTAAAACCACTGAGTTTGTTTCCTAACACTCAATATTCACCGATTTGCGACAAGCTTCGCAAGGTTACTTAGTCATTTTCATGAGTTGTCAAAGTATATTATTTTACGACGAAAAACCATAAATTCTTGTTCTATTTCTAAACGACTATCGTGGGATGTTGTTTCAACAAATATAAGCGTAAAGTATTTTATAACTTGACAAGATGTCATAAACATATATTTCGACGATAAACTTCAATTTCAAAAGGCATAAGTGGTGTGGATAGCATATGAATTTGCATGTAAAACATTATTTCATGACTTATATTAGATCATATCATTCATATTAGGTTGCAGTTAGAGATTGCGCCTCATTTCAGTGTATCCACTTTTGTCATCATAATCATTGTATCAGGTGAGTTTTCGTAGCCCCGTTTTTCAAGTTCATGTTTCATTTCAAACCTACGGGTGAGAATACATTGCACCTTATTTTATTATGAGCCCATGTATATCAAATTCATTTACATTTCTTAAGTTACCGCATTGCCATATTAATGTCCCATTCCTTTATCATGAACCGTTAATTACGAAGCGAGAGTGAGTGAATAGATCTATTGAGGGTGACTCCTCCATCCGGTCAGTTCCAACCGTCAAATGGATGCATTTCATTTAATATCGAATGAGAGTTGTTTGGCAAACACTGCTGGGCTAACATCATAATCGCCTAGTCGGGTCATGAGCTTACAAAGAATTGTATCATTTTCATGTGGCATATTTGTCATACATAACTTATACTTGTGGTAGTCGTACAAAACATTTACACAAACATATGAACTCACCAACCTCATGCTGACACTTTTAGCAATGTATTTACAGGTATCTAAGGCATATACCTCATGGCATGCATAAGGACTTATCATAGAGTCGCGGAGACGACGCGTCTCACTTGTTTAATATTGCACTTTAAACATCATTTGGTTTGTAACAAACTTATTTCTGCATGTGTTGACAATCTTTTGGGACCTATCCTTTTGTAAACTCTGAATGTTTTAATGTATCAAACGATGTGCTTTTAAAAGACACTTTAGGTCGTTCAATATAATCAGAATCGTGATGCTATGGCGAATATCCCCGGTATTCCATTCCACGCAAAACATGTATTTTGGGGATGTGACATATTGGCATCAGAGCAAAGGTTATAGAGAACTAGGTTGCATCATTGACCCTAGACTATAACTACATTATCATAGCATCTCATCATTTCATTATAAGTGCATATTCACTATACATGCAGTTTCATACGTACATTATGCGAGCTATTTACTTTCATTTCACATCGATTGTCATAGAAATGTCTTCAATACCCATTCCATTATCATTTCTTTAGACTCCGACGTAGAGGATACCTTGACATTCCCTACCACAATATTTACATCAGTCGACTCAGCACCAGACACATCACCGATAACATCGGATTCTGAGACGAAGCCTTCAAGGAGGGTGAAGTCGCTCTCACTCCCCTGTCTCACCACCAACATGTCGTTTTAGACACTATTCACGCACTAAGTCACTAAACCGTCATACATGTTCATACATTTTGATAATCCTTGCAACTTTTCTAAAACGTTTTGAGAGACACAAATGGCCACATTACTTCCAAAACACTGTAAGAGATACAGTGGGCTCTAAAACATTTCATAACAACACATGACGTCGTTTTACATAAAACTCGTTACAATATGTTGCTTTTCCCTTGATTACCTTACTAACCGCATGTCGAGACAAATTTGAACGCTTGTCCCATGTTTTTGTAACGTCATACATTTGAAGCACCTACGTTACCTCGTAAACCACTCATAAGAAACACGTCAGCTAGATCAGAACGTGTCTTTAACTTATCACATTGTATCGTGCCGCCTTGGAACACCCACTTTCGAGACACGACATTATAACATCTCTGTCCTTCTCACTTCTTGCGGTTTTGGAGATTCACGTCACCAAGAAGGTAACAACAAAACAAGACAGCAATGTTTATCCTTACTTAATACTATTTCTTGATTACGAGGGCAAATTGGAAAACTTGTCAGCCACTATTTCAACATTCACATCGCAAACCTATTTACAGATGCTGACAGTGATACAAAGTCTTCCGAGGACAAGGCTATGGAAATTGAACTCAAACCAGAAGACCAATCACTTAAAGAAAATCTCTCAGAAGATAACAATATAGCCATTATTTCATCTACTTCTCCTAGCTAACTAGAGAGCAACCGAGAAGCTACATACGGATATTTTGTCATACTCAATCAACATTTGTGATACTTATTGCTTTTATTCATGGATTGATTCCATTCACTTCCAATTAAAAATTCGTGGTACTCATTTACTCTTCATTGATCATATGTTATCATACGTGACACTCATTCTCTTTCCCGTTTGTTGTTACTCTTGTTTACCCTAATTATGCTTATTGCATTCCTCATTCATTGATTTTCTCATATATTTTCAATTAACATTCTTGATGCTTATTGACCTTCTCATTTATGGATTATTTTCAATTATTCTCAATTTTCATTCATGATGCTTATTGTCCTTCTTATTTACTGATTATTCTCAGTTCATTCTCATTTGACATTTGTGATATTTATTGCCTGTATCATTGATTATTTGATCTCATATGGAATTTGTCTTTCAGTATTGGCCTCTTTCGGCTACTAGTTGATTCATTGGTTCTCTCAGTTAATTGATTTATTGTATTGATGCTCTACATCTTTCCTCTTTACTATTGTAAAGATTTATGATTCTCCGGTTTGTATTAAATTGACTCACCGATTTCTCTTTACAGACCCTCTCATTTGCATTTTCGTACATACGAATATAAAATCTTTCTTTCAAGCACTCTTTGCTCATGATAGTATGAATACTCCTGACATCAAATTTTATTCACTATTGTTAATCGCTTATCCTTTCGCTTGCATAAATCAATCACATTTTTATTCTCCGCTCATACATCTTTGTTGGAATCACTCCTAAACCATAATTAAGTGTTAGTAATTAATATGTAATAGTTAGCTTAATTATGGCCTTTATGTTTGTTTTAGCCTTAGGCTTATGTAGAAGGCCCATGAGCTTAGGCCTTAGTCCAATAAGGAAATAGGGAAGGAGAGGAGTGTTGCCCTAGCTCCTTGCCTATAAATACATTGTAATAACCTTCATTTGAAGGTTGGTTGTTCAAGTTATTTCTTTCACACATCCTACGCCTAAACCGCTTATTTTATCGTGTGTGTGTGTGTTTTACTTGTTCAATCGCCTTATCTCTTTCTTATATGCTTGTGTTTGTAAAACTAGTGACCTATCGCTGGTATCAATCGCCTACTAGTTGGGTGAATCGTGTTTGTTTTTGAAGTGGTTTCGTCCCACGCCTAAAACGCACATTTGATACTTTGGTTCGCTTAAAACATCTTTTTACACTTTTGAATCCAAGATTCTTGTCCTTTCAATGTCTTAAGGTGTTAAAATACGTGTTTTGGCAAAAGTTTCAAACTTTATGCGTGGATAGTTGTTTTTGATCGAGTTTTGAACGTGGGTATCATCCTACTCAGAATCGCTTTTAGAGGCTTTGGTTCATCAAGTTTCACACTTTTGTGTATTTTGGTGTTATTGAAGCTATTTTATCACACAAAACCGGTTTAGAAACACTTTTGGACGTAATCAAAGTTACGAGCATTTCTACGCGTAGTAAAACCCTAAAACTACGCTGTAAGTGCTTCCTTGGTTTGATCTTCATTTTCGTGGTTTATTCCGTGTTTTCTTACTTGGATAAGTCCGAAAATACGTCGACTTTGGATATCTTTTGCACCGTGATAGTGTAAAGATCATTTGGGCAAAACCCTAAAATTACGCATAAGATAAGCCACGCCAGAAATCCCACGCCTAAGATTTTTCTTACGCCTAAGCCTAGTCTTACGATAAGAAAATCCCACGCCTAACTTTCACGCCTAACTTTTGTCTACGCCTAACTTTAGTGCTTTTCCTACTTACGCAGAAGCTAAATCCTACGCAGAACTCCTTATTGTTACGCCGTAACTTTTGGTGTTTTTACGCATAAGTGCTACTTGGTTCTTGTCTTTTCTACGCCTAAGGACACTTCATCAACAAAGGTTCATTCGACTACAAAGATCCATTTTTACCAACACAAGTTTTCAACATGTCTCAACCTCCATACTCTAACTATTTCCCTTACACTTATAATCAACAACAACAATAATTAACTCCACAACATCAACAATGGAATCAACAACAAGCAATTTATCAACAACAATTTAATCAACAACATACTCCACAACTTGGTGCAATTCCACCTCCTAATATGGTTCAAACACCACCAAGTCTTCAAGTACTACCTACATGACTCATACAATCAACATCCATCAAGGACCACTATGAAGGAACCGACATGGTTTGGCAAATGTGAAGCTTTAAGTAGCCAACAATCAATTCATGAGGTCGATCACTTGATAGACCTCCAATGCTCACTCCAGAAATTACGACCAATGGATGCTTAGATTCTTTAGGTTTTGTGATCCAAGAAGCCACATGGCAAATTCTTAAAGAAGGTTATCTTGGAAGGTCCATTTCGATGCCTACTATCACTATACCCGAGATCCCATCGCTACTCCACCAAGAGATGAACAAACAAACATTGCTATCAAGCAGACTTAAGACCGACGAACTTCTACACTATGAAGCGTATGAGCTCGCAATGCAAGATATCCTCTTAGGATTACCTAACCCAATTCTTCATAGTGTTGATGCTCAAAAGACCGCATGTAAAATGCGGGAACAAATTCATCTACTCATGGAAGGAACTCAGACTCAATCGAGGATTTGGAATCCAAAATCTATCCGCTTATGAACACTTCATGATTGAACCTGGGAGACACTTGAGTCTTATCATCATCGATTTTCGACATCATCAATGATTTGGAAAACACAATATCATCATGCCAAGAATTGTCACAATACAAAGTTCCTAAGTAGTCTTGGTCCCGAATGGGAGAAGTATGTCATTTTCCTCCGCTGCCGAAGGATATGCATCATGCGCCTTACGGATTGTTGTACGATTACTTGAAGCCTCATCAAAAGGAAGTTGAAATGAAAAGGATTCTCCGTGCACAAACCGCTCCACACCACATCCGGACAATCAACAACTTGCCTTGTATGCTCAATGTAATTATCCTCTCAACCAAAGAACTCTACCAACCGCTTCAACCACACCTTCACAAAGAACAACCTCAACAAAATCAATTGGTTCCATACAACCACAACAATGCTCAAGCATATGTCGTCAAGCTACCGAGGAAATCGATCCGCTCAAGCATTGCAACAAGGATTTGTTATGATAGCTAATGCTTTTGGCCGTTATACCAACAAATCCAACAATCGATTCGTCCTCCTCTAACACACGGACTCAAGTCATTGAACAATGGACGAGTTGAAGTTCGTAATCGTGCTAATGGTCGCCGATGGGCGGTGGTCAAGGGTTTAATGTCGGGTAGGAATAACAACAGAGCTCAAGTGGTGGAACAAGGAAATGCTCGAAATCGGTTAAATGGTCTTCGATGCTACAACCGCAATGAGATGGGACACTGCTAATGCATGCCCAAAGCCGAGGACTAGGGCAATGCTTACTTCAAAGAGGCTTTACTTTTGGCTCTTAAAGATGAAGTCGGTGGATCTCTCACGCACAAAGAATGAGCTTTATGGCGTATGCACTGATGATGATATGGAGGACTTGCAGCCAATGCAAAGAAGTATGTTGATGGCTAATATGCAAGAGCTACACATGAGTGAAACAGCCCAAGCAGATGACACCGATGGCTTGTCTCGTGTACACGAACAAACCATGTTTATCTCGATCTAATATCTCCGCCAACATCCGAATCCGCAAGGCTCGAATGTTCAAAATGAGTCTTCCACATCTCATTCGATGATTTTCAAATCGATCCAGTAGTTACATTTGACGATCAAGATGACCTTATGGTTTCCTTGATAATCAAATTGACTCGTGGTTATACTTGAGGATCTAAATAATGATCATGTTGAGACTCACGCTGAACAAGCCGAACTTTGCCTCATCCGATTTTGCTCGTTTAATACAAGACCAACAAACCATTGTGGAAGAATGTCGTGCCATTAATGAGGACTTAAAACGAAAGAATGCACTATTAACCAAGGATTTTGAATGTTTAAACATGCAACTCAATTTTTTCAAAGCTCAAGAAAAACGTGAAAAAGGTTTTGAAGCAGCTTTTGCTACATCTCATCAAAACGAAAAATCTTTAGAAAGACAGATGCGTGATCTAGCCGCTTCGAAAAATGCTTTGTTGTCTGAAATAGAACAACTGAAATATGAACATAAAAAGCAAATTAACGCTCTCACCTTGGAAAATCAAAAGCTAAGGTCGAGTTGTTAACTTGTCAAAAGCGTTCTCAGATACAAAAAGCATTCAACGAATCGAATAGATGACTATCTGGAAGAAATTGTTGATTTGCAAAACAAGCTTAAAGAGTTCAAAATCTGTTGTTTATAAACATGGTGAGTCTCAGAATGCCTATTGAAAAGTTTACTTTAAAACCAAATCCAAAAGGATATGGACTCAATTTGCCGACACAAACCTAAGCTTTCTCTCAAAACATTCAAACCAAATCCGAAGTTTCAAAGGCGTAATATAAAATTGATAATATCATTATGATCGTTGTTGAATATAATCGTCAAGAGGAATTAGATGCTGAAGACGAGAGTCGATCAAAATTAGAAAAAGTTGTCTATAACAAACCTTTTACTTATTCACAAGCGGTCACTTTCGTCCCGTCAAAGGATTCTTATAACACACCAAGGGTTATCATTAAAACACCCGAGTCTTCTTATGTTAATCCCAAACAAGAATTTGAACAAATTTATGGTCCTTTACCTTCCATCAGTGAAGTAAAATGTAAACCTGAAAATCGCAAAATTCTTCGATATTTTGACATTTTCATGGCCGACCTCAAAATTTTGGAACATGAGATAGAATATCATTCTGAAATAAAAATTCAACATTTTCAATCGCCTCAAGCGCGAGAACAAAGAGACATTTTTCGAAAAATCTTTACCTAATGTCAAAAATTTGAAAAATTGTGCAATTTCTTGGGAAAAGGAATTTCATAAGGAACTTGGAGTGATGAAAACGCGTTGAGAAAATGTAAACATCTATTTCTAATACTAAACGCAAAAAGAAAATGTTGAGAAAAGATGTTGATCGACTCTTGGAAGATGTTATCTCAGTGCCGATATCCATAATGTTGTGTTACTTCATGCTTTGCCATTTGCATCCGATTTTATCTCTCGATAATCGTTGATAATGTTGTTACCGTTGATAATTCGATCTTGTGCATCAATTCAAATCTTTAAAAGTCGAAATGAACGATTGAATAACGAGCTTTCAAACGCAAAACGCCGCCTTCAATGGTGTCAAAAGATTGTCAAAATCGTGAACTTGCTTTGCAAAAGAAAATCACCCGCTTGCAATCTAAATCGCTTAGTCCAAAATTTGAGCAACTGGATGATCAAAACGTGTCTTTGAAAGGTCAAATCTCTAAATATGAACAAGAACTTGTAAAAGTTAAACAGGAATATGGTGTCATATTTGATTTACTCAAAAAGACTCGTGATGAAGCATCAAATGAGCTTGATCATTTTCTCAAACACACTAAGGAAGTCATGAATTTTTCGGGAAATCTTCGTTCTGAAAATCAAGAGTTGGTGCACACTATCTTTAAGCTAAGACAAATGTTAGGAAAGTATGAACATTTGCCCCAACCGTCATTAAGAAGATAGCACCACCACACTTAGTAATCGTGAACCTAGAATTCCTACCGCCAAATCACAAGTTGCTAACGTGCTTCCTTCACCGAAACAGACTAGTTTCGTTTTTTCCAAACGTCCGCACTTCACACCTAGAGCACTCAAACGAAGAATAGGAAGTTGCACCTAAGAAAAGATCAATAAGGACTGCTAAAGTAGAAGAACACCCTAGGACAATGAATAAGACTCACGTTGCTTCCACTATAGAAATTGCGTCCGCAAATGTAATAGAAATAGTGATGTAACGAATGCTAAACCGTTAAGTACTTTTGATATTATGTCCGATGCACCTTGTGATATTTGTCGTAAAAGTATGAATTCTGATTGTCATGACAAATGTGTTGCTAAAGCTATCATCTCTCGTTTAAGGAATCCTAAGAATCAGAATACCTCTAGGCCAACTAACCATTCTAAGTTTGTGCTTGGTAGACCGCCTTCTTTAGATTCTAAGAAACACATTGTTGTCCCTGTAGCTCCAGTTTCACCTCCTAAGAATGTAGTACCACCTAGTGCATTCACCAAGACTAAAACAAATAGTAGTTATAGATGGCAGAAATGGATACATAACACATTTGAATTTAAATGGATGCCTAAAATTATTAATGTGTGTATGTCTCATCTAATCGCTCCGAACCCTCTAACATTTTGGGTTCCACATCTACTTCTATTCCATCCGTGTCGCCTGTGTGTAATGCAGTGATACAGATCATTCTCTGATTGTTGATAGCGGTCGCTCCCGACACATGATAGCAATCTTAAACTGTTAACCAACTTTATTGCAAAGTTCATTGGCACTCGCTGTGTTCGGAATGATCACTGCAGCCTATCATGGGCTACGGAGACTATGTTAATGGGAACATCGAAATAAGGTGGTTTACTATGTGGAAGGCCCCGGTCACAACTGCTTTCAAGAGGTCAATTTTGTGATGGAGATTTGGAAGTTGCTTTCAGGAGAAAACTTGTTTCATTCGTGATCTACAAGGAAACAACCTTATGTCCGCTCGCTCTCTTCTAGTCTTTACACTATCTCTATGCAAGACATGGTTGCTTCTTCCCCATCCGCTTACTTTCAAAGGCAACATCTACAAAATCCTCGGCTATGGCACCGCTGTCTCTCACATCTAAACTTTCGCACCATCACCAACCTTGCTCGACACAAACTAGTGAAGGACTCCCACGATTTCGGTATTCAAAAGATCACCTTGCTCACCGTGAACAAGGAAAAGTACTGTGCTCATTTTCCTCTAAGGTGGAACACACCTCAAAGATGTGCTTCATCTTCTTCACATGGATTTGTGTGGCCCAATGCGTGTGCAAACGATCAACGGCAAACGCTACATTTTAGTAATTGTTGATGACTACTCACGATGGACTTGGGTTTACTTTCTTCAAGCAAAGACCAAGCTCCACAGATGATCATCACCTTTCTCACAAAAATACGTGTTCACCAAATACGCTAGATGATCGAACCGACAAAGGAACCGAATTTGTTAACAAAACTCTTCGTGAATTTTATGAGAAAGTGGAATAGAGCATCAAACATCTATTGCACGGACACCGAACAAAACGGAGTTGTTGAAAGACGAAACCGAACGTTAGTGGAAGCCGCAAGAACCATGTTAATTAATGCCAAACTCCCAGACACTTGTGGGCGTGTCGATTCATCGCATGCTATACTCAAACCGCTCTATGATTACAAAACGCCACAACAAAACACCTTTCGAGCTTGTCCACAACAGAAAACCGAATCTAAAACACTTTCATGTATTTGGATCTCTTTGCTATCCGAATAATGATCGTGATGACTTTGGAAAGCTCAAAGCCAAAGCTGACATTGGAGTCTTTATTGGGTATTGTGATAATTCTAAAGGTTTCCGAATCTGGAATCGTCGAACAAAGGAGGTAATGGAAACGATTCATGCTCATTTTGATGAACTCACGGAAATGGCTTCTGAGTATAACAGCTTAGAACCCGGTCACAACCGCTTAAACTTCCTCAACCCCCATCATCACCGAACAAAGCCCCCACCTCTCACAACAAATGGAACGGTTATTTGCTCCTCCGCTCAAAGGATTTATATTGATGAATGTGCTCCTGTGTATCCGCTGCTCACCGCACAACCCGATACTACTCTTATACCGATACACTGCTACAACAACTATCGTTGAAGATGCACCTACACCAATTGACTCCACCACAACAGCTTGAACAAACCGCTCCAACAATGATGAACCGGTGATGATATTCTCAATGAAGTACCCCACCGCCGATTTTGATCCAAATGCTTTTTAACCCGCTTGCTAATGAGATCGCCGCACTGATGTCGCGAATCTTCAACAAACCATTTGAATCCTCAAAATCGCACAATGTATACCAACATCAACCCTCTACACATAGATGGACAAAAGATCATCCTCTGAAAATATTATTGGCAACCCAAACCAACCAACAAGTTACGAGACAACGCCTTCACTCGATGGTGAGCACCGCATTTATGCCCTCACCGCTCGCTAACTGAGCCTAAAACATCAAAGACGCAATGACAAAAGACACCGGATAGAATCCATGCAAGAAGAACTTAACCAATTCAAACGCCTTGAAGTATGGGAACCGGTTGAAAGACCATCGTGGGTTTATGTCATCGGTCTAAAATGGATTTGGAAAACAAATTGATGTCAAGGAATGTTATCCAAACAAGTCACGACTAGTTGCTAAGGGTTATCGCCGTGAAGAGGGTATAGACTTTGAAGAATCTTTTGCTCCGCTGCTCGCCTTGAGGTCGTTCGGATATTTCTCGCGTTCATGCTCATATGAATATGACGGTCTATCAAATGGATGTCAAACCGCGCTTTCTCAATGGACAACTTAAAGAAACGGTGTATGTCACCAACCGATGGATTCGTTGATCCCGAGTTCCCGAACCATGTTTACAAACCGAACAAAGCTCTTTATGGTCTCAAACAAGCTCCTGCATGGTACGATAAGCTATCATCTTTCCTCATTGCCAATAATTTCACCAAAGGTTCGGTCGACCCTACTCTTTTTATACAATATCACGAGGCACATATCTTAATTGTTCAAATTTACGTGGATGACATCATTTTTGGGTCTACACATAACAAGTACTCAATCGCTTTTGCAAAATTAATGAAGAAAAATTTTGAAATGTCCATGATGGGTGAACTTACATTCTTTCTAGGATTGCAAGTTCATCAATCACCCCGTGGTATTTTCTTGAGTCAGTCCAAATATGCCCTTGAATTGCTAAACAAATTTGGAATGAAAACCTGTGATACTTATGCCACACCAATGACTCATACCAAGAAGCTAGATGCTGATTTAAATGGGAAATTAGTGGACCCTACAAAATACCGTAGTATTATTGGGTCTCTAATGTACCTAACAAAGAAGCCGACCGATATTGTCTTTGCCGCTTATCTATGCTCCCGCTATCGCCTCGACCAATCGAAACCCACCTCTCGAGGCTAAAAGAATCCTCCGATACATCAAGGGAACCATTAACTTGGGGATCCGTATCCGGGATTCTCGGTTTTGAACTAATCGCTTTTCGATGCCGATCACGCAGATGTTTAGATTCACGAAAAGTACTTCAGAGCACTACAATTTCTTGGTGATAAACCGTGTCTTGGCAATCAAAGAAGCAGTGATTGTACATCGCCGTCCTCAACCGTAAGCGTAATATGTAGCAATGTCCGCGTGTTGTGCTCAAGTCATCCGGATGAGAACACAACTCAAAGACTATGGTTACGTATTTGATGTAATCCCGATGTATCGCGACAATCGGAGTGCCATTGCGATCTCGCAACTCGCTCAAGACTAAATCAAAGCACATTGATCTTCGCTATCATTTCATCAAGGATCACGTGGAACAGGTACCGTTGAATTATACTTTGTGGTACCGAATACCAATTGGCGATCCGCCACCAAAGCCTTGCCTCCCGCTAGGTTTAATGAGTTGGTCCACCGGATTGGTATGAGGTGTTTGACTCAAGAGGAATTGGATGACCTCCTAAAACAGCCTTAAAAACCCACAAACACCAAAACTCTCTTTGTAAATAAATTTTTCAAAACAAAATACAAAAATATAAAATCGATAAAACAACAAAAATATTCTTCTAATCTATTTTTCTTTCAACATGGCAAGTACATTTTTCCACAACACTTTAATCTTTCAAAATTCAAGATTTTTCCGATCAAGTGTTGAGGGGAGAAATCAAAGACTTAACTGCTTTAAAACATCTGTGTACTTGCATGTTATCATATCTCGTTGTTTCTTTTAACAATGGTGGTGAATTTTCTGTTCAATGACACCCCTGACTAAAATTAATAACCTTTCATTATTTTCTTAAGTCGAGGGAAGTGTCACAAGTTTCTTTCTTAAAACCTTTGTTTGGTAACCAAATGGAAGTTAAATGGCTTTGTTTGAAAAAGGAAAAGGTGGAGGGACCAAACTGTCAAAATGTTAAAGTTAAATTTAATAAAACACCTCCCACCTACTTATTACTTCACATTTATTACTTTCAACCATTAACATCCTACGCCTAAGATTCATTCAAGAAATCGTTGTTTTGATCATCACTTTGTAAGTGTTTTAATGATCTTAACATGTTTTTAAGCTAAGGTTTTAAATTTCATGCAAATCCTACGGCTAAAATTGTTTTTACTATGGTGATTATGTGTTCTACGATAAGCGTATGAACACATAATCATTGTGTGTGTGTTTTTGGTTAAATGGATAGTGTCAAAATGTTTTAATACATCAATGATACCATTTTAACCATCAAAACCCACCCGTAAACACGACAATTATTTTTGAAAATTAGGGTTTATGAGTCGAATTGGGTATTTTCAAATGTGAAGTGTTTTGGTCAAAAAGATTGTTGGGTTATGTTCATATGTTGTTGAATTGATGATATCCATGGTTGTTAACCACCCGTAAACACTAATTGTTAACAATTTGAATTAGGGTTTAAAGTTCATAAGTTTGGGTATTTTTGATTCACAACGAATTAGATGTTAAAACTTGGTTAGTAGACTCTCACAACACATCTTAGACCTACCGTAATTTTTTGGTGCAAATCCCATGGTTAGAAATGTTACGCGTAATTCTTAACCCTTAGGGTTTTGACCCACGCGTATGACTTTCTACGCATAACTGCTTAACAAATGTTCATGCCATGTTTTGTTGATAAAATGAATGTTTGTGTTAATGATGATGATTTGATGAACTTATTTCGTGCTTTGCTACGCTTAATATTCGTAATCAAGGTCATTTGCAACTCTACGATAAGGATTACCCTACGCCGTAGTCAAGTTATGCGTAAGAATAATCCCACGCATAACTATTACGCCGTAAGGTTCTACAATGGGACCACGCGATCCCGTGAAGGATATGCGTAAACAAGGACCTCACGCATAAGGTCTACTCACGAGTAAGCCTTACGCGTAAGGTTCTTATACGCCACGCCGAAGCTCCACGCATAAGGTCCCCTTTTCCCACGCTGTAACATTTCACGCTGTAGTTAGATCCCACGATAAGCCGCCACGCGTATGTCACCACTGCTTACGCTAACTTTGCCAATTCTACGCCTATGCCTTGATTGACCTTCATTATGAATTGTTACGTGTACAAACTTGTTAATAAACTTATCATAACGTCACGAATCCAATAATGTCACTAATAAACTTAAACGCTTGATATGTTGTGAACCATAAGTGATAACATAAACTTTAAAACTTAAAGTTAACTAACTCACTAAACATTTCACGACGCCATTGGACTATTGGACAAACAAGTGACTTAGGACTCAGAATAATCATTGACACCGTACATTCAATAACTAGACAATAAGACCTTCGTTGACTAACATTATGTCTTTCGATATGTTGGTTCTTTTGGCTAATGTTATTTCGCATCACGACATGGTCGAACAAATGAATGTGGATGCATCGAAGTTCTTACAATTGCCGATATCTTCCGTAGGGTTATCCGAGAAAGCTTGGAAAGAACAACCTTAGGGTTGACTTTGACACCCTCACATGCTCGTAATCTTCTTGTCTCATCATGGTGGATATTCTCAAGTCTCATCCCTACCGTAATATGCTCTCACACCGCCACGCCCGCAGGTCTACATTCAACAATTCGGGATTCTATGCAGAGGATCATCGTCAAAATGTCGTGAATGTGACTCTTAATCACAAACAAGTCACTATCACTCCCGATGACTTACGGGTCGTTCTCATCATTCCGCACATCACTCCAACCAACCTCTTTGCTACTCCCATCAAGGGACAGCTCTGCAATTTTTGATAGATATTGGTTATGATGAAGCTACAGAATCATTACTAAGCACTCTCACGTGAGTCAAGAATATTCCTCAACCATGGAGAACACTCTACATGATCATCACCAAATCGCTCTCGGTCGCGACAAAGGGCTATGAGCATCCTAAGCTCATGGAACCGCAGATTTTCCGTCTCGATCAATAAAATGGACATCGAAATCAAGCAATCGCTATGGAAGATATGATGTCGTTTCAAGAAGCTTGGATCCAAAATTCCTATGTCGATACACCAAACTGTTGATCCGAGAGCTCTTGGACTTCATCCCGATATCCCCAAGAGACTCAATGACCCGTATAATCATGACATCTTGATCGAGCCCATACTATCCGCCGTAATCAAAGAATCGCCTACGAAGAAACAGGTGTCGAGTTGTTCGATCACCTTCTTACAAAGGAAATCAAAAAGTCGAAACGCATAAAAGGTATCGGTAGCCGTAAAGAAGGAAAAGTTGGCCATCTTGATGATAAGGCTTCGGGACACCTACTGGAGAACCGTAAGAGGCAAGGCTCGGAAGTGCCGCAAGTACGGAGAGTCAAAGGAAGTTCCCAAGAGGAACCCTCCTTCAAAGAGGATTGTTCCATCTAAGGAAGCTACTCCCATCCCAATCCCCAAGCCCGAACCGCAAACAACAGCTTAGGGACGAAAGTTCAAGAAACACAATCGATGAGGAGATCCACTATTCAAATCGCAAAGATGTCTCGACACTCCAACAAGACCAAAACCTCCAAGTCCTCAAGTCGATAAAGGAAAAGGAAGACTCTGCACTTGTGCCCTATGATGAGAGCTCAAGAAGAAGAAGAGCAACCGGATAAATCATACGTAAAGAAGTACAAAATCGCCGACACCTTCAAAAGGCTAAAGAATTCAAACAAGATCAAATGGGTGGCCCCGAGGATCAAGTGGTGTCGCCCACTCTTCACCAACTCCCGATGCGGTTAATCAACCCGATAAGGGAGTCGGTGCCACCACTCTTGTGCAACAACAAAAGCTCATGGAGGATACTATTGTATATGATTTTGAGGAACCGAAACCGAGAAGTCCGAGAAAGATAAAGATGTTGATTATGACGATTTTCTTCGGATAGTCCTACACGATCACGTATGAAACTTCAACCACCAAAGGACCCGGAATCTCCTCACGTCTCATCTTCATCGGATTCTTCTTCTCATTCATCACCACCACCATCAAAGAGGACAACCAAATCATCATCCAAATCCGTGAAGAAACCACCTCGATCTTGGATTTCTCATACACATAAACGAATTGTGAATGCTGTCAAACAAGTCAGAAAGAAAAACGTGCTAAACAAGAAGCTAAATTTCTTTGCTGATCACATACAACATCTCAGATGACGAGAAAGAAAAGATGCAAGAGGAAAGGAAGTTTGTTCAGAATTCATGAAACAACACCGCCGAGGAATCGAACGAAATGATCAAGGCTACACTAAAAGTACCTTCGAGTACGCCCTAAAGTCACAAAGGAGTTGTTCACCGCATAACTTTATCCAAATCGATGCGATCGCCAAGCAAACTATTCGATCAACGCCCTTAACCGTCACAATCAATCCGACCGATCCGGTCGTGTTCTCGAATAATGAATTGGTAGCCAAGCTTGTGACACAAATGTCGCCACGATCTGCAATGTTCAACTCTGAAGAAGCAAAATTGTATCAAGCATTGCTAGACTACCAACTTCAAGAAGCTTGTAGATTTGAAGCAGAAAAGTTGAAACGTCCCAGAGACGATGAAGATAAGGATAAGGATAAAGACTCGCACCTAAACGCCGAAAGCAGCCGTGAATCTTCTTCGATGCCACCTCCTCCTCAAAGGACTCCCCTCAACAAAGGTCCCTCCTCGCTCTTCAACCGAAAACCTCAGACGATTCCGAGTTACCACCCATGACTCGTAAAACCGGTGATCACTTTGAGTATACGGGTGGTGACGATGAAGAGGTCCTCGAGCCCCGACAACAACCCACCTCACCCAAACAAGTGCGTAAACCGTAATCATCATCAAGGCCTTCTAAAAGAAGAAGAAGACGACTCAACTCAAGTCGATCATGGCTTGATGACGATAAAACCAAGAATTTGAATGGTTCTCTACACTTGTCAATCAAACTCCCTACCCCGATGAAGGTCAAGATCCGTCAAGGTTCTACATTGGAGCATGCTAAAGTTTTGCAAGAAAAGTTCCATGTGAAGAAAATGACGAAACCGAGTTGAAGCGAATCAAGAATGAAGCGCTTCAACTTCTAAAAGACAGCTCCGAAAGTGCCATCGAGGTCGAATATCACCTTGAGAACATTGCTCGAGCTATGTCTAACAACATGGATTGGCTCAACCCGAAGCAAACATTGACTTCACAAAAGGGACAACCCTCCATACTACACCGATTGACCAAACCTCTACCAACCATTGGCCAACCAGATGAACCACGGATTCCTTCCGATATTTCTTCAACAAAGACCGAATTTCTTCTCCATGGTGGCGATGGTTCAAGGAAATATGCTACATCCTTGACACTTCCATTCCCAAAGCCTATCTACTCAAACCGCATAGCCATCGAGGAACGTGCAAATCACTTGTTCTCCAACACAAGGAAGCATACGACCGAGATGCATTGTACGGGATTCATCATTGGCCGTAACGCCGACTAATCTACTACCGTCGCCAGTTCGTAAGTCACAACATGCGTTGTTTAGTACTAAAGACATCGCTGCCATCCAACATGTTGGTCTTTCATCCAAATGGGACTACACCTTCTCAAGAAGATTGTGGTCAAAAGACAGATGAAAGGGATTATGCTTCTGTGAAGTCGACTTTGAGAATTTGTCTCAACGATATTGAAGACATGTACCTTGCCAAAGTACGTGGTCGCATGAGACAATTTTCAACCGAAATACAACGTGAATTCATCAAGTCACCGCTCATTTTCATCGACGATAGTTATAAAAGAACGTGTTGAAGATCTCCACTTGCCGCTGAATCATATCGACACGTGTCAACTTCACTCCACCACGCCTTGATCTTCCCGATATCAACCACCTATCACAATTAACGCCATCAAGAAACCGCTTGGTGTCGCTTATCGCAGTGAACTTCGCCGCAATTGCTTGATGGCGTGTAATGAGCTTCACAAATTTGGAGATCATACTCAAGATGGTTAGGGACGGATTAGCTTATCGATTGAAGGATATACGTGAAAACATTGGGAACCCTAAGCGATGGAATTCTCGTGATCGGAGGAATGTGAGAAGGATCATCACCATGATTGATGAACGGTTGTTCGGCGGATCGCCTGACGATTGAGAGCTATGTTGGTGGTCGACCCAGATTAACATAACCGCTTTCAACGCCTGCACGCACTCCGGGAACATCACCGCACTTCCCGGTACTCCTTGAATTGTTTCTTTTCACTATATATTTGGATGCATGATATATTATGTCAATGGCTTGTGCACGCATGTCGTTGTACAACCCGCTCTTGTAAAGAAAGGACCCCGTGGTACGCTTCAAAGGTCACAATCCTTATAAAAGGAGCGAAAGCTTTACTTTTGAGTAAAACCTATCAAACCGCTCATTTTTCAAGGTTTTGCTCAAAAGAACAAGTACTTCCCTTATGATTTTCAAAACCTCAACCGCTTATATCACTTGTCGAGGGGAGTATTTGACTTAAAACTTTGTTCAACAAAACGTTCTTTGTGTCACTCTTCCCGCAACACTCAAAATGGTCATATTTATTCTCAAACGCTTCAAAATAACATTTTATATGCCATTTTGAGGGGAGAAAATATGTGATAAGAAATATGTTTGTTGCTTTCTCGTATGCATAGACTTAACCAACGAATTGACGATGCCTTAACCGTTAGTAACTCGAAAAGACTTGTCCGGACGGTAATAATTTCAAGCTAGTTCGCTAGTGATGTAAACGTGTCTCGCAAAGGACTTGTCCGAGTAGAGTGTACCATTTGAGAAACTCTTGGTAGACATGAACTTTGACGGGTTTGACAACCTTTCGAGGTTTGTCTACACCTTCAAGGTAGTTATTAGAGCTAGTTGTCACCTAAAAGTCGACAATGTAACTCTTTAACTATGCAACGAACCGTGTCTCGCGGGGATTGTCTATCTTGAGTGAATCAATTCAAAATGTGCGCTTTTCCTCACACTGCATTTAACCGTTAAAACTATTAAGCACATGTGAGGGGAGTATTTATGCAAAATCATATCTCTACAAAGGGTACTAAACTGTTTTCATTAATAAACACCGTGAGAGATTTATTTTTCGGGTACAAAATGGTTTTATGGCAACATAGGTTAGTCATGGAGTTATAAGGTGACTAAGGTTAGGAATAACTGTCCTATGATCCGCCAGAGTCGGAGGATCTACCCAAGGACACTACCATTAGTTAGTGTTAGAAGTCCTTAGGAATGATTGTAAAAGGAGAAAATGAGAATCGGAGAAAGAAGGAGTTGAAGAATCAAAAGAAATGTAAAGTAAAGGGTGAAAAGAAATAGCCCTCCGATTATTCAACTTAGGGCGTATAATCGGTTCAATTCATATGCTACCGGTTGTCACTTGATGACACCGGTATTGAAGATTAAAAGTCGTCATGGACCCAAAGGACGCATGCACTAAACCTTCTTAGCCACTCAAGTTTCTCTCAATGTGCTTGTTTCATTCTCACCGGAACCCTACATAATCTATCGGCTTTCTCTAGAGATTGCCGATATTGAAGAAGGAGACCCTCTCCCTAGTCTCCGCCAGAAAACCAAAACGCACAATTGAGTCTAGAGCCACGAGATTCATCAAAAGATCTCTTAGGAACACTTGACATTTCATCACTTGTTGATCAACAAATAAGATCTTCGGATTCAAAGGTTCATATAGAGTCCTTCACGATCTTAGCAACTGTCGAGAACATTTATGAGAGGTTCACATCGCGTGATCCTCGCGATTGAATGGAAACTCCCGCCAGGTCAACATCAAACAACCCCGACAAAGAGTCACTTCGTAACTCCCCGTGGATTACGCTTAGTGTGTCTCAAACGGTCTACAACAGTGAGGTGATGCTTCGTGTACCTCAACGACTCATCCGAACCGTAGGTGTACTTCGCACATCGTGTTATCTCACTTGTGGGACTCGGTTCAGAACGGCCTTTGTAAGAATTAGAGTTGAGTTTTCACACTATGTCGTTAACTCTCTCAAGTTCAAACTTGTAAGTGCCGGAATCCGCTTATTACTAACCGCTTTTATGTTTACTTTATGGAAGCACCGAGCGGAATGATCGTGCAGATTCTTCACATGTTCACACCAACATCATCACTAATGGAAGTTCTATCCTAAAGCAACACAATGATGTAATGATTCTTCGTCAATCAAAGAATCTACAAAGTTAAAGACTTAGAGAACTTCATCAAGATCGAAATCCAACGCCAAAGAGCGTGTGGGCATGTTGAAGAATGACGGAGACACCGGAGCAAATAAGCGGACCCGATGCGATTTGATGTCGATAACAACATACTATCACTTTCATCACAAAGAACATCGATCAAAGAACAAAGTTAAAGTTGACGCCAAAGCATAACTGTCAAGAAGACAATTTCTACACCGGGAGATTGTCAGATAAAGATAATTCTTCTCACAAGAAAGAAGAATATCGAAGACGCCAAAGCTACTATTACATCAACGCCTTCACCGCTCATCACTAACACTTAGGGGAGATTGTTGGAATCACTCCTAAACCATAATTAAGTGTTAGTAATTAATATGTAATAGTTAGCTTAATTATGGCCTTTATGTTTGCAATTAGCCTTAGGTTTATGTAGAAGGCCCATGAGCCTTCAGGCCTTAGTCCAATAAGGAAATAGGGAAGGAGAGGAGTGTTGCCCTAGCTCCTTGCCTATAAATACATTGTAATAACCTTCATTTGAAGGTTGGTTGTTCAAGTTATTTCTTTCACAATTATCTTTCACGCCTAAACCGCTATTCATTTTTTGAATCGTGTGTGTGTGTGTTTTTTACTTGTTCAATCGCCTTTCATCTCTTTCTTATTACTTGTGTTTGTAAAACTAGTGACCTATACAAGAATACCCTTTTCTACACTATATAAGAAAATCATTAGCCATTTCATCCATTTTTCCTCTCTTGCTCTCTCTTGTGGCTCGATCCAACATCAAAAGGAAGAAGAAGATGCATTTTTCATCAATTTCAAGTGTTTTACGATCGAATACGAACTAACAACTAACTACAAATCGTTTTGGAGGAATCCTTGGGTATATATTGTTCAAAAATCTTTCAAAAACCTCTTCATCATCTCAAGTAAGTTACTAAACAATTTTCCTACTCATACAATACTTATACTTGATCTATTTCATTTTTCTAGTACAAGATATGCAAGTATTCATATGTGTTCATACCACTTTTTACATGCTTTACTAATTTTATGGACATAAAAGTTGTAACTAGTATTTATATGTAAACTATTATTGTTGGTGAAGTTTAGGAACCCATGACACCCTAAGAAGGTGTATGGTAGGTTTAGAATAGTTTTGGTGTCGATTGGAAAGGGTTAGAACAAGTTCTACACTAGAAAAATCATTTTCGTCAACATAAAATTAAGGTCTGTCCAAATTTGTAAAACCTGGAAATTTCAGTAGGTGGAGGATTATTTTTGTTTATATTTTCAGAAAATAGACTTAAAAACGAAACCATGGCCGCTTGAACGGGTTAAAACGGGTTTATAATGAAAAAGATACGTTAATTTTAAGTTTAACGACGAAAACTAATTTTCTGAAATAATACAAGCTGTCAAGGGATTTTCAAGGGGCAAAACCGAGTTCTAAACATAATCTAAATGAGTCGACTTATCAAAAATCTATTAGTATACATTAACATGAAACCGGGGATATATAGATCGTAGAAAACGAGCTTATAACGACCGAGATACAAGCGATACAAAACTGATGTTCACAACAAAATCCATCGCCTTTTACTAAAATATTTTGTAAGTGTTAAAATGGTCTTTTCGGTAACCATGGTTGGAGCCGTTTTCTCAATGATCGAGTCGGTTTGGTAAAATAATATCTCGAGTAAAGTTAGTTCACCCTACCTATTTTCCAAAATGACCACCGCTTGTCAAACGAAGTTGTAACAAGTAAAATACGATTTCTCAAACTTTCCCAAAAACTACCCATAATTTACAATATTAACCCAACTACCTCACTTCACCTATATTTTTATCTATGATTGAGACTCCTATAAACAAAAGTTCAGTGTTACGACTTTTAGATATTGTTACAAACTTTCTAAAACCACTGAGTTTGTTTCCTAACACTCAATATTCACCGATTTGCGACTAGCTACGCAAGGTTACTTAGTCATTTTCATGAGTTGTCAAAGTATATTATTTTACGACGAAAAACCATAAATTCTTGTTCTATTTCTAAACGCCTATCGAGGGATGTTGTTTCAACATATATAAGCGTAAAGTATTTTATAACTTGACAAGATGTCATAAACATATATTTCGACGATAAACTTCAATTTCAAAATCCATGTTGGTGTGGATAGCATATGAATTTGCATGTAAACATTATTTCATGACTTATATTAGATCATATCATTCATATTAGGTTGCGCTAGAGATTGCGCTCATTTCAAAGTGTATCCACTTTTGTCATCATAATCATTGTATCGTGAGTTTTCATAGCCCTGCTTTTCAAGTTTATATTTCATTTCAAACTTACGGGGGAGAATACATTGCACCTTATTTTATTACGAGCCCAAGTATATCAAATTCATTTACATTACTTAATTTACCGCATTGCCATATTAATTTCCCCATTCCTTTATCATGAACCGTTAATTACGGAGTAAGCGAGAGTGAGTGAATAGATCTATTAAGGGTGACTCCTCCATCCGGGTTGGTAGTTCCAACTGGTCAAACGGATGCATTTCATTTAATATCAGAATAAGAGTTGTTTGGCAAACACTCTGTTGGGACGAACATCATAATCAGTCTAGCTTCGGGGTCATGAGCTTATAGCAATTGTATCATTTTCATGTGGTATATTTTTCATACATAACTTATACTTGTGGTAGTCGTACAAAACATTTACAAAAACCTATGAACTCATCAACCTCGTGTTGACACTTTTAGCAATGTATTTTCAGGTATCTAAGGCATATACCTCATGGCATGCATAAGGACTTATCATAGAGTCGCGGTGACAACGCGTTTCACTTGTTTAATATTGCACTTTAAACATTGTTTGTTTGTAACAAACTTATTTCCGCATATGTTGACAATCTTTTGGGACCTATCCTTTTGTAAACTCTGAATGTTTTAATGTATCAAACGATGTGCTTTTAAACGACACTTTAGGTCGCTCAATATAATCAGAATCGTGATGCTATGGCGCCATCCCCGGTATTCCATTCATTTGCAAAACATGTATTTTGGGGTGTGATGATTGGCATCGAGCAAAGGTTATAGAGAACTAGGTTGCATCATTAACCCTAGACTATAACTACATTATCATAGCATCTCATCATTTCATCATAAGTGCATATTCACTATACATGCAGTTTCATACGTACATTATGAGAGATATTTACTTTCATTTCACATCGATTGTCACAGAAATGTCTTCAAATACCCATTCCATTATCATTTCTTTAGACTCCGACGTAGAGGATACCTTGACATTCCCTACCACAATATTAACATCAGTCGACTCAGCACCAGACTCATCACCGATAACATCGGATTCCGAGACTAAGCCTTCAAGGAGGGTGAAGTCGCTCTCACTCCCCTGTCTCACCACCAACATGTCGTTTTAGACACTATTCACACACTAAGTCACAAAACCGTCATACATTTTGATAATCCTTGCAACTTTTCTAAAATATTTTGAGAGACACAAATGGCCACATTACTTCCAAAACACTGTAAGAGATACAGTGGTCTCTAAAACATTTCATAACAACACATGACGCCGCTTTTACATAAAACTCGCATAATATGTCGCTTCCCTTGATTACCTTACTAACCGCTGTGGAGACAAATTTGAACGCTTGTCCCATGTTTTTGTAACGTCATACATTTGAAGCACCTACGTTACCTCGTAAACCACTCGGAAGAAACACGTCAGCTAGATCAGAACGTGACTTTAACTTATCACATTGTAACGCGCCGCCTTGGAACACCCACTTTCGAGACACGACATTATAACATCTCTGTCCTTCTCACTTCTTACGGTTTTGGAGATTCACATCGCCAAGAAGGTAACAACAAAACAAGACAGCAATGTTTATCCTTACTTAATACTATTTCTTGATTACGAGGGCAAATTGGAAAACTTGTCAGCCACTATTTCAACATTCACGTCACAAACCTATTTACAGATGCTGACAGTGAAACAAAGTCATCCGAGGACAAGGCTATGGAAACTGAACTCAAACCAGAAGACCAATCACTTAAAGAAAATTTCTCAGAAGATAACAAGAGAGCTATTATTTCATCTACTTCTCCTACCTAACTAGAGAGCAACCGAGAAGCTACGTACGGATATTTTGTCATACTCAATCAACATTTGTGATACTTATTGATTTTATTCATGGATTGATTCCATTCACTTCCAATTAAAAATTCGTGGTACTCATTTACTCTTCATTGATCGTATGTTATCATACGTGACACTCATTGTCTTTCCCGTTTGCTGTTACTCTTGTTTACCCTAATTATGCTTATTGCATTCCTCATTCATTGATTTTCTCATATATTTTCAATTAACATTCTTGATGCTTATTGACCTTCTCATTTATGGATTATTTTCAATTATTCTCAATTTTCATTCATGATGCTTATTGTCCTTCTTATTTACAGATTATTCTCAGTTCATTCTCATTTGACATTTGTGATATTTATTGCCTGTATCATTGATTATTTGATCTCATATGGAATTTATCTTTCAGTATTGGCCTCTTTTGGCTACTAGTTGATTCATTGGTTCTCTCGGTTAATTGATTTATTGTATTGATGCTCTACATCTTTCCTCTTTACTATTGTGAAGATTTATGATTCTCGGTTTGTATTAAATTGACTCATCGATCTCTCTTCTGCATCCTCTCATTTGCGCTTTTGTACATAATGAATATAAAATCTTTCTTTCAAGCACTCTTTGCTCATGATAGTATGAATACTCCCCGACATCCAATTTTATTCACTATTGTTAATCGCTTATCCGCTTTTTCTTACGCTTTGTCCGCTTTTCTTACGTTTTATCGGTTTTCATCCATGTTTTCCGCTTTTTCTTGCCCTTTTTAGATTTTTGTCCGCTTTATCCATTTTTCACGCTTTGTCTATTTTATTCGCTTTTGCCCGCTTTTATCCGCTTTTGTCCTTTTTTTTTGCATTTTGTCTGCTTTTTTTACATTTTGTCTGTTTTTCTTACGTTTTTGTACTATTTCAACATATTTAAAATTTTAAAAATTTTTCTCAAAAAGAAAAATAATTTGAAAAAAACATTTCCAAAAAAAAAATGGAATTCTTAAGCAACAAAAATCAAAAAATTTGAAAAAAACATTTCGAAAATAATTATTTTTTCAATATGTCAAAATTTCGAAAAGATTATTTTTGTAAAAAAAATTTCGAAAAAAACAATTTAGAAAAAAAATTCCAATTTCTTTTTTTTAAAGTATTTACGAAAAAAAAATTTGGAATTTTTTTTTTACAAATTAATTTTTTTTTTCAAATTTTTCTTTCAATGTGTCCAAATTTCAAAAATTTACTTTTGTAAAAGAATTTGAAAAAACTATTTAGAAAAAAAAAATCCAATTTCTTTTTTTTTGAAAAAAAAGTATTTACGAAAAAAATAATTTGGAATTTTTTTTTCAAATTTTTTTTCGAATTTTTTTTTTCAAAATTTTTAATATGTTGAAATAGTACAAAAAAAACAAAAACGTAAGAAAAACAAACAAAATGTAAGAAAAACAGACCAAATGTACGAAAAACGGACAAAAATGTAAAAAAAAAATCGGCAAATACGGATGAACGGGCAAAAACGAATAAAATTAGACAAAACGTAAGAAAAATGGATAAAAACAGACAAAAATATAAAAAAAGGGTAAGAAAAACAGATAAAATCGGATGAAAACTGTTGGGAATTATGTGAAAGTCTGGATTATGCTGAACTTAATGCCGAAGTGTTTCTACTGAAGTGAAGTGGATTCTGCCAAGACTTATTCTACCAAGTATAATAGTGACTAGTTGGTTTCGCTAAGTGTTTATTCCGTATTTAGTTTATTTAGTGTGGATATACATGAGCTTTATTAGGAAGTGATTGTGTATATCTTGTTTAGTTTTATGATTATACGCTTCTTGGAAAACGGTTTAGCGATATTGTTTCTTGTCTATAAAAGGAACACATTAGAAAGGTTTATGTACCGATTGGAAAAACTCGCTTTAGTTAATATAAAGATCCATGAGGATCAAGAAGTTCTTAGTTATTTGTTACTTGTGTTTATATTCACGATAAACATTAGTAGTAGAGATTGTCTTTATTGTGCTTGTGATTACATAGGCATATATAACGATCCACGAGCTCAAGATCTATCAAGGTCTCAGGTCTGTTTCAACAAGTGGTATCGAGCCTCGTGAGAGTCTCTACGATACTAAGGACAAGCTTTTCTTAACACCAATACAACCATTACAATATCATCATGCCCGGTTCGGATGTCGAACCGAACTCACCAACAACCAAACTCCACCCATCTCAAAAGAACTAAGTCTTGCTAATAGCAATGCTAAGTTTCCTTACCTTAAAAGGGAGGAATATGATCTGGGCTATGAAGATGCGTAACCGGATTTCCAACATTGATTGGAATCTATGGCGATAATTTTGAAGGGGAACAATGAAGAGAACTACCACGGATGTCTTTGAAACATGATTAATGTTCCTCCCAAAATCACCAAGAGTTGCATAGCGCTGTAGAGAAACAAAGGTCGAACTATTCTTCCGCAAGCTATTCCCGAGGATCACTGAGTGATTTTCACTTCATGCATGACGCCAAGGATATATGGTTAGCTATTAAAGCAAAGTTCGATGGGAATGAGGAGTCTGAAGGTCAAGAAGTCCATGCTAAGACAACAGCCAGGACTTTCGATCTCTCAAGAGGAAGGAATTCACAAGGGCTATGATAAGTTTCACAAGATCTTGAGTCACTTGCACCAACTTCAAAGCTAAGCGGATAATGATGATCAGAACTCTAAGTTTCGAGGTCATTACCTCCATCCTGCTACATGTAAGCATAGCCTTAAAAGCTAAAGGTGGTTTGGACATGATGACCTTTGATGAGTCAGATAACAAACTTAAAGCTCTTGAACATGATGTAAGAAGCCTTTTCGATCATCTTCTTCGCTAGTCATATCGCATTTGTTGGAGCCTCTACTCCAAAGTCTAGCTATGGTCCAAGCCCATATCCATCATCATCTCATGCGCGCCCTTCATCGAGCTCTCTTCCCAGATCCAAAGGAGTTATGGAAGATGTTCTTGGTTCTTTCTTTGTCGATTATGATCCTCAGCAGATCCGCCTATGAGGATTTTGATCAGTGGATCCTATTGAATTTGAAGAGATGAAGTCAAGTGGCAATGGCTATGCTTTCCATGGACATCAAGAGTTTTGAGCGAGAGTGGAAGAAGGTTTGATTCAAAGGACGTGATCCGACAAGGTTTGACAAGAGGAAGGTTAAATGCTTCACATGCCAACAGCTGAGTCACTTTTCTAGAGAATGCAAAGACAGAAAGTCGGTGATGAGACAAGATACACTTTATCGCAGACGAACGAGGCAGAACGCCAAAGGGATCAACTGCTTTGTCACCCCGATAGCAATGCGGACTGGAAGCAACATGAGGAGTCCGATAATGATGGTCCCGATAATGTTGGGTTGATTGCTAGTCAGATTTGAGGATAGGCATGATCGATTGCCTTGATGGGCATCTCGTGATCATCCCCTTAAGCATAAAGATGTTGGAATTGTTGATGCGGGTCGTCTAAAGTATGTCGTGAAACAGGGACATGATGCATAACTTTATACCTATTGAAGGTGGAGGCAATGTAACCTTTGAGGAAGTGATGGACGAATTACAGTGAAAGGGACCATCAAAACACCTCACCGGACTTTGAGAATGTTTATTATGTCAAGGAACTTCAACACTTCAATTTGTTTTCGCCTCACAAATCACGTGACACTAAGAACAAAGTACTCTTCACAGAGAATGAATGTCTTGTGTTTGTCTAAAGACTTCAAACTCCCGTAAGATACTTCACCCCATCAAGGTTCCTGAGTCATAATCAGATACATTCAATTTAACTAATGTCAAACCAAGAAAGTGACTTAACATGTTTGGTGGCTAAAGCATCGTGGATGAGTCCACCAAATGGCATGTAAGGATGGCCCATGTCAATTTCAAGACCATCATAACCGTGTTGCATGCAACAAAGGAAAGCGACAGAGCCTCATATAAAGGTGTTCTGTTCATATGATAAGAACCATTATTTCAACCTCTTCACCGCTTCATATGGACCTGCTTGGTCCAACTAAAGTGAGAAGCATTGATCATAAATATTTTTGTCCGGTGATCACCGATGGTTTTAGCAAATTTTGTCAGGTATTCTTTCTAAGGACCAAAGATGAAACATCTCAAATTTTGAAAGACTTCATTACCCTTATTGAGAATCACTTGAACAAAAAGGTGAAAGGAATTAGGTGTGATAATGGTACGTAGTTCAAAATGCCATTCTAATAGAACTCGCAGTTGAAGGGAATCAAAAGGGACTATAGCACTCCAAGAACTCCTCAACAAAATGGGGTGGCGTAAAGAAAAATAGAACCCTAATAGAGGTGCAAGATCAATGCTAGCGCACTCTAAACTTCCTACCATGTTTTGACCGAGGTCATGGTACAACTTTGTTATGTACTCAATAAAGTGTCCATTACAAGACCACATCTTAAAACACCTTATGAACTTCTTTTTGGGAAAGTTCTCGTTATTCATTACCTTAAACCGTTGGTCGTCAAAGTGACAATCTTGAATACCAATGATCCTTTGGGCAAATTTGATGAGAAAGTCATGATGGTTACATTGTGGGTATTCGCTCATAGTAAGGCATACAGAGTTTACAATGTATCTGCAAAGAAAATTGAGGAGACATTGACTCGAGGTATCTTGAAGACAAGCCTAATGTTCAAGGCCGTGGTCATGTTTGGTCATTTGATCTTGACTACTGATCGATTACTGGGATATGCTAGACATAAGGTCGATCAAAATGCGCATTCGTACATCTCCAACTACAAATACGAGACACTTTGGATGCTCATTCGACAGTGGGTCCGATGATGAACAACCCATTGTAGTGCCTTCCTTCTCTCCTAACAATTTTGTAGGTGACACTTCTAAAGATTATAATTGATGTGGGTGAAGATGAATTTATTATGCCGAGGACCTTGCGGATCAAGAAACAAGAGTATGCACCAATTTAGATGTCAGAGGAATGTCAAGAAGGATCAAATGAAGCAATCCAGAAACTTCAATCACTGAAAGTAGTTCTGCTTTCTCCTCACCTCTCCAATTCGGCCGAAAGACATGGCGACACTACTCCTATGTCTACTAAAGTGTCAACAGATCTTGGTGAACCTTATACAAGGTTTCCAAACCTTCGATCTTGGTCATCATCAACCCAAAGCGGCATCTTCAACACACCTTCCTATGATAACCGACTTTGAACCTCATCGTGACTAATCTTGATGATTCCATTGATGTCAACACCACCACTACAACAAGGATCAACAATGTTCATCCACGCCTAATATTATTGGTGATCCTAATGCCCTCGTTAGAACAAGAGGCACCGTGGCGCGCTCTAAATATGGACAGTGGCTTTTGTCTCTTATGTCTCAAATCAATGAGAGACAATCACACGACTATCAACATTGTCTGCTTGCTTGTTTTCTCTCATGTGGAACCAACCAAGGTTACTCGTGCTCAAGACTCAAGTTGGCTTGAAGCTACGCAGATGAGATGCAACAGCTTCAAAATCGGCGAGGTTTGATATTGGTGCCACTACGATGGTAAGTATGCTATTGGGACAAAATGGATTCTCAAGAATAAGAGATGCTCGGGTGTTGTCATCAAGAACAAAGCCGCATTGGTTGCAGGGTTATAGACAAGAGGAAGGGATCGATTATGATGAAGTGTTTGCACCAAAGGCAAGAGTTGAGGCTATAAGGATTTTCTTAGCTTATGCATCCTATATGGGCTTTATGGTCTATCAAATGGATGTTAAAGGAGCCTTCTTGTATGGTGAAATTGAAGAGAGGTGTATGTCACTCAACCTAAAGGATTTGAAGATCCGGATCATCCTAATCATGTTTATAAGGTAGTCAAAGCTCTATGGACTACATCGTGCACCTAGGGCCCGTATGCTAGTTTCTACATTTCATTTGAAACATGGTTATGTAAGAGGTGCTATTGATAAGACTCTTTTCATAAAGAAGAATTCCACCGACATCATTCTTGTGCAAGTGTATGTGGATGACATTATCTGATCCACTAAGGAAGCTTGGTGCAGGGAGTTTGAGGAGCTTATGAAGGGAGAGTTTCATGAGTGCAATGGAGAGATGACTTTCTTTTGGGTCTTCAAGTTCGTGAAACCCGATGGTATCTTTATTAGTCGTGACAAATATGCGAGGGACATCTTGAAGAAGTTTGGTATGGAGGGTGTAAGGATCACTACTACACCCTATGAAGCTCAAAGACAAAGACCAACAATGAAGTCGATCCACCGTGAATGTTCATTTGTACAGTCAATGATCGGGTCTTTGATGTATTTAATGACTTCCAGTGCCCGATATTACTTTTTGTCATGAGTGTTTGTTCGCGACATCAAGTTACTCCACCGACTTCCCATCTCAATCTCATTAAGAAGATCTTTAAGTATCTCAAAGGCCAACCTCTACTTGGTCTTTGGTACCCAAAGAGTCTCCTTTAAGCTGGATGCATATAGTGATAAGGACTATGCCGGTGCTAATACGGATAGAGGTCCACCACCGGAGGTTGCCAATTCCTTGAAAGAGATTGATTTCTTGGCAATGCAAGAAACAAACTATCGTGCTACCTCATCCATCAAGCGTAGTATGCGGTCACGCCAATTCTCGTGACGTGTTCTTTGGATTCAAAATCGGTTGTTGGATTATGGGTATAATTTCATGAACACAACAATTTTTATTGATAATCAAAGTACCATATGCATTGTTAAAAATCCAAGCCACAATGAACAAAACATATTGAAATCGTGCACCACTTTATAAGAGATGCATATGATAAAATTTGATAAATGTGGTCAAAATTCATCCGATGATAATGTGGCCGATCTCATAACAAAGGCTTTTGAAGGACCAAGGTTTCAACACCTTGTGGTCCATATTGGCATGTAACCCTTAACCGCAAAGTTTAAGGGAGGTATAGGCTCTGGGGAGGCATATGCCTCGTGGGAGGATTTGTGTATAACTTTGCATTTTGCTATGTAATTTTGTATATTTGGTCGCTTTTGGTAACTAACTCTAACCCGCTAATGTAATTTTAGTGTGTTTCTATGTTTGTTTGTGTATATTTCGTGTTTGTTTTGCGTAATGGTTGTCTCGATCAACAGGTTATGGTCAAGAAAGCTTAAGTCGGTTTCCATCGAATTCATTGTCTTTGAAGTGTGTTATTTGTTTCCTCCAAGTTGAAATCTTCGGGTTATATGATTCAATCAAAAGAAGTATGTAGCAAATAGATCATTCATTCATTCAAGAAACAACATGTACTTACACATAGTAATCTTGGCAACATCAAAAGCATCTACATGATCTAATAGTCCTAATCTATTACATATCATCTATTCCAACATCTAAAGATGAGCACGATGAGTATGATCGCCACATCTTTCACACTAATAGTTTGTTGATATGCATGATCGCTCACATCTTTTGGTACTAAATGCCGGCTATGCCTTTGTGAAAGCATAACCAACCCCAACGATGCTAAGGATCAAAATGGAGGATGGATTGATGCAAACGAAGAAGTCAAGTCGATTGTGGCGAGAGATGAGACGAAAGATTTTCCTTTGTGCATCATCTACTCTTTCAATCATACATCAACTTACATCATTTTCCTTTTCCATTCCTCGACACGATATGTGATGATGCACCAAAACATGATGCCAAGAGACCAAGCACCACCTTTCTACCCATAGGAAGTGGTGGATTTTAACCGCGACCTTCGTTGAGGTCTAGGTGCCGAGGGTCGAGTAAGATGTTCCTCATTATAGGATTCATCGAATCTTCACAGATACACTTGGTTTCTCAACACTTTCATCTTCGATGAGGTGAGAAAAGGCGACTTCTTTGGTAATGGATATGGTTTTGGAAAATAGTTAAACCATGTATTGGTATCTTCACTAGATGATGAGGATGATGATGAGGATGTTGTTGTGAGATCTATGATCTCAAGTTTGGTACTCATGATGATTATGGTTAATTTTGAAGGATTGAAGAGATTAGGGTTTGATATATTATTTGGGGATTTTGATGAAGAAGTCGTGGTGCATCGGGATTGTTTTATAGACGGGTTCAAGTGGTAAGAGAATTAATGCGTGTGGGTGAAACAAAGAAAAGATATTTATCAAGCTTCATGAGTAAGTCATCCGCTTTCATCGAGTATTCTACTTCACAGAATGGTTTCGCTTTCACCGAAGTTATAAGTGAATTCAAGTAAAAGTAGAAGTCCACGTCATCCTTGGTCAACTTTGACTAAAGTTGGGAAATTTCTATTTATTCGTTATTTACATATTTCGCTCCACATAAGTGATTCGCTTATTATTATCATTAAAACACTTCCTTTTGTGCAAAATCCTAACCCTAATCCTCAAAATCTCTCATGGCACTTCAATTTAAACACGATCATAATAAGGTTGCTTTTCTTGGTACGGCTCGAGGTGATGAGCTTTATAGGCCGATGATTTCTTTCTTACTAAGATCAAAGATTGTATATGCATTGACGCATTCTCACGATGCTATATACTGAAACTTTGATTACTCAATTTTGGGCGGCGAGAGAGAGGTGATAATGAGATAGTTGCAAGTGTTGATGGACAAGTGTATGTGGTGACGTAAGATTTGATCAAGACAACTTCGCTTGGACGATGAGAATGGGGTTTATCATTCGATTCTACGATGGTGCTTGAAGGACTTAGAGCTATTGGATATCAAAGTACGAGGACGATATGTGGTTGAAAAATAAGCTCATCCTATGTGGAGGTTCTTGGTTCATACTTTGTTACAATGCATGAGCAATAACTGAGGTCGGGATCAATTTTCAACACAAATGGGATGTGGTATTGTTTGCTTATCTAAGGGTTTGACTTATAATTTCTCTAAGTATATCTTTGATAATATGGTAGAAAACATCACTAGGAAAAGGGTAAGTTTTGATGTACCCTAGGTTCTTACAGATAATATTGAATGTTTCTACACAAACCCGTGCTTTTCATCCCATAAGTGTTCGACTCCCAAGTTATTTGCTTCAATGAGGACTAAATTTGAAGGACACATTTTCCTTTGTTAGATGCCATGTTACCTCGTGAGAATGAGACTGATAATGAGCTTAATGTAGTTTTACCTTCTTCCAATCCTCTGCTGAAACTCTTTCAAGAGATGGTGGTGTAGGTCCTTCATTGTTGTCAAGCATCTATACTTTCACCAAGACCATGTTCTAGTCCAAAGATTTATCCAAGTTCCTATTGAAGAAGTTCAGATCAAATTGATGAAGTTCAGTTGATCTCGACAGATTGCTCACACCAAGTCCTATGAGGACTCCATTTGGTGAAGGATGCTCTAATGTTGATCCGGTTAATGTTGTACCTGAACAGTCTAATGAAGTTCCAATTCCAACTGAACAATCACATGATGTTGATGAGGATCCTATTTCACTTACCTCATTATATGATCTGGTGAACAAACTTACAGGTGAGGTGACTGGTCTTAAGAAAGAACTTGTAGACACCAAGTCTCTCCTTGGTAATAAGATTGTGGTATTGGAAAATAAAGTTGAGCACTTGGAGAAATTGCTAAGTCAGAAGGGTACAAAGAGAAGTTTGATTTCTTCTGAAGAGGAGGACACAGAGAATCTTAATGAATCTCTTGAGATATTGGCTGATGTGGCACTTACATCTGATGTTCATTCTTCTATTGCTAAATCTTCAAAGAGCAAGGAGCCTATTCTTTATGCTAGCAAAAGAAGAAGACAATATTTGACTAAGGTACATGCTGATACTTCAAAGGAGCCACATATGGTTGATGCATCTGCTGATGTCATAGTGAGGAGGTTCCTACTAATCATGGTCAAACTTCGTCTATACCGTAACATTCAAATGTGTCACCTTCAAGAGATGATGAAGAGGTTTTTCTAGTCGGGAGAATGTATAAAGTGAATGCTTCTCCAAGTTTTTGCTACACCGTTGAGGATTTGTCTCAACCTATTTCCTCCGATGTGGGTTTGCTTCAAGCTCATATTGGCTCACCGAAATTGGTTCTCACGAGACATCTTCCGAGACAGACAGACTCGTGATTGCCGATTTCTTTGAAGTCGTAAAGTGACTAAAGAACAATATCAAGCTCGGTCTAGATTGTTCTTGATTATGAGAATATCCAAGAGTCGTGTTGTGGCTAAATTTTTTCAAGATCGATATGCTTCGATTTGACTCGAAGGAAATTAGAGCTTGATGCATTATTTCCTACGACATTGATGATCAATGGATGGTTATATTTCTCAAGGTGCCTCGATCCTACTCTTGCAAAACTTATCTTAGGAGATTCTTTTAATGATGATAATTTTGTGTAGAAAATGAAGGCACTTGGTAATCAAAGAAAGCTAGAATCTGCTGCAAAAAGAAGAGCTCTTATTGATCAGAGAAATAAAGCTAAAAGAGAAAAACCTATGACAGTTGCTCAGAAAAGGAACTATATGAGAAGAGTTGTGAAGAATGCTTCTATGTATAATTCTGGTATATCCATGAAGCAAATCATGACTTGGTCTGATGATGCTTTGATTAGACAAGATAACTGTTATGAAGTTTTCTTCACAAGGTACTACTTCTTCTTCTCCATTGGAAAATCGTGATTCAATGAATGATGTTCCTTCACCAAGAGACGTAAAACAGTTGAAATTGTGGATAATTTTGATCTTGTTTTGCCTTGATGGTATCTTCGCTTGTTCCTTCAAACACCTTCCGATGCTACTCCTTCTTCTCGATCCGTTGTTTCACGAACCTTCTTTGATTTCTTACGAAATGTTGTCCAGCGTGGAGCTTAATGATTCTCGATTCGTGAGACCGATTTACGATTGGTACCGAACACATTGATGATATGGGACAACGAGTTTGGTTACAAGAAGTTCGGCAGATTGGCTAAGAAACATGCTTCAAGGAATACCGATTTTGATATCAAGGTCGATGAATCTACTTTTATTGAAGTTGGAACTGTTGATGATTTTCATGAAGGAACTCATGTGACATTGGTTGATTGGAAAGTCGGAAAGCTTAACACCGTATAAATTTGGATAATATTGTCCTCGAGTTTAACTTCAAGGATATTCTTCATTTAGTGAATCGACATGATTTGAAAATGCTTTATGATCATGTGATTCAAGATTATAAGTTTCATCAAGCAAGCGGTTCAGTTTATATCATTAGGTGATCTTGAGTTATGTTTGATTCTAATTCTCCAAATGGTAAAGGGTATTCTATTTGGAAGAATTCTCATAAATGGGAGATCGAGAGTTGGAGGTTTTATCCTTTGCCTTGTGTTCATGTAGTTCGACTACATGTGGGATGATTTTATGTATGCTATCGATAAGCTTTATCCTTTATCCGATACTTTTATGGAAAGATTGTTTGAAACACAAGTTGGAAGTGCCTCTAATTACATTGGCAATGATGACCGCATGCTACTCAATGTGTTGGTTTGATTAAGAATCGCCTTCTATCACTTACAGTGTTCATCTTGATTGTACTAGTTTGTAATATTTGTTTTGTTTTAGTTTTAAAAAAAAAAAAAAAAAAAAAAAAAAAATGTTTTTGGTTTTATCTAACTTTTCTTGCGGTGTTTGTTGTATATTTTTGGTTATTGACTCACCGGATATACTTTGTGTATGTCAAAGAGTTAGCTAGTCCAAAGTGGTACACTTTGGTAAAGACACATCAAATCATTGATAATTGTAATGATTTGCTCAAAATCATAGGGTATGCAACCACCCATGCTTAATTGTTGAGTGTTGTATGGTTTTCAATTCACCATGGTTTATTCTGTTTGGAATCCAAGAATTGGCTAGCCCACTTGTATATGGCTTGTGGTAAAGGCGTTGGCATTCCATATTTGGTTCTCAATTCACCAATTCTAAGAATTGACTAGTCCCGAGCAAGCGGCTACAGGTAAAGACATTTCAAACCGTTTGTATGGTTCTCGGTTTGCCCATAAATCGATGGTTCTTGATAAAACGTAAGAAAACGGACAAAATATAAGAAAACGAACAAAATGGATAAAAGCGTAAGAGCGGGTGAAAAAGTATAAAAGCGGACTAAACCAAAGTCAATAACCATAAGGACCATTACCGTAACTTTTTAACTCGAAAAAGTTAAGGGATGACCGTGAAAGTCAACATAAGCCACGTGGACCATTTCATCAATTTTCAAACTTTGTGACACGGTAACCTACTAGTTTCGGTCATATTACGTACATCATTTCAAATTTGAAAGTATTTTGCATAAAATGATATTTTTCAAAGTTCATTGCTTACATCGTCTGTTTTGAAAAACTATGTTGCGTATCTTTAGCTTTCACCTTTTTAATAACCATATATTCTCATATTATGGATTTCAAGTTCAACTTCTTAGATAGAGACGAGTGTAGAGAATAATGTTCTTATATAATTTGCTTTTTCGTTTCTTCTCCATCATGAAAATTCGTCTTCAATGTAGGTGGCCACTTTTAACATAAATGTCTCGACATGAAGGTGTATATAAAGCATTATCTCTTTAATTCTAGGTTGGTGGGTTATAGGGTTCATATGTGATGTGGATGGAAGTGTATTACATATGTTTTATCAAACGATAGAGGAACACGTGCGTGCATTTTAATAGAGGTAATATATTAAGGTTCTCCATCCATATGACAAATATGTAGGGTTCTTATAAGGAGCGCGATCATTTTTGTAACTGCAGAAAATTTCAAATACTTAAAATCATCAATAAGCTAAGAAGATGAAAAGATTTGAGAGAGATTTATATCATTGCATTAAGTTGTGAACTGCTAAAATGAGAATTGCTACATTGCATAGACCATCAAAGTGGTTTAAATACTACAAGTTCTTACACTATAAAAATATCTTCTAACTAACTGACTGACATCCAAAATTTATGATCCTGTTATATTGAGTAGCACTCTTTCATGATGTTATTCATCATAATTTTCATCTTGTGTAAAATGTGCATTGAGCTTCTTTGAACATTCTGAATAGAGTGTTTGGATATAGTAGCAGAAGTAGTAGACTGTATGTTATCATTCCTCTCGCAAATTGGCAATGAGTAAGGATTACACATGCCTAACTTGGATAAACCGTTATAGTGTAGAGGTATACTTCGTCCTTAGGTCAGTATGTCTGCAACTTGGTTTTGAGTAGAGATGAAAGTGGGAAGAATTTAACCAGCTTTGATCTTGTCCCTCACAAAATGACAGTCTATTTCAACATGTTTTGTTCTTAAATGATGTACTGGATTAGATGCAAGGGCTATAGAAGAGGCATTGCCACATATCGTGAGTATTGGAGTTGGGACTGTGACTTGAAATTCTTTAAGTAGACATTGAAGCCATGTAACCTCGCAAGTATTGTTCTTTTCTAGTGCTCTATATTCTGCCTTTGTTGAAAAACTAGTACCCACATTTTGCTTCTTTGATTGCCATGAAATGAGACAAGAACAAAGAAATATACCATATCCAGTGACCGGTCTTCTTGAAAATGGGCAATTGGCCCAGTCACTGTCACAATAGGTGAGTAGATAAAGAGATTTTGTGTTGGAAAAAAGAAACCTTGGGCTGTAGAGAGTTTGACATATCTAAGTACTCTGGTTAGTGCGGCAATGTGAGATGTTCTTGGTTGTTCAAGAAACTGGCTATGTGCTTGAGCAACAAAAGCTAAGTCAGGTTTAGTGATTGTGAGGTAAAGGAGCTTGTCAACCAGTATTTATAGTAGGATGGGTTAGATTGTTGCCAGTTATGAATACATCATCCACATAGACCAAGAGAGATGTAAAACTACCATTTTGACTCAGTGTGAACAAGGAAGTGTCAACATAACTCTATTTGAAACCAAGTAAAAGTAGGAAAGCTGTGAGTTTGTTAAACCATTGCATGTTAGCTTGTTTGAGTCCATATAGTGATTTCTTGAGCTTGCAAACTGTGTTTGGTGGTAGAGTGTCATTGTAGCCTTGTGGAACTTGCATGTAAACTTCTTCATGTAAGTCACCATGAAAAAAGGTATTGTTAACATCTAATTGCTTTATGATCAGTTTTGATGTATTGTAGCTGCAAGTAAAGTTGTTACTGTGACCATTTTAGCAAATGGTGCAAAGCTTTCATTGTAGTCTACACTCTTCTTTTGATGAAAACCTTTAGCTACAAGCCTTGCTTTGTACCTTTCTACACTTCCATCAGCATGGTATTTTATCTTGACGACCCATTTGCAACCAATTGGAGATTTCCCTTGTGGCGGTAGTGTAAGCTCCCAAGTATTGTTCTTTTCTAGTGCAAATGTTTCCTTATTTGCTGCTTCAACTCATTTTGGGTTTTTGAATGCTTGAAGGAATGTGTTTGGTTATGTCAGTTTGTCAATGGAATTGATAAAATGCTGTGATTTGGGACAGAGGTTAGACTAGTCTAAGTATTTGGTGTGATGGTATTTAGGTCTTGTGAGGTTGTGAATGTTAGACTTAGGTAAGTGACAATGATAATCTTGAAGTTTAGGTGGTAGCTATTTGGTCCTAGTGGAGACTCCATTTGGTATTTATGTGGGGTGAGGTGAGATTGGTACTAATGTAGGTGTTGAGACTTAATCAGTGGGGAGAATATAGAGTCCACCATGCAGGGTACCATAGGTACTACTCCCATTATGGCCCTGAAAAGCAATTTTTCTCCGTACACTCCTTTTGGCGAAGTTCTGAATCGCTTCCCCAAACCGACAAACCGCCTTCAGCAGATTCAAACTTTGATGTAGTGAACATTTCTCTAACTTTGACGTTTTGAGACGCAGTGGAATTTGTAGATGAGCATAAACCACACAAGGTAAATCTAACTTATTATGGAAAATTCGTTCGGGGTAACATGCAAAAATCAACCGGATCTTCTCACATATATAGATGCTTCACACCAAATAAACCACGAAAGACGAAATGAAACGACTTCCCCGAATGTTGCGATCATCGAATAATAGTTACCGGTGAATCGCAATTACTCGATAAGATGACCGTGTACGAGGCATCACAACATCATATTTAGGTAACTTCACGCACGATAACTCTATGAAAGTGAGACGATAACACCAAAGTGAGGCGTTTAAACCACATATCGTCTCATTTCTTCCCGATTGAAGAAATTCATGATGGGAACCAAGGTTTTCAAAAAATCCAAAAACATCAAAGAAGCAAGGAACACCTATACTCTCTCCCCGATGTTTTCAATGAATCGTAATCATACACCACGTATGTTGATGATGAAATTGGAGACATCGAAACCATGTATGTTCAATTAATCGAACAAGTGTGAAGTACCATAAATATCTTGTGAGAATCAATTTGCGATAAAACTTCTACTCGTGTATACTCTTCTCATTAACTCTTTACCGACCCCATTATCATTCGGCGGCTTTTTGTAGTGACTCGATGGAAAACCCAATATGACGAACTTGAGATTGAAGTAGTATAACCCGAACTTGTGACTTAAACTTGCACTATTGTCGACGAAGAACCCTTTTTCTTATCACAATCGAAAAAAGGTAAACTTAAAGTTTCTCAAATTATCCACAATCAGTGTGACACTTGAGCACAACAACGTAACTCCTTAAAAGTGATAGTTATAGTCGTGAGCACAACAACGTAACTCCTTACATCGTGTTCAACTAGATAACTCAAGTCTTTGTCATTCGAAACGGCTAAAGCTCGAACAAGGATCTCAAAGAATCATGCATCCAAAAAACCCCGATATCTTCAAGATACTAAGTACACGCACCCGTGATATCCCACTTCAACTTCAAATAAATAATATTGAATTCACGCCGTAGTCACATCTTGCGGTTAAATGCCCAAAACTAGCCTTCATTAACGGTTTAAGTGAACTTGATAATGGTTTCCCGTTCTTGTAAAAAAAATTGTATCCCCGTGAAATGATTCATGTTGACGTAACGAACCCCAAATGTAACATTCTTCAACAAAATACCAAATGTAATTTTGAAAGATGAAAATAAACATTTGACATTAATATTGAAAATGTAGAGTAAAATTCCAGTCCATGAATTTGTTAGATACAAGCCCCATCACGTCAGCCCATCCAAGTCCAACCCTTCTAAAAAATATGGAAAAATTGGTCTAAGAGTGAGTGGTATACTCGGCCCATTCTGTCCAACAGTAGCCCAAAGAATAATCCACTCCATTCTTAACCCTAATGTCTTTGATATAAAATACACGCTCCTCCAAATATTTCTGATATTAGTTAAACCTAATCTCACCCAAAACTAAACGCAGTCTTCATCATTCAATATCCTCAAACCCTAATTAAAAAAAATTTCCGCCTCTCTCCAGTAACATATAACAACAAACCAACAACACATCACAATCAATCCACCTTTCACAACCCAAATGAATCTCAAGAAGTTCTCCCCATCGGGCATCACAAAAAACGAACACATCCTATTGTTTAATTTGAATGGAATGGCTTCTAGATCTCTTGAAGAGGTCTCGGGTAAGGTATTTCATTGTGTTTAGATTTTGTTTAAACCGAATAAAAGGAGAGAATGAGACAACTTTGTTATTGTTTCTCCTTGAAAAAACATTCGGATATATAAAAATTGAGCGATGCTCAAAAGATCTGTGATGTATATGTTGACATCTATAAAGTCTTTAATGATTGTAGATATAAGTCAACGAACTGAGATCAATTTGTTTTTGTTTTGATTTAATTCGAGAGTTGATGGAGAGATGTGAGGGTTATGGGTTGGGTCTAGATGAAGGATTGGTTTTTGTTATGGATTTGATTGTAGATTGGTTATGGTCTTTTCTTCTTCCTCTCCAATTTGTTTGTGAAATCAGTTTAGGACGAAGGAGGATTGAAAAAAATCTGAGGTCATAACATGTCAGTGGTAATTAGTATGTATGGTCAAGGTCTTGGTCTATTCTTCTTCACATTCACCTGGTCTTTTATGCGTAAAGGATGCTTACGCGTAAACAACCTTATGCGTAAGATATTTCTTACGCATAGGGTATTATGCGTAGGATTCTTAGGCGTAACCAAAAGGTTATGCGTAAATCTGGCTACGCGTAAGCAAGGCTTATGCGTAAAACCTTACGCTTAACTTTTCATACGTGTAACTTCACAGCTACGCGTAACTCCACTGTAGATTCTTCTTATGCGTAAGTTTAGGGTTTTGACCCTTTGACCACTTTTTCTGACGAGTTTTTTCGACCAAGATATTCCATTCATCTTCATATAAAACCCAGAAAAGCATAAAAATGCTTCCTTTAGACTGTTTGACCATGAGAAGATGAACAGATGACCACTTTGACTTTCACGGATATATTGGTATGCAAAACAGTCTTAAATAGTCTTAAAAAAAGGTTAATGACAGTGAAAGGATGAGACTTTTTGACCAATAAACTTGTAACAAAAAATCTGATGAACACAAGAAATAACTAAAAGTTAACAACTTTGTTAAACAGATTTTACAAGACACGATTTTGACAAGAAAATATCACCAAAAATCAACCAATGATATAAAACGGACCTTGCTCTTGATACCAATGTTATTTTTGAAACGTTTGAGAATAAATATGACCATTTCGAGTGTTGCGGGAAGAGTGACACAAAGAACATTTTGGTTAACAAAGTTTCAAATACTCCCCCTCAACAAGTGATATAAACGGTTGAGGTTTTGAAAATCATAAGGGGAAGTACTTGTTCTTTTGAGCAAAACCTTGAATAATGAAAGGTTTGATAGGTTTTACTCAAAAATAAAAGCTTTCGCTCCTTTTATAAGGATTGTATCAAGCGTACCACGGTCCTTTCTTGACAAGTACGGGTTGTACATCGATATGCGTGCACAAGCCATAGACATATTTAATCACACATCCAAATATATAGTAAAATAAGCAGTTCAAGGGGTACCGGGTAGTGCGTTGATGTTCCTGTGGTGTGCATGTATGCGTTTAAAGCCGGTTATGTTAATCTGGGTCGACCACCAACAAAACTCTCCAATCGTCAGGCGATCCCTTCAAACAACCTTTCATCAATCATTCGATGATCCTTCTCACATCCCTTCTATCACGAGAATTCCATCGCCAGGAGATCAAATCTTGTCACGTATGTCCTTGATCGATAAGCCAATCCATCCCTAACCATCTTCAAAGTGTGTAGTGAATTTGTGAAGTTCACTACCGCCATTATAATTTCGTTGACGTTCACTGCGGTAACGACACGAAAGGTTTCTTGATGAGTGTATATTGTGAGAGCGGTTGATGTCGGGAAGATCAAGGCGAGGTGGAGTGAAGTTGACACGTGTCGATAAGATTCAGCGCAGTCGGAGATCTTCTACACGTTCCTTGATGACTATCGCGTCTGATGAAGATGGCGGTGACTTGATGAATTCACGTTGTACTTGGTTGAAAATTGCCTCATGCGACCACGCACTTTGGCAAGGTACATTTCTTCAATGTCGTTGATAGACAAATTCTCAAAGTCGACTTCGAGAATGTATAATCCCTTTCATCTTGTCGTTTGACTACGATATTCTTTAGGAAATTGTAGTCCCACTTAGACGAAAGAACAACATGTTTGATGGCCACGATATCCTTAGTCTTGAACACCGCATGTTGAGACTTCGAACTGGCGACACGTAGTAGATTCGTCGGCGTTACGGCCAATGATGAATCCCGTCGGTCATCTCGGTCGTATGCTTCCACTTTGTCGAGAACAAGTGATTGACACGTTCCTCGATGGCTATGCGGTTCGAGTATATAGTCATTGGGAATGGAAGTGTCAACGATGTAGCGTATTTCCTTGAACCATCGCCACCATGTAGAAGAAATTCGTGTCTTTGTTGAAGAAATATCTCAATGAAATCCTCGGTTCATCCGGTTGGCCAATTGTTGGTAGAGGTTTGGTCGATCGGTGTAATATGGAGGGTTGTCCGTTTGGTGAAGTCGATGTTTGCTTACGGGTTGAGCCAATCCATGTTGTTAGACATAGCTCGAGCAATGTTATCAAGGTGATATTCGACCTCGAGGGCACTTTCCGAGCTGTATTTTAACAGTTGAAATGCTTCATTCTTGATTCGCTTTAACTCGGATTTCGTCATCTTCTTCACATGGAACTTTTCTTGCAGTATTTTTGCATGCTCCAATGTATTACCGTCTACTAGATCTTGACCTTCTTCAGGGTAGGGAGTTTGGTTGACAAGTGTAGAAAACCATTCAAATTCCTCTGTTTTATCGTCATCAGCCATGATACAACGTCGATCCGAGGCGCCTTCTTCTTCTTTTTTTGAAGGCCTAGATGATGATTACGGTTTACGAACTTGTTTGGGAGAGGTGGGTTGTTGAAGGGGCTCAAGGACTTCTCATCGTCACCACCAGTATACTCAAAGTGGTCACGGTTTTACGAGTCGGGGTGGCAATTCGAGAAGAATCTCGAGGTTTATCGTAGAAGAATGAGGAGGGACCTTTGTTGAAAGGAGTCCATTGGAGAGGGGGCAGCATCGAGGATGATTCACGAGAATTCTTTTGTCGTTTAGTTCCATCATTCTTATCTTGATCCTTATCTTCATCGTCTCTTGGACGTTTAGCCCTTTCTACTTCGACTCTACATGCTGTTTTGAGTTGGTAGTCCAGCAATGCATCAAACAACTTTCCTTCATCAGAAGTAAATGTCGCAGATCATTTAGACATTTGTGTTACTAGCTTGGCAACCAATTCAAAGATCGTAGAAAACTACTTGATCGCTTGGATTGATTGTGACGGTTAAGGTGTTGATCTTATAGTTTGCTTGGCTATCGCATGAGATTCGGATATAGTTGTGCGGTAAACATCTCCTTTGTGACCTTAGGAACGATATCAAGAAGGAACTTGTGAGTGTACCCTCTGATCATTTCGTTCAGTTCCTCTTGACGATGATTTTTCATGAATTCCTGAACTAACTTCCTTTCCTCTTGCATCTTGTCATTCTCGTCATGAAGATACTGTATTTGTTGATTGAGAAAGTTCGACTTCAGTAGAGCATGTCTTTCTTTCGACTTGTTTGACAAAGCATTCACAATTCTCTTATGAGTGTGAAATCCAAGAACGGTGGTTTCTTCAGCGATTTGGATGATGATTTGGTTGATCTCTTTGATGGTGGTGGTGAAGAGTGAGATGATGAATCCGATGATGATGAGATGTGAGGAGACTCGGGTCCTTTGGTGGTTCGAAGTTTCCTTCGTGGCGTGTAGGACTATCCGAAGCAACTTATCATAATCAACATCTTTTTCTTTCTCGGACTTTTCAGTTTCCGGTTCCTCAAACTCATATACAATAGTATCCTCCACTGGATTTTGATGTTGCACAAGAGTGGTGGCACCAGCTCCCTTATCGGGTTGATTAACCGCATCAGGAGTTGGTATAGAGTGGGCAGCACCACTTGATCCTCCGGGGCCACCCATTTGATCTTGTTCAAATTCTTTAGCCTTTTGAAGGTGTCTGACGATTTTATACTTCTTCCTGTATGATTTATCCAGTTGCTCTTCATCACTTTCAGAGCTTGAGCTTGCATCATAAGGCATAAATGCAGAGTCTTCCACTTGTCATGTTCGGTATATTGACCGGAGGTTTCAAGATCTTGATGGAGTGTCATCCTTTGCGCTTCGTAATAGGTAATCTCTTCAATCGAATCAAGACCTTGAGCTTTCGTCCAAAAGCTTTTGGTTCGGTGTGGGAATAGGTTCACTTCCTTAGCGGAACAATCCTTTTACGAGGAGGATTCCTTTTGGGAAACTTCCTTTGACTATCGATGCTTGCGACACTTGTCACCGCTTCTTCTCGGATCTCCGTAGGTGTTCCAAGACTTCTCATCAAGATGACCAACTTTGCCTTCTTTATCGCTACCCGATACCTTTTGTATGTTTCAAGCTTTTGATTTCATCAACGATGGGTGATCGTGTAACACCGCACCTTGTTTCTTTGTAGACGATTCTTTGATTCGGCGGATAGTATAGGTTCGACCAACATATCGTGATTTTGGGGTCAATGAGCCACTTGGGATATCGGGATGAAGTCCAGTGCTCTTTGGATCAATAGTTTAGTGTATCCGACATAGGGAATCTTTGAGCCAAGTTTTTGTGAAATGTCATCATGTCATCCCATATCGTAGCTTCTAATTCGATGTGCTTCATATTGATTAATGACGGAAGATTTGCGGTTCCATGAGCTTGGGATGCTCATAGCCACCGTCGCGACCGAGACGATTTGGTGATGATGAGGTAGAGTGTTCTCCACAGTTGAGGAATGTTCTTAAGCTCCACATGAGGTGCTTAGTAATGATTCTGAAGCTTCATCATAGCCAATATCAATCGTGAATTGAAGAACTGCTCTCGATGCTGTGGCAAAGAATTCATTGAAACGATTTACGGATGAGAAGCACACCAGTAAGTCTGCAGGAGTGATGGTGACTTGTTTGTGATTAAGTGTCACCGCACCGCACTTTGACTGCGATCCTCTGCATAGAATTCCGAATTGTCGAATGTAGATTTCGGTACTATAGCGAGTGTGAGAGCATGTTCGGTAGGGATGATTCCTTAGAATATCCACAACAATGAGACAAGAAGATTCCGAGCATGTGAGGGGTGTCAAAGTCAACCATAAGGTTGTTCTTTCCAATCTTTCTGGATAGCCATTAGGAAGATGTCGACAATTGTGAGAACTTACGGTGCATCCACATTCATATGAAGCTGACCATGTCGTGATCTCGAAATAACATTAGCCAAAAGAACCAACATATCGAAAGACATAATGTTAGTCAATGTAAGGTCTTATTGTCTAGTTATTGAATGTACAAAGTCAATGATTGTTACGAGTCCTAAGTCACTTGTTTGTCCAATAGTCCAATGGCGCCGTGAAATGTTTCATGAGTTAGTTAACTTTAAGTTTTAAAGTTTATGTTATCACTTATAGTTCACAACATATCAAGCGTTTAAGTTTATTAGTGACATTATTGGATTCGTGACGATATGATTTGTTTATTAACAAGTTTGTACACGTAACAATTCATAATGAAGGTCAATCCGTGGCTTAGGCGTAGAAATGACAAAGTTATGCGTAATGTGAGTGATATCTGCCGTGACAAAAGCTTATCGTGGGATCCTAACTTACGCGTAAGAAATGTTACAGCGTGGGAAAAAAGGAACCTTATGCGTAGAGCTTACGGCGTGGGCGTATAAAAACCTTACGCGTAAAGCTTACTCGTAGAGTAGACCTTATCGCGTAGAGGTCATCACACGCATATCCTTCACAGATCTGCGTAGTCCCATTGTAGAACCTTATGCGTGGGATTTTCTTCGCATAACCGACTCTGCGTAGGGTAATCCTTATGCGTAGAAATCACAACAGCCAAGTAGCACTTATGCGTAAAAACACCAAAGTTACGGCGTAACAATAAGGAGTTACAGCGTAGATTTAGCTTACGCGTGAGACAAAAGTTAGGCGTGAAAATTAGGCGTGGGATTATCTTATGCGTAAGACTAGGCTTAGGCGTAAGATAAATCTTATCGTGGGATTTCTGGCGTAAGCTTATGCTTATGCGTAATTTTAGGTTTTGCTCAAATGATCTTTACACTATCACGCTGAAAAGATATCCAAAGTCGACGTATTTTCGAAGCTTATCCAAGCAAGAAAACACGGAGTAAACCACCAAACGAAGATCAAGCCAAGGATAACCTTACGCGTAGTTTTAGGGTTTTGCTACGCGTAGGATTATTCGTAAATATGATTTTGCTCAAAGTTGTTTCTAAACCGGTTTTGTGTGATGAAATAGCTTGAATAACACCAAAAGACACAAAAGTGTGAAACTTGATGAACCAAAACTATTAAAAGCGATTCGGCGTAGGATAGAACCTTCGCACAAAAACTAGATGAAAACGATGATCTACACATAAAGTTCAAACTTTTGCCAAAACGATAAGTTTAACACCTTATAACGTTGAAAGGACAAGAATCTTGGATTAAAAAGTGTAAAAATATGTTTTGATCAAGCCAAAGTTATGGAGACGCAAGTTAAGCGTGAGACCAAAACTCACTTCAAACAATACGTTCACTCGACTATTAGGTGATTGATACCAGCGATAGGTCACTAGTTTTACAACACAAGCTTACTAGAAAGAGATTAAGGCGATTGAACAAGTAAACCACACACACACACACGATAATAAAGACGGTTTAATATGCCATTTTTAATATGCCATTTTTGAGGGGGAGAAAATGTGTGATAAGAAATATATTGGGTAAAATGCAAATGAATCTGTGTGCTTCAGACTTAACCAACGAATTGACGATACTTAACCGTTAATAACTCGAAAAGACTTGTCCGGGACGGGTAATAATTTCAAGCTAGTTCACTAGTGGTGTAAACGTGTCTCGCAAAGGACTTGTGTGAGTAGAATGTACCATTCGAAAAACTCTTGGTAGACATGAACTTTGACGGGTTTGACAACCTTTCGAGGCTTGTCTACACCTTCAAGGTAGTTATTAGAGCTAGTTGTCACCTAAAAGTCGACAATGTAACTCTTTAACTATGCAACGAACCGTGTCTCGCGGGGATTGTCTATCTCGAGTGGATCAATTCAAAATGTGCGCTTCTTTCCTCAATTGTGCATTTAACCGTTAAAACTATTAAGCACATGTGGAGGAGGAGTATTTATGCAAAATCTTATCTTGGATGGGTTCAAAACGTTTTTCATTCATAAACACTGTGAGAGATTTTTCACAACAATGGTTTTAATGGCAACATAGGTTAGTCATGGAGTTATAAGGTGACTAAGGTTAGGAATAACCGTCTTATGATCCGCCAGATCCGGATGGATCTACCCAAGGACATCACCAACAGTTAGAGTTAAAAGTCCTTAGGTATGATTATAAAAAGGAGAAAATGAGAATCGGAGAAAGAAGGAGTTGAAGAATCAAAAAGAAATGCAAAGTAAAGGGTGAAAATAAATAGCCCTCAGTTATTCAACTTAGGGCGGAACATCGGGTTCAATTCATATGCTCTTGGTTGTCACTTGATGACACCGGTATTGAAGATTAAAGTCGTCATGGACCCGATGACGCATGCATTAAACCTTCTTAGCCACTCAAGTTTCTCTCAATGGAAGCTTGTTTCATACTCACAGGAACCCTACATAATCTATCGGCTTTCTCTTGAGATTGCGATATTGAAGAAGGAGACCTCTCCCTAGTCTCCGCTCGGGAAAACCAAATCGCACAATTGAGTCTAGAGCCACGAGATTCATCAAAAGATCTCTTAGGAACACTTGACATTTCATCACTTGTTGATCACCAAATAAGATCATCGATGGTTCATATCGAGTCCTTCACGGATCTTAGCAATCTGTCAAGAACATTTATGAGAGGTTCACACCGCGATCCTCGATGATTGAATGGAAATTCTGCCGTGGTCAACATCAATCGGCTCGACGTGAGATCACTTGGTAACTCCCTCGATTACGCGGAGTGTGTCTCAACGGTCTGATCGTGGTGATGCTTCATGTACCTCAACGACTCATCCAACCGTAGGTGTACTTGATACATCGTGTTATCTCACTTGTGGGACTCGGTTCGAGAACGGCCTTTGTGAGAATTAGAGTTGTGTTTTCACACTATCTTTGTTAACACTCTCGAAGTTCAAACTTGTAAGTGCCGGATCCGCTTATTACTAACCATTTTAATGTTTTCTTATGGAAGCTCGGAGGCGGAATGATCGTGCAGATTCTTCTCATGCTCACGCCAACATCATCACTAATAGAAGTTCTATTCAAAAGCAACACAATCACGAGCGATTCTTCATCAAAACAAAGAATCTACAAAGTTAAAGACTTAAGGAACTTCATCGATGTGAATTCCAACGTCAAAGAGCGTGTGAGCATGTTGAAGAATGACGTGGAGACACCGGGCGGGGCGACCGAAGCGGACTTGATGCGGAACTACAACATACTATCACCTTCATCACAAAGAACAATGATCAAAGAAGCAAGGAACACCTATACTTTTTTTTTTTTTTTTTGAGTGAAAGCTAGTGTGTGTTTATTAATGAAAGGAAAATTACACTAATGAGGCCCACCCTCCATGAAAGTATGGAGGGTATATATCTTGAACACTTACATCTATCACTAAATGACATAACAAGCCCTTGTGTTTGAGGTAACAAAGATAAAAATGTAATCCCGTCAATGTCGTTCCATTTACGAGTTAGGAGCGATTCCAACAATCAGGTTTTATCATTTTAAGCCCAATGGTGTGAGCAAAATGATACTTTTGTTTCCTTAAGAAAATGTCACTTCATACTTCTTTCCAGCTTATTATTATTATTATTATTATGATGTTTTCTATTTGCTTATTATGATGTTTTTTTATTTCCTTAAGAAAATGTCACTTCATACATTTTTTTAAAAAATTTTGAACGGCAATTTTAACCATCTCATAATATTTACACCATAAATATATCACACATGTTATAAGCATGATTTGAACCTATAACCATTTAATTGCAGAGCTTCTCATACAATTAGGGGTGTTGATCGGTTCGGTTTCTGATTGTTCGGTTAGTTCGGTTCGGTTAATTCGGTTAAAATATTTTTTAGGTCAATCAGTGAACGAACCGAACCAAATTCAAATTCGGTTTCGGTTCGGTTCGGTTGAATTCTAATTGTTCGGTTTCGGGTTAACCGAATAACCCAATTTCACTATTTAAAAAAAATTAATAATTAGATAGATATTTAGCAAAAAATATATTTCAAGTATAAAAGTATTTTATTATATTATGATAACCTTTTAATAGTATTTATTTATATATAAATATACTTAAAATATATAAATATATATATAAATATATAAAAATATATATATTTATATGAATTCGGTTTCGGTTCAAACTCGCTAACCATACCTAAACCGAGAACCGAATTAGTAATTGGTTTGGTTCGGTTTTAGCAAATTCGGTTCGCTTATTAGTTCGGTTTGGTTATTTTCGGTTTGGTTCGGTTTAGGTTTTCGGTCTTTCGGTTTTTCGCTTCACCCCTACATACAATATTAGATACATTTGGGATACAATCCTTTGGTGTTAGGATGTTCTTTATTTCCACATATATATTTGAGTCTTAATCGTGTGGCTCAAAGGGGTGCATGGGGTCTTGGTTGAAATTTGACTCCACGGGGCCCATATTTTCTTTAAACTTCATATGTGCAAGACCCATTTTTCTTTAAACTTCATATGTGTCAGAGAATCTTCATATGTCTTTTTTGACAGATTCTATTGACTTTCTGTACCCATTTTTATTTTCGGCCCAAATTCTTTTACATTCTCGAAACAGACCTTTGGTCTTAATATGCTCCCTTCATCTTAAAATAATTGTCTCCTGACAAAAAACACAAAGTTTATGAAAAGTATAAATTGTTTTCTATTTCTTATTTTTTAGTAGATTGATAGTTTGACCTGTATTTAATTAATTAATTAATTTTTTTTAAGTTTGTTATAATAATTTCAAAATAAAAAAATAATATAGTAACCTTGATCAAACTTTTCAATTTAATTTTAATTGTGAAAACTTAGATCGGGAAATCCAATTAATTCATGGACTATTAAATATTAATTTGGGACGGAAGGAATATAACTATTCCGGTATTGCCCATAAGTTTATCATTTACTAAAATTTGTTTATACTATGCAACCAATTTTTTAATCGTACTTTAAGCTAATTGGAACAAATAATGAAATAAACATGCACACTAACTGCTAGATGCCTACAAATTTGATAAATATTTAAAGTTTGTTGTCATTCAAGTTGATTGGATCGAATGACCGCATCAACTGTTAATTACTTGATAAACATTTTATGTTACTATCATGTTTAAAGCTTTCTGGAAGAAATGAACACTCAACTTTTATAAAGTTAATTAATAAAACTTTTAAAATGTTTGTCATCATGTTTCAAGGTGAGTGGTACTGGTCCCAAACCGGTTATTACCGGTTTGAATTTTCCTCTTCCAAAATCGGTTTTAAACTAGACCGATTTGAGGCAAAACCGGTTTTTAACTAGTCAACGCGAACCGAAACCTGTTTTTAAACTGGTACGGTTTTCGAAAAAACCGGTTTGTGCGGTACTAATTAATAATTATAATGCCATACGACCTTTTGGGCCGATACAATAGCTTTGGGCCATTAGCTTTTTACGTTTGTGCATGGATGTTAGTCTTCAATGAAGAAGTATTTTGGGCCAATCTTCAACCCATGTAACAAAACACAAGTTTGCTGGCATATAGCTAAATCACAAGGACTATTTTTCCAATTTACTCTCAAAACAATCCTTAAGCCAAGACCAACAAAAGTCCGAGCAGAAATCACGTAAGAATTATTAAATCAATGTTTTGTTCTTTAAATTACATGTTTTGTTGTCATTGTTTAATTTCTGAGTATTAAACGTTGATCATAACCATTAGAATTTAGAAGTATTACTCGTAAACCCTATTAATTTACGCATATTATTTAACATGGTATCGTAACAGATTTGATCCTCATACCTAGTCGGCCACCATGAGCATTATGACTGAACAAGAGCGTTGCGTTTTCTGCTTTGAGAATCCTACAAGGCCACCACATCTTGTTGTTTCGATTGCGAATGAGAGTTATCTAATGCTACCCCCTTGGAAACCTGTTGCACCGGGCCATTGTTTCATATTACCCATGCAGGTAACTTTAGTTTATTTACTAGTTCTATACTATTATATGAACAAAAGTTTTGTATTCGAAACTTATTTATATGCTTGACTTCTTTCAGCACGAGTTAGCGACAAGAGCTGTGGACGAGAATATCTGGGATGAGATTAGAAACTATAAGAAATGTCTTGTGATGATGTTTCGGAAACAAGGAAGAGATGTTATATTTCTTGAGACCGTCATGGGTTTAGCTAAACAAAAGAGACATTGTTTGGTCGAATGCATTCCTTTGCCTCGAGATATTGCTGAACAGGCTCCTATGTATTTCAAACAGGTTTGTATTAATCTTGGTTATTTAAGAACCATCACGATATCTAATCAAGGATATGGCGGTATCGTGAGCTCATGGTTTTGGTTTTTGTTTAACAGGCAATTGATGAAGCTGAAGAGGAGTGGAGCCAACACAACGCCAAGAAGTTAATTGATACAAGTGAAAAAGGGTTGCGTAGGTCTGTACCAAAAGACTTTCCGTACTTCCATGTGGAGTTTGGTTTGAAGAAAGGGTTTGTTCATGTGATTGATGATGAATCACGGTGGAAGAGTAGCTTTGGAGCTAATATCATAAGGGGTATGCTTGGTTTACCAGGAGAAGACATGCATCGTCGTCACAGGCATGAGTCTGTAGACACTCAAAAACAAGCTGTAGCAAATTTTGATCGAGATTGGGCTCCTTTTAACTGGACCGAACAGCTTCGTTCGTAGTGTTCTCTGCTGTCTAATGTTTTTTGCTAAAGTTCTTGTATGGAGCTTAAAGCTTGAGAATTTCTTAATGATATCTGAAAGGAGTTCCAACTATTGAGTATCCTGAGTGTCTTTTTCTTCCTATAGTACTTATTTACAAGAATCAAATTTAAAAAACACAACGCTGAAAAACATGAATTGTATTTTCTTTTTCTGGATGAATTCACTGCAATGCAACTTCCTCACCAGCTTCAGTTTCAGTACTTGAAACTTGAAAGGCTTAAACTACTACCTCTTTTTGACAAATAGGACAGTTCTGTAAATGATTACAGAGCTCGATTAAAGGGGACGAAAGCAATGGCAAATGTTAGAAAGATAGAAGTAGGACAAGCTTATTACCTTCTTGAGCTTTAACCATTTGATGATGCATTTACTATGATACTGATGTGAACAGGGCAACGTGATCATGCGTTTCCCAGATTTGAAACACTCTTGACATATCACGCAGCTAAAAATAAACGAAATTCGTTAGAAATTTCAAGCAGATGCTAAAACATTGAAATATATTTGACGAGCTAGTTCTTACTTTTCTTCATTGTTATTTGATAACATTCCTGATCTGTAGATGGAGGTCGGTAACTGGGAAATATGTAGTGCTGATAGTCCTACGTTTTCCACACCAACGCTTTCAGTAAGCTCTAGTAATTCCTATACAAGAAAACGACAATTACATGAAGAAACAATTCTAGTTCCTCTAAAAGATCGAGTTTACAACATAAGAAACATGAAGCTGGAATAAGTATATGTACCTCATATCGCATATTATCAGGATCAATGTCATCTTGGCCCGAATCTGAACTTTCTGCTGTACCTGCACAACATGTCAAGTTATATTTACATGATAAGAAACACAGGTATAAAGATTTTGACCCGCAAATATATATAGTCTCTAAATTTGAAGCCAGAATAAGTAGTAAATAACCATTTGCATTGCTGTTGAATTCTGATATAAAGAACTCGTCAAATTCCTCCCCCAACTCCTGTAAGGATCTAGCATACGCTTCATCCATAGCTTCTTGTGAATTTTGACTTCCATCCCTTTCTGATTCACCCTCATTCTCATCCCTTTCCGATTCCCTCTCATCCGCATCATCATCCTCATCCTTGTCCTCTGAACAACTCGGGTCACTTCCCTCAATAGTCACAACCCTGTTTGTCCCAGATTCTTGATATGAATGATAGACACTAGCCTGTTGCATCCAATTTCTTCAAATTTTATTCGAACCTTATTTGCTTAAACTAAAAAGGGTGTAGTCTCTACCTGTTGCAGGATGACCTCTTCATAAGTGAGATCATCATCTTCTGGCAAGAATTCATTCAAGTTATCGGGAATATCAGCTGGCAAACTGATGTTTATATATTGTTCGTGGATGTCTATGTCTGTACTCATGGATGTAATGGTCAGTATAAGCAGTCCAAACTTTTCAGCCCCTATATCATACAATATATCCAAAAAACACATAAATCATCAAGAGATACGAGTTATCAAGCGATAAATAAAAGAGAAACATGATGAATATGTGAGCGTTATAGAGTTATAATCACCACCAAATGGCCTAGTGGTGAGGCACATATGATCTCCTCACAAGAGGTCATGGGTTCAAACGTCACTAGGGACATATTTGGTGGTGGCCAGGGAAAGGGTCGGAAAAGGTCGTGGGATACAAGTAAAAATAAAGGCTCACACTCCCCGGGGGTAACAGGGAAAACCTCATCCGTTTACCCGTTTATAGTGTTAGGACAATGATTAGTCCTTTTCAACAATTGTACCCGAAAAATAGTTTCAACATCAAGCCACAAAGTCTAAAAAATCCATTTCTAATAATAATATTAGTTCCTATTATATGACAATTGCATAACATCAAAGACTTGAAGACTTGATGAGTCAACTTTCCAACCAAAATAACATATGAACACAAAACAAAAGTATAACATAGTTTCAACAACATACAAGTGATAGCAAGATAATAATGATCCTCAAACAAGAACAACAACTGTTAACATTAACAAACTATGAATCCAAGAATTATACAAATAAACAAAATCCTAGTTAAGGTTTGTTGACTCCTAGAAGTCTTATGGTAATTTATAATAAACAGTTATGATCATCAAGTAAAAGAGTTAGTTAGCTAGTTACCTTGTTGGATATATGCTAGATGAAGAACACCTTGCTTAGTTAACTTTCACCACAAAAATAGAAAGGGATGGTTTGAGTGAGTGGAAGCCAAGGAAGAGGAAAGTGCCTGGAAGATGATGTAAAGACAGCCATACTTACTAAATATAAAATATGCCGCTGTTGACTTTTGGCCTCTAGTTTTCTTCCTTATATTACTAAAAATGAAAAATATCATACTCATCATTAACATGAGGTGGGAAATTTTTCTAATATTTTCGACAAAATATTTTTTTATATAAATGGTTAACTCTAATAATAATAATAATAATAATAATAATAATAATTAAAAAGAAAAGTAAAGTATAAAAGTATATTCAAAATACATCCCTCTTATATGTAAAGAGTAAAATTGCAAAATCATCCCCGTATGAGTAAAAAGACCAAAAGCAGTATAAGATTTAACAAGAAAACTAACGGAGTTAGTAATGAGGGATGTAGAATGGTAACGTTTGGTAACGAAGGATATAATGGCCAAATAGTTTATAGCGAGGGATGTAAGGTCTCAAAACTGTAAACCACAAGGGATGTATTTTGCGTTTACTTTATTTATTTATTTTATTTGTTAACTTGTTTCGTTTAATTAAAGTTTGTTAATCTTTGTTTGTATGTTGTGTTTGTGTTGGTTAGCATCACTTGCCGGCCGTGCAGCACCACCGTGAACCACCACGATTCTTGGGACCACTCTCTTCCTCTCTTCTTTGAATATTTGTTTGAAGGTATGTTTTTCTTTTATTTTTGTTTTCTAAATTTGATTTGTTTAATTTTGGTTTGTTAATCTTGATTTCTTTTTGTTGTGTTTGAGTTGGTTAGATGGCACCACCGTGAACCACCGCGGCAGACAGCTCCACTACTGCAACAGCCCCATAGCCGGTCAACCTTTAGTTTAAAGGTATATTTTTTCTTCGTGTTAATGTGTTTTGCAACGATAATGTCGGCGTCAAATGTCTTTATTAATTAATTTGGTTAGTTTAAGTTTGGTTGTTTAATTTAGGTTTTTTTTCTTTTTATGTGTTTGTGTTTGGTTAGTCGGGATGATAGGGTCGAGTGACGATCTATTTTCCTCTCTTTCTTTTCCTCTATTTCGGTAGTGAACTAGGTATACAATTTAACTACTTTGATGGTTGCATTGCAAAGGCCTTTTAGTTATGCAAAAATCATTCGACTTATCGATGATTCGGTTCTCAATGGCCTTGTTTGCCACAAACAATTTTGAATATTTTCGTCCCTTCAGTTTTCAATATATTGACATGAACAATTTAATTATGTCTCTATTTCTTCCTATTCTCTTGCAAGATTCCTACTCATAGAATCATTGATCAACATTAGCATCTTTGGGGACTTAATTTTGTTTATTGCAAGTGATAGCCCTAGCTCTTTTTTCTTTTCTTTTTTGATTTTCTAAATCATGTTTCTTGCTTAAGATATATAAAGATGTATCATTGTTAACTAGTTGGATCACCCGCTACTTGTGGCGATAAATATAGTTATATAATAAATATAGTAAATGAATTCTAACCCAACTCTCATCGCATGATTCCTCACCCGACTAGTGAATTCGTTTCACAACACTCCAAATGTATATGTGTTAGTTGTATGTGTTTATTTGGGTTTCGATGTCTTTCCGTGACATCATTATTCCGCATGTAAAAAGACCTTCACATCTCTTACCCGTCAAACATTTTCCCAAAAGTAAATGATTTTGATAAATAAAGTTTGTATTGATTGAAATAAAGGTTAAAGTTATAAAATTTGAATAAAATAAAATAAACCTACTAAAAATATAAAACTAAAAACTCATAAAAATATATCAAAATGGATGTTGAATTAAAAGCGCAAAATTTTAAAAATATGGTGAAATTAGATCATAAAATAATTAAGCAATTAAAAGATATTTAAATTTAAAAATAAAGGTGATTAATTAGTTAAGTGACGTGTACCCTATTATTAATTTCCTTATTTTAGTTTGTTAGAAATTCATTCTTTTTGTTATTTTTAGTTAGAGAAGTGACACATATCACCGATGATTAGACTCACATCTTAATTTTTGTGAGCCATGAATTAAATCTTTATATAGTTGTATAGATAAGCAAGTAAAAAGTCCGGATTTTTGTTTCTAATTTTAGAATCTTCGTCGTTATAAAGTAGTATAGATATGTATAGCTTTATTACTCTATTAGGATAGAAACACCTAAAATTTGAGATTAGGAATATTCAATTTTAGTTTTGTCAATGTTAATTGGGTTTAAGTTTATTAAATAGCACGCATCTTTCTCCAATGTCTTGATATGATACATGTCTTTTTTGCAACCCTACAGGTAGTGTATTTTTTTTTCGTGTCGATGTGATCACCGTCTTTCTCCAATCTACGTGGCTGCCTAAATACTGGGTTTGTGTGACGTGGCTTGCAAGTCAATTGAACTTCCAACGGGAAAAAATAAAAAATTAAAAATTTAATTTGGAAAAAAAATTTTTTTAAATTTACGTTTAAAAAAAAAAAAAAAAAAAAAAAAAAACTTTACGTTTTTTAAATTAGAAAAAATTTTAATTTTTAAAAAATTCGTATTTTTTAAAAAAAAACTTTACGTTTTTTTAAATCGAAAAAAAAATTAAAATTTTTAAAAAAATTTACGTTTTTTTTATAAAAATGAAAAAATACACGTTTGGAAATATTATTTTTGAAAATGAATTTTTTTTCCTATCTTTTTCTTTTGGAAAAATTTTCAATATGTTGAAATAGTACAAAAACGAAAGAAAAAGGACAAAATGTAAGAAAATCTAAAAAAGAAAAAAAAAGATGAAAACCGATAAAACGCGTCGAAAACGGATAAAACGTAAGAATAGCGGACAAAAATCTAAGAAAATGTAAGAAAAGCGGATAAAAGCGTAAGAAAAAGCGTCAAAACATAAGAAAAGCGGATAAAAGCGTAAAAAAACGGACAAAACTATAAAAAGCGAATGAAAGCGGACGGCGTAAAACAACGGAAGCGGATAAAAGCGAGCGAAAGCGGATAAAAGCGACAAAGCTATTATTAACGGAGGACTAACCTATTAAACTATTATTTGAAAAACGTAAAGGTTTTTTGTTTTTTTTTTTTTTTTTTTTTTTTTTAACGTAAATTAAAAAAATTAATTTCTTTTTCCAAATTAAAATTTTAATTTTTTTCCACGCAGGCAGTTAATCGATTGAGAAACCACGCCACACAAACCCAAGTGACTTGGCACCATGTGTAAAGGGTTAAAAAAGAAAACAACAAAAATTCCACGTAAGTTTCGATCTATTGACTTGGCTTGCCACGTGTAGGCGTTGTGACCATATCGACACGAGAAAAAAGACACTACCTAACCAGGGTTGCAAAAAAATCTGACACTATATCGAGTACGTTGGAAAAATACGCTGGTATTTAATAAACTTAAACCCTTGTTAATTTGGTTAGAAACAAAGGCGGTAGCCTTTGGTATGTTCCATATTTCTAACTTTTGTAGTTTAAACATATAAAACTTAATCGCAACTATATTAACATTTAACTTATTCATCAACATCGGATCATGTCGACTTATACCATGCCGGCGTGACAAAAGATAATAGAGTTGTTGACTTGAATGGTATCGTAGACCTTGCTCCAAGTTTTACTCAAGTTAATGGTTATTATTCTACACTACATAAGCGGTTTTAAATGCATTTTTTCCCACTAAAAGTGGTTTCTTTGATATATGGCGATTGTTTTCTTGATATATGGCACCTATTTAGGAATTAGGCTTCGTATAGTGTTGTTTGGTCGCTAATCTAAAAGTATAACCAATTTGATTTTGTCTATGTAATTCCTCTTTCATAAAAGCTAATCTAAAAGTATAACCAATTTGATTTTCTCTTTTCAAAATAAAGATGACACCAGTGCCATGTTTCAAGTTTTTTTCCTTAAACCGATGTAGACAAGTGTTGGCATGTTTTTCTGTTTACATGATTACGATTGCATGTTTTTAAAGTAGTTTATCTTATCATTGAGGTCGCACTTTGACTTTTATTAGTTTATATAATTAAGAACCCTTAATTATCTATCATGAATTTATGTTGAATGTAGTTGCAATTTGACTACAGACCACTCTTGAGCTCATTGAATCTGATATGTTATTATTATGCAACAAAATTTATTGGTTAGCATCTTCACATGTTTGTTAATGATACGATCAAGTGCGTAATCATTTATATTTCGTCGTGAATATAGAGTAAGTGGTTTGATACAAAGGAGGCGCCTGAGAGCATGCAGGCGGGGCCACCCAAGAAAATCATGGAAGAGAACCCGAGAGGAATGGGAGCAACATGTGTCCTGTTGGTGGGCCGACCGGAAAAGCAGAGCAAAAACAAAATCAAGACCCATCAAGGCTCGAAATCATTTTCTCGGGGACGACATGAGTTTGTAAGTATCTTTATATATTTTATGGAATTATCCTAATTTTAAAAGTGTTTAGTGATAATCATGATTCTTGATTAGAGTGTCGATGCTCGCTCTTTTACTTCCTTTGCTTCAACTAAGTAGATCTGAGTATAGTTACTAGATATAGGTTGAACATTCGTTATTCTTTTAAGCTCGTGAGGGGTATTGACCTTTAAATTCTTTGCTAATGAGTTCCATGCTTGTCAATTTCGGTTTGATTGGTTCCTTATATAGTTGGCTTACTATAAGTTAACCGATTAATGATAAGAGAGTCGAGACTAGTTAGTATGTTTAAAGCGGCTTCGTATCTTGATTAAGCGATTAACCGAATTCAAATCGTGTTGTGTTTTGGATGTGAAGTTGCGGTTTTAGGTTGTAGTATTATTTGTCAAAGCTTTTGTTTGTTTAAGGAAGATGGTACCTCCGGGACCACCTACTCCACTTCTGGGTGCGCAATCTGCTCCATCTTCCATGTTGAGATCGAATTCGGGTTTGATGGGTGGTGGTCGAGGGGTCTCGGTCTGGTTTAATAACCTTGTATCGCCACGATAAGGAGTCGGGTTGTCGGGTTCGGTTTGTTATCGGTTCGGGTTATATCGGGTCGAATGATTCGGGTTTATCGGGTTGCTTAATTGTTTAACTCAAACACAATAAGAAAAATATATAAGTAAAAAATGTGTAAAACAAAATAGGTAGCGATGGGCTTTGCAAACAAAAAACAACATATACTACTTATAATTATGTGACCAGCTTTGATTATAAATTTCATACCAACTACAATGAGAACTAGTTATATCTTGGTAAAATATTACGGTTAATTTGAGAGACCGCATCTCATTTTAGAGTTTTATTACTTGTAAGTTATATAAAGGTAAAAGATTAGTTATATAATGCCGTTACCTTTGGTTAGTTGGTAACTAAAGTTTTACTCCAGTATTACATGTAGGTTGCAACCTTTTCATCTTGCAAGTTTGATATAAAAAAATGACAACTTTAACAGTTAACATAACCATTGAAACATGACTATATATAAGCTATGTAATTTCACTTGCTTTTCTTTAGATAAACTCATGGAGTAAAGCGAAATATATTTAGCTAATGGACTATCTTATAAAAAAATATGGGTAAAAGTAACAAAATAAAAAATAGTTTAAAATTTTGGGTCTTATCGGGTTGACCCGATAAGATATATAATTCAACCGAACCCGCCCTATAACAATATCGGGTTATTAGGTTGGGTCAAATTAACTGATAAACATTTTCGACTGATTAGACCCGACCCTATAAGCTTTATCGGGTTCGGGTTCGGGTTGATTCGGTCGACCCGACCCATTGACACCCCTATATGCCATTCTTTTGAGTTGGATTCGATAAAAGCAAACTACTTATGAATATGATTATGTGTTTATTTTAGAGCCAAATAACTGCTTTAAAGTTGCGTGCTTTAAACAAACAAATGCTTATTTGAATTGGTCACTAAAGAAACAACTCCAAACATTATATATTGATTATGGTTTCTTACAACCTATTCGGTTTACCTTGTTTATACATAACTCTTTATTAATTTGTTTTATATTTTGTGTTTGTATATAGATGAAAGATAATGGGTATTTTGAGGACCTTATTGAAACTTGGAGAAAGACTCACTCAAGCAATGGTGTCTTTCTAAGCGAGGAAAACGAGAACTTTTATAATCAAATTACTTGTTTTTTAACTTTTTTAACTTGCGAGCCGGGATGAAGTCTCTCGAGAGCAATTTAGAGTGGCCTCCACCGCTTCCTTACTAATGAAGAAATCTTGGATCTTTATGTGAAAGTACTAGCCGTGAGAATCTAGCGAGACGAGCGGGAGGTTACCGGGAACCGGCTCTAGTTCTCGCGTTGTCCCAAATTATACGTTTGGAGAAGGCAATATTGTTACAAGGGATCAAGTCACGGAGATATTGAAGCAAGAGGCGCGAAAAAGAATTGTTGAGGAAGCGACCGAGGATCTTGAGTTGCGATCTAACCGATCTAATATCACGGGTTTCAAGCGTGGAAACATTTCTTGGGCGGTTTATGAACCACTTCAACTCATATACTCAAAATCAACGGGTTTTACTCCATTTAACATTCCCGCTCCCCGATGGTTTGCTAATACTAGTACCAATCATGTCCCCATTACGCTCCCAATCCAGTCCCTAATTACGCTACCCATCCGGTCCCTAATTACGCTACCAATCCGGTCCCTAATTACGCTCCCTTACATTACAAAATTCGCCCCTCAATCACGTCCGAAGTCTTCGTCTACACTTTGATCCACCACTAATGTTTACAAATACTACTGTCTGAATGAATCCGGGTTGTCAGCGTGTTCCAACAGGAGGACGAATATGTTCACGATGATGAAGATAATGAAGTTGATCAAAATGGTAATGAAAATGATAATGATCAAAGTGGTGATGAATCTGGTGAGTATAGCGAGTTGGTATGTGGTGTGTTATTTGTATTTACATTTTTGGTATTAGCTTAAGTGTTTGTAGTATGAATCGGATGGGAAGTAGGTATGTAGTATGGTAGTATATTTTGTGTTGACATTGTTTAGTAATTAACAAGTATGGTAGATTGTATTTATGTCAAAGCGAGGCTTTCGTTAGGTTATTTTGGAATGATTAAATGGACGACGGTTGAATTGTTTTGTTTCATATTTTTGGTCATTCTGAGTTCGGTTTTGTAGATTTTTCCGAAAAATTAGGAAAAAATCTCAAATTAACATTTTGCTTCTTTTTTGGTCGTCCGGTGAAATTAGCGACTGCAAAGTTGTCGCTAATATGTGCATCCCACATCGTCGCAATTTAATTATTTAATGCATTATTTTTCATTTAATCGGGAAAAAATTGTGACAAAAGTGTGGTCACTAGGGATGGCAAACCCGAACCCGACGAAACCCGAAACCCGAACTTATTGGGCGGGCGGGGCATGCTATCGGGTTTGGGCGGGTTTAGGGCATAGGGGATTCTTATCGGGTTTGGGGGGGCGGGGCAGGCACCATCCCCGCCCGCCCGCCCGAAATATATACATATACATATACATAAAATATTGTGTTAGTATTTACGTCTTAAATATAATTCTCTATTTTGTTAGTTTTTATCTTTGTGATTTATTCTCTAGTTTTTATCTTGTTTTGTGTCGTATTATTCATAAAGTTGTGATTTATTCCAATAATTAATATATTACTAATGGTTTCTCAATTATTCAAGCTATTCCATAAAATAACATTGTTAATAGTGTAGAAATAAGAATAAGCGGGAGCGACACGAGTATGATGGAGTATCGCTTCCAAAAAGACAACTGATAAGACCTGAATGGGGAATGGGGGGCGGGTTTGGGGAGTATCTTGCCGATGGGCGCCCGATAAGATCGATGGGGATTAGAGGCGGGTTTGGGGATGGTTTTGTTATCGGGTTTGGGGATGGGGTTTCTGACCCGCCATCTTGGTTCACAGTGGTCACCAATATCATTATTTAATTTATTATATTCCATTGAATAAAAATAAAAAGCAATTTGTGACGAAAAATCGTCACTAATCTTATAATTTAATTTATTTTGTTTCGTTTTTGATGTTTAAATAACAAAATATAAAAACAAAAATATTGGTGACGAAATTGTTGTCACTAAACTTTTAAAGTTTATTTATAAAAAGTAATTTATTTTTATTTTAAAACAAAACATTTTAATTTTGGAAAATATTGGTACTACTTTGTTGTCATTAATTGGATAGCCACATAATGCAAAGTCTTAGGGTTGAAAATAGTGGCCCCATATGTAGTCACTAACACTGAAAAAATATCGTCACCAAATATTTTAGTGACAAAAATTGGTGTCGATTTATCGTCATGAAATTCTCTTTGACGACATCCACGTAAAATTGGTGACTACTTTATTATCACCAAAGGTCTTTTAGTTAATTATTGGCATACTGTTAAACTGAACGCAATTATAAGATTAATTATGTTAACAACAATTTAAGCCAGCAAGTATGTTTCATTAGCCAAATCTACCCTTCATATAAACGTGTTATTTGAAACTAAAATCCATATTTTTTAATATTTATGCATGCAACTTGATCATCGTGTTGCTGGCATGGGTTGCAAAAAACAAGAAAGAATATTGACAATGTGCGCTTTAGTTATTAAAATCAGCAGGCGTGTGGCGCAGTGGTGGCTTAGGTTGTTAAGCGGTTCTGTGAGAGTAGAAGATTGGGTGGCCTCTGGGAAGTCTCACTCTGCGGTCGCATCTTCTGTTGATATTTGCAATGAGGATTTGAGCCCTGGCCAAGCTCACGGGGTTCAAATCTGAAAGAAGTCGGGTTTTCATCCGGACGTTACTCCGCAAGGAAACTTGTGTGGAGGCGATGCAGTTTCCTCATGACACCGCATGAGCCATACATTGTACTTAAGCGTGGACCGGTTAAAACAGCGTAGTGCAGTCGATGTGGTGGTTAGGGCCCTGATTAGAGGGTGGTAAAGCACAAGTTGGAAGATTACGCATCAAAAAAATTTTATCAAAATCATCAATTGAAAGATTTAAACAAACAAAAACTAGTAGTTTAAACCGGTTAAACAACCAATGTTTTGAAACCCGGTCGACCAGGTAGGGTTAGCAGATTGGACCGGTTCCGGACAAAAAGGGTAAAAACCGGGTTTTAAAAAGCAGGTCAACAGTTTAGACCGTGGGTTTAAGTGACCGGTCAACCGGGTTTTGAAACCCGCCGGTTTGGTTTTTATCAATTTTTTTTTTTTTTTTTTTTTTTGAAGGCAAAATTTATTAAACCTCAAAAATAAACTTGTAAATCTCGTAGGATGCATGTCTTTAAGTATGAAACTTATAATCTCGTAGGATTTATGCCTTTTGAAGTATGAAACATGTAATCCGTAGCATTTATGGTTGTATAGAAAATTATGCGAGTTTATATCCTCGTCACTTTGATTTGTTGTTTAGGCATGAAAAATGGTTCTTTGCTTTTTTTCACCGCAAAACTAGTGTTTGGACGTTATGTTTGGACAATTAGAAATAGATGTTTGGACATATGCATAAACTGGTCTAACTAGGGTTGACCCGGTGGTTGAACCGGTTGACCCGGTGACCCGGTGACCCGGTGTCTTGGCCGAGTCGATCACAAACCCGGGTTTCAAAACATTGAGCTTAACTAAGCTAGGAAATACAAACTTTTATCTTATTTAAACATGCCTATATATTAACATCAACAAACCATCGCTATATAAGCCTTTTTTTGCCCCCCTCTCAATCTGTACGTGCTCCTAAATCCTAAGTTAACATAAAACATGTATTAGCATTGGGGAGATGATTTGTACACATTTGAATTTGATTTGCACACTCCAATATACAACTCTATAAAGCAGAAGTTATAAACTGTACAACTGTTCAATGCACATGATGGAGTGTGTCAATCAAAAGATGGAGTGTACAAATCATTTCCCTTAGCATTGAGTAATTGGTTTGGTCAGTAATAGTACATGGTTAGTTTTGTGGGTTTTTTTTTTGGGCGGTAAAAGGGTTAATTCAAAAAACATATCAGGGCGACAAGGATCCCATGCCCTAAGCCCTATCAGGGCGACAAGGATTAGGGCGACAAGGAACATTAAAGTACAAATGACATGGGTGAATCCCATGCCCTAAGCCCTATCAGGGCGACAAAGATTAGGGTTTGTGACAAATGACATTGTTAGTTTTGTGGTTTTGTGACAAGGATTAGGGTGGTCACTCTTTACGTAGGTCCAGGATATTACTAATAGTCATAGAGTGATTAATACACTACACCAAAATGTGGGTTTGGAGACGCTCAATTTTTTTGGGTCGATATTGTCGATCCTAACTGTAGCATGAGGCCACTTTTTTTCAACAAAAATGGTTAGTCAAAGGAACACACACTTAGGGTCTCGACCCTAAATGTTTTTCAATATTAAATATATTTTTTAATATTTAAAATTCATTTAAAATATATATAAGTAATTAAACCAATTTTTAAAACACATAGGGTCGACATTGTCGACCCTATATAAGTATAGTGTAGACATGTATGCTGCATCCATTTAATACTTTGAAGACACCAAATGGTATTCCAAGACTTGATTGTATCCGCAATTAGTTCTAGTTATCATCAAAGTTATTTCAGGTAACTAAACAATAGTTGTCTTTAACTAAGAAAATTACTTGTAACTTCTAATCAACAATTATGTTTTAGTTAAAAAAATGAATGAATACAGTATACATAAGGATACATAAGAAATATATTAGCTACAATTTTCTGCAGCCAACTCCTTACAAATTTGTCTTATATATGCCCAAAATTGCAGTTTTCCTTGGACTTTTTGAAGACATATCACCTATAAACAACAATGCTTTTTATACATGAATTGAACCAGCAGGTGATGATTTTAACTAAAATGACCCAAAATTGCTTTATCTAGCTTTGTATAGTTGTTTAAAGACTAAGTTTAAATAAAAAGTCTTAACACATTTAACATATAATGTTAGTTCTTGGATTGTAAAAATAATATATATAGAGTTTGCTGTGAATTGCAGCCAAATTGCATAGACTTCGCTTGCAGCTAGCCAAGTTATTATGTTGCCATCATGTTTTGAGTTCGAGTGGAACAAATGAATACACAGTCCAAGGCCAAGCCACCTTTTTGGTGAGTACAATCGATCTGGGTCATCGAAAACTTGATCTTTGTAGGCTTGTATGAATCCTCAACTTCAAAATCCCGACATGATAGTTTAGCCATTTCCCATGCTCATTTAGAAAACTTTCTGATATCACGCGTTGGCCACTGGATACTAAAATTGAAATCTAGCTGGCTTGATGTTCCATCCATGGACTTTTGCGTGGTAGATGAGCATTGCCGCCCGTTGGATGGTCTCTCAAGTTTGATATGGAAGAAAAGGCTATAACTTCCTGCTGGAAATTTGAACTCTATATCGCCTTCTACTTGTAACCACCATATTTGTTGGAGGTATGCAATTGAGTGGAATCTATGTACACCATAAACTTTAACTATATTAATGAGATTATTTTTTACGTATAACAATCCACTCTACTTAATTTTAAGATGTAAAATCCTTAATGCTAAATATGCTATATCATATAAGGCAATAAATACTATCAAAACCAGAGAGAATTAGTAACACAAGTTTTTTGCTCAATGAAGAATTGCCTGCCGAGTATAAGCGATATTTGGTTATTGGAAAATGTAATTGATCGATCTATTTATAATGATTTTGTTTAACGAGTGCCTTGAAGACATTGGTTAAAATGTATTAAATAAAAACATTTTGTTTTTCTTCATAATGATAATTCATTTATTACACATTAATTGAACTTGAAAAATAGCTTAATCAAATGTTATTTTCTATTTAATGAACATCAAATTTCATTATTTAAACCTAAAAAACAATGCTTTGAAAATACTTGTTGGACAAACCTTTTTATAATTTATACACGTTAAAATAACTAAAGATTTTAGGTTTATCATAATTAATTCATTAACAAACACTTTCATATATTTCAACTTGATGTTCTTGTGCTGGCATGGAAATAATGAAAATAAAACAACTAAAGAAGGACGCTAAAAAAATGGTTTTATATAAGAGTATTAGAAACTATCTATGTATTACCAGTCATCCTTGCAAGATATAAATAGCTTCCATAAATATAAGATACTAGTAAGATAGTACATACAAATATGGAAATGACATCCTTTTCTGGGTAATTGATTCGGCTATCTTAGGCTGCCCCAAGTAGCCCCAATCCTTTTCATTTTTCCTGCCACGTCAGTTTTCTCTCTTCATGGACTTTCAGGCGATTGGGTGCCACAGTAAAGACGACCTTTAATAAAATTAATTAAAAAGGGTGAATCTTGTTTTTATGTGTGTGTTGTTTCGATCGTATATTTGATCGAGTTGGGACTCATTTGGTTGGATCTGTGGCCGATCGATTCACCCCACATCAAGGACGATCGATCCTTCACTCGATCGAGGCAAGCCTCGATCGAACTATTGTAAGCAGGCTTAAAACTTACCTACTCAACAAATTTTCTTCGGATCGCGATCTATAAATTTTCTCTAGTAATTTATTTCTATCTCAAAAAAATCTTAAAATCTTTTGTATATGTGGGGTGAGATCAATAAAGATCACATAAAAAATAAATATAAAATGGATCAATCTCAACAATTTATTTTTTATCAAATTAATTAAATTCATTTTAAAAATCAAATATCTAACAAACCGTTTATAGTTAGATAAAACTAGTTATATCATTCATGACAAGAATAAAATTATTTTTCTATAAAGATCCAATAATGTATACTTTCGACGAATTTATTTTTTATCGTTTTTTTGCGAGTTTCAATATATTACACTACAAAGGAAAATTTTAAAATCTTCTTTTGTAAACACTACTTACTAAACCCTAAAAACCCTAACCCATAAACTTAAAACCCTAACCCTAAACCCTAAAAACCCTAACCCTAAACCCTAAAACTCTAAACCTCTAAAACCTTAAACCCTAAAACCCTAAACCCTAACCGCTAAACCGTAAAAACCTAAACCCTTAACCCTAAAAGCAACCAAAAAGTCAACCCCTAAACCCTAAACAGAAACCCTAAACCCAAACCCAAAAAGTCGGAAAAAAATTAAATCGAAAGTATATGATGTATGATATCAAATTAAAGGTAATTTTATGCTTGTCGTGCTGGTATGATTAGTTTCGTCTAACGATCAATGGTTTGTTAGATATTTAGTTTTTAAAAATAAAAGTGAAAGTTTATTTTATTGTTTTCATGAAAAAATAAGTGATTAAAAATGATTTATTTGATCTTTAGTTTTTCTTTGATCTTTTTAAACCATACTCTTGTAAATGTTGTGATTAATTTCTAATACAACAATTTTGAAAGAAAAAAGAAAAAAAAAAAGTCACAAGGATGACCGATGGTTCATGGATTGTTTCAAACTTTTCTCGGGTCCATCTTTGACTATGGTCAATGTTAACACATTGTCCAATCAATGCAAATATAGGTTAATCATCTTATAAAAATACCGGGTCACCGCTCAACTTTCATTTCTGCGCCACGTCACCATTTATTTTTTCATCTACAATCGTCATCACTCACTTCACATTTTATTAAAATCTTCGTTTTATCTGAAATCTTGTAAAAATACCCTCACATACTTACAAATAAAAGAATAAAAACAACGGGTCCCACTTTTGCATATAAACCGAACGGTGAAGCCCTCACCTTTTGTTCCCTGGTTTTGCCTTCCTCGCGCATGAGGTCACATCAACACAGTGGGTGGAGCGTGACCTGGGTGTCTCACGGAGTCACGGGTACTCACGAGCTACCATAGTTGGTAGCCTAACGTATATGCATATAAAGAGCCCGAAACTGAGAACCGGAACCGATCGGGGCCAATAGAAGATTAAATCGACAAAACCAATAAAAAAGGAGAGCATGGGATTGAAAATATCAAAGAAGTTATATGTCTTCTACTCATTTCTTAAAATCTAGATCTATGATGATATGGTAAGTATTAACAAAAGAATTCTATTAATGGTTTTCTTATTGAAAATAAAAATTTTCAATAAACTACCATCGCTTTGAAACCAATTTAGTTGCTTTTCAACAAACAACGACGATCTAATAACTTTCTGATTGTCTTAACTCAAAAGTACTTACACCTACTTGTTTAACACTATACTTAGATTTTAGGTTTTGCCCTTCAATAAGAAGTAACTCACGGGGAAGAGTAACCTATTAACTTAGCAAGGTTTGATACACTCTTTCTTGGTCAATCAATAAATGAAGCATAAGTATATGTTGGATAGATAAATAATCAACATTATTACACAGGTTAACACTTAAGCCAAACCTGGATTGCTGGGTAGGGATGTGAGTCCAGTATCTTCGATCATCAATTCCGACTATCTTCATCCCCTTCCACGAAACCAACATGCATATTCCTCCACATCGTTTATCCATCCATACTTCCTGCATGCATCAACCTATCAGTTTTTTTTGTTTACGTTTTCATTATAACGACGTTACTCTATGTTTTATTTTTGTTTTCGTTACATATACATACAAAGAGAGAAATATGCATGTCATATTATACCTTGGTACCGCTAGAGAAACGAACGGGACAACACAATCCAACATAAATGTCTCTACCAGCTAAACACTCGAAACTCCCATCATACAACATCAGTTTCTTAGCAAGAAACCGGTAGTTTTCAGGTAACTTCACTTCCCATACAGAATCAGCTGATGATGCGTGATGAAAAACTCTATTAATACGCGCCAAGTTACATATATCAGGTGGATCTAAACATGCAAGAATCCTAGCTAGACAGTTCTCTGGTAAGTCTCCAAGACTCGACGTACGAGATCCCTCGTTATTGTTGGTCGAATAAGTAGAACCCATTTGAACGGAATAATTCAAGAGCTGATGTTACTTCATGTGTTTTAAAGACTGATCAAAAGTTATACTATATAAAACTTATAAAGTATAGAAGGTGGGGTGTGGCTGATGACGTTTTTAACCAATGTAAATCACGCATATGCAATATATTAGGCATAGCTAGAGGCTATACTTAGTACTATATTAATTTTTAAACAAAAAATTAATCTTGTTTATATCTTGAAGTGGACTTATTTTTGCCAGTTGTTGATGACTTTACTCAACAATATTAAACTTTACAATTTAAACACATGATCTATTATGACATATTCATATTTAAAGTGCATGGTTTCATTTTTTACTTGAGACTTGAGAGCACTGTACGTAACTTACAATAATATATCTATTAAATTAAGCAGCAATATGTAAAGAATGTCCCTCACTTATTGAAAGATCCATTCTTACCTCTTTAGATGTATATAGAGTATGGATTATATTTATCATTCATTACCATAGTGGTGGGCCTCATAATCTTAAACAAACACCTTTAATCACTTTCATAGTCATAGTGTTATTCCCATAGTGGGATATCAAACGCATCCTTAATAACCATATATTCTCATATTATGGATTCAAGTTCAACTTGTTAGATAGAGATGAGTGTTGGAAAAATGGTTTGCAAAATGATTTTTTGCAATTTTTGACACTATTTAATATATGTAGATGTTATATATACTTATATTTCTTGGTAGATTCGCGTTCTTTTTGACGAGAGCTTCGCAACGATCTAAAATGTGTCAAAAATAGAGTTGATATGAATGAGATATCGTGTCTCAAAGTGAGGCACTTGAAACACAAAAAATGGAAAAATGAGAGTATCCCACATCTCCCAAAACAAGAAATGAAAGCTTGTTTATATAGGAATCTTGATATGAACCTTCAAATTGATTTGTTGGTTTTACTCCAACACCTACGTGTGCGCGCGCAAGGGGTTTGTAGATTTCAAGATTTATGGGCCAAAATGGGTTCGTAGCTTCTGAACTCATTCGAGCCCGCGCGACCTGCGGACACGAATGCAGCTCCGAAGCCTCGCATACGTGCGTATCTTTTGCTGCAGACTCAAGTTTCCATTTTTCCAGAATTTTCTGTAAATCTATTTAAGGAATAGATTTGAAACTTATTGACAAAGTTTACAGAATATTGGTGTGTAATTAAGATATATGCAAATCGTGGTTATTGGTTAACAGATTTTGCATATCAGTTTAATATTGGCAGATATCTTGTCTTGGTGAACAAGATAGGTTTAGCCTATATAACAAACGATTCCTCATTCAGTTTTCGACACATAAAAGAACACAACTTCATACCACCGTATTCCAGCAGTCTTCTCGATCATACACTTCAGTAATCTTTCAGGAAAGTTGTCAAGTCCGGATGTGCAATGACAATATGTACGTTGTCTGTGGGAAGCAGACCGAATCGGTTTAAAGGAATCATGTTGAACACGAGCCTTGTGCCATTGTTTTCTTGCTTTCGTTAAATTTAATTATTCTTAGAGTATGTCTTATGCTTTTATACCTTTACATACGTATTTAATTTTACATTATTTACTTTCTATTATTTATTATTTGTAATCCGATTATATTAATATATGTGTTCACCGTTTCCTACAACGAGTGTAGAGAATAATGTTCTTATATAATTTGCTTTTCCGTTTCTTCTCCATCATGAAAATTCATCTTGGCCACTTTTATCATAAATGTCTTGACATGTAGGTGTATATAAAGCATTATCTCTTTAATTCTAGGTTGGTGGGTTATATATTTTCGATACAATAAGGTTCATATATGTGACGTGGATGGAAGTGTATTACATATGTTTTATCAAACGATAGAGGAACACCGAACACGTACGTGCATTTTAATAGAGGTAAGATAGTAAGGTTCTCCATCCATATAACAAATATGTAGGGTTCTTATAAGGAGCGCGATCATTTTTGTAACTGGAGAAAATTTCAAATACTTAAAATAATCAATAAGCTAAGAAGATGAAAAGATTTGAGAGCGAAAAAATTTATATGATTGCATTAAGTTGTGAAATGTTAAAATGAGAACTGTTACATTGTAAAGACCAACAAAGTCGTTTAAATACTACAAGTTCTTACACTATAGCTAACTGACTGACATCCAAAATATACGATCATGTTACATTGAGTAGCGCTATTTCATGATGTTATTCATGATAATTCTCATCTTGTGTAAAATGTACGTTGGGCTTCTTTGAACATTCTGAATGGAGTGTTTGGATGTAGTAGCAAAAGTAGTAGACTGTATGTTATCATTTCCCTCGCAAGTTGGCAATGAGTAAGGATTACACATGCCTAACATGGTAAACAGTTATAGCGTAGAAGATCAGTTAGCTTTGATGAAAGTGGGAAGAATCTAACAAGCTTTGATCTTATCCCTTACAAAATGACAGTCTATTTCAACATTTTTTGTTCTTGCATGATGTACTGGATTAGATGCAAGTGCTATAGAAGAGCATTGTCACATATCATGAGTATTGGAGTTGGGGTGTGACTTGAAATTCTTTAAGTAGACATTGAAGCCATGTAACCTCACAAGTACTATCTGCAACCGCTTTATATTACGCCTCTGTGGAAGACCTAGTAACCTGATTTGCTTCTTTGATTGCCGTGGAAATGAGACAAGAACAAAGAAATATACCATATCAAGCGACCGATCTTCTTGAAAATGGGCAATTGGCCGAGTCATTGTCATAATAGGTGAGTAGATTAAGAGATTATGTGTTGGAAAGAAGAAACCTTGAGCTGCAGAGATTTTGACATATCTAAGTACTCTGGTTAGTGCATCAATATGAGATGTTCTTGGTTGTTGAAGAAACTGGCTAAGTGCTTCAGCAACAAAAGCTAAGTCAAGTTTAGTAATTGTGAGGTAAAGGAGCTTGCCAACCAGTGTTTTATAATAGGGTGGGTCTGATTGTTGCCAGCTATGAGTAGACCATCCAAATAAACCAAGAGAGATGTAAAGCTACCATTTTGACTCAGTGTGAACAAGGAAGTGTCAACATAACTCTGTTTGAAACCAAGTGAAAGTAGGAAAGCTGTGAGAGTCTCAAACCATTGCATGTTAGCTTGTTTGAGTCCATAAAGTGATTTCTTGAGCTTGCAGATTGTGTTTGGTGGTAGAGTGTCATTGTATCCTTGTGGAACTTGCATGTAAACTTCTTCATGTAAGTCACTATGAAGAAAGGTATTGTTAACATCTAATTGCTTTATGATCCAGTTTTGATGTACTGCAACTGCAAGTAAAGTCCTTACTGTGACCATTTTGGAAACTGGTGCAAAGGTTTCATCGTATTCTACACCCTTCCTTTAACAAAAACCTTTGGCTACAAGCCTTGCTTTGTACCTTTCTAAAATGCCATTAGCATGGAATTTGATCCAGAAGACCCATCTGCAACCAATTGGAGATTTTCCTTGTGGCAGTAGTGTAAGCTCCCAGTATTGTTCTTTTCTAGTGCAAATATTTCCTTATTCGTTGCTTCACTCATTTTAGGTCTTTGGATGCTTGAAGGAATGTGTTTGGTTCTGTGATTTTGTCAATGGAATTGATAAAATGCGATGATTTGGGATAGAGGTAAAGTAGTCTAAGTATTTGGTGTGATGGTATTTAGGTCTTGTGAGGTTGTGAATGTTGGACTTGGGTAAGTGAGAGTGATAATATTGAAGTTTAGGTGGTAGGGGTCCTAGTGGAGACTCTAGTTGGTATTTGTGTGGGGTGAGGTGAGATTGGTACTAATGTAGGTGTTGAGACTGAATCAGTGGGGAGAAGATAGAGTCCACCATGCAGGATACCATTGGTACTACTCCCATCATAGTCCTGAAAAGCAAATTTGTCATGAGTGAATGTAACAAAGAGAATTGTTTTGTGTAGTAACTTACTTATGCAGATGAGGTTGTAGGTAAAGGTAGGTATGTACATCACGTTGTGAAGTGTAAGTGAAGGGCTAAGTTTGGCCGATCCAACCACATATACCTTAGTTGTTTATACATTTGGTAATAAACAAGGATTTGTGTTTGAAGTTTAATTGTATTGTGCATAAGTGGTTAAGAAATGTAAATGTGATATGTTGCTCCACTATCAATTAGCCATATAAAAAGTGTTGTTTTTGTGGCATTTGAAGCAATGCATGAGTGAATATTTGCAATAGTCCCAATAAGTGTATACCAATGAGAGAATACCTGCCACATGAGGTGTTGCAGAGCTGTCAGAAGTGCCTGTGAAGGTTTTCTGCATCACAAGCAACACTTGATTTAGCTGATTCTGCAAATGGTTCATCCTTGCATTGAAAAATTCATCTATAGAAGTGGATGTGGAAGGCTGATCTAGTGGACTTTCAGCAGGTGCAGGACAACCCATTGGTGGTAGTGATTCACTTGCAAGCATGTTAACAAACCTAGTGATTATGTTCCTTTGGTTAGTCCTTTGAGAGGGTGTTTGGTACTTGTTATGCAGAGGATGACCAGGTGGTTACCCAAGTAACTTGTAGCATTCTTCTTTTGGATGTCCTTCCTTTTGCAATAGGCACAAAAACTCCTTTCTTGAAATTGTTTCTTCTCTCAACTTGATTGTTTGTGTTTGAGGGTGGATTGTTCTGAACTAATTTGATGAGCTTGTAGAACTTATGAATTGGTTTGATGAGTCTGTAGAACCTCTGTATGTGTTAAGTGCGGTAGGGATGGTTGGACTTTGTTTGGGTGTTCCTTTGTTTTTCTTTCTGTCTCAACATACTATAGGTCTTGGAAACAATTGGTAATTTCACCTTTAATGTTAGTGTAGCAATCATCCAGTCTCATTAGAAATTGAATGAGCCTCTCCCTTTGTCCCCTTTCACCATTTTCTTTCTCATTCACACAAACACACTTACATGTACATGCATAGGGTGCCTCAATTGCATCAAGTTCAACCCACAATCCCTTGAGTTTGTGATAGTAAACTTCTATAATATAGTTTGACTGCTTAAGCTCTACAATCTCATTTGCAAGTTGATATATCCTATGACCATCTAGTTGACTATAGTGGTCAAACAACTCTTCCCATAAAGCAGATGCAAAACTGATGAAAGTAAGATTGTTTCCAATTTGTTCAGAGACAATGTTCAAGATCCAAGATATGAGCATATCATTTGCTCTTTCCAAATGTGTTCTTAGATGTGATGTGATTGATGGTTCCTCATAATCTCCATTGATCAATTTGACTTTGTTATTTGCACTTAAAGAAATTAACATTGGTTTCTTTCAAGTTCCATAATTTTCTGATCCAGTTAGTTTCCTTGAAATAAGGACCATGCCATGGTGATCATTTGGGTGAAATTACAGTGGGTGAAGTGGTGATGTGACATCATCATCCATGATGAAGATGTGTTATTTGATCCGCTGTTGATACCATGTTTGTTCAAGATGTTAGTTAAATGATTGAAATATTGATTGATTTTGAAGATTGTTGTTTGAAGATTTTACAATGGCAGATGTAACAACTATGTAACTGATTCTATTAGTATAACAAAATCTTGAATTGAATTTGATTGTGAAATGATGGTTATTGTGATGAATTTGATGTTTTGCTGGTTGATTATGAGGATGTACAGTGACAAAAGTGGTGGTTTGATGACATATATGGTGGTTTTGGTTGAAAAAGGGTGGTTATTTTTGCGTATTTTTTGGTGGGAAATTTTGTTAGGCTATGTTTTGGCCGGAAAAGTTTATTCTGATTGCAGAATCGACTTCTCACCACAGTTTATTGTGGTAATAGCTATGATACCATAAATAGATTTGAGAGAGAATTATATCATTACATCTGCGAAATGTTAAAATGAGAACTATTACATCGCATGGACCATCAAAGTGGTTTAAATACTACAAGTTCTTAGAGTACAAAAATATTTCCTAACTAACTATCCGACATCCAAAATATCTAATCATGTTACATTGAGTTGCACTCTTTCATGTTGTTATTCATCATAATTCTCATCTTGTGTAGATTGTGCATTGAGCTTCTTTGAACATTTTCTTTGGAGTGTTTGGGAATAGTAGCATAAGTAGTAGACTATATGTTATCGAATAAAATTATACCAATACTAAAAGGGATAGTTTGATTCTGATTTTATAGTAATTAGGCTACAATCCTTCATAAAAAGACACTAGAATGAAACGAGACCCACAAAAATAATCGGGACCCACAAAAAAAATCAAGAACCCACATTATATAGCACAAAATTGTAGCCGATTGGCTACAATAAATTGTAGCTAATATATTCTCATACTAAAGGAGATAGCTTGGCTACAATTTTTTTAGACAATTGGCTAAAATCCTTCAAACAAAATACACTAGCAATGAATCAGGGACTCACAAAAAATTAGGGCTGAGCAAATCCACCCGAAAACCGACCCGAACCGACAAACCGACCGAAACCGAACCAACCGAATCGAACCGACTTTTTTCGGTTCGGTGTCGGTTTTGTATATTATTTTGATTTTTGGGTTTCGGTTCGGTTTCGGTCGATTCGGTTTTATCGGTTTTTACGCTGAAACCGAATCCGACCCGAACCGAGTTATTGATTCGGTTTCGGTTTTAATATATATTTTTCGGTTCGGTTCTCGATTTGAGTTTTTCTTTTTCGTTTTCGTTTGGGTCGGTTTTGTCGAGTCGGGTCGGGTTTGCCCCGATGCTCACCCCTACAAAAATAATCAAGACCACAAAAAACCAAGGACCCACATTATATGGCACAAAATTGTGGCCGATTGGGCTACTGATAAATTATAGTTAATATGTTCCTGGGATGGGCTTGGCTACATTTTACAATCTTTAATAAAAATACACTAGTTAGGATCGAATAAGAAGATTCTTAAAATAAGAAGGAATAAGAATAACTATAATCAGTAAAACCGAGATCACCGACCAAATTAGATAAATTCCTATAATCTTGTATGCATTATAAAGCACCATAGTGTGTTTTCTAACTTTAATCGGATCGTATATACGATATTAGATCGTTTCATGATTTTCTTGTTTTTGTTCCTCTGCGCGTCTGAAATCGTGAAATTCAATTTGCACAATCTATCATCAAATTGACTTTCGAAATTCGAGATGTTGCGTCTATATGAATAAAAATCATATAATGTAAGTCGTTGCATATCAATCGTGATTTTGGTCACTTTTCACCACTTATTTTAATTTTCTTACCGGCTGATCCTCTGAGACCCACAAAAAAATCATGACCACATTATATTGCACAAATTATAACATTAACTAAAATAAACTATAGATAATATATTCTCGTACTAAAAATATTTATATGAACTTTTAGCAAACAGTATATGATAATCTTTAATTATTATTAAACGCTACTTTCTCCTTGTGCTATTTCTACACCGAAATTTATGCAATTGATGGAATATTAGACGCCACCTAATGTACAAAATTCACATAAATGAGAAGAAGAAAAAAAATCGTATGAGTAAATTTTATCATTTTAAGCCCAATGGTGTGAGCAAAATAATACTTTTGTTTCCTTAAGAAAATGTCACTTCATACTTGTTTTCTATTTGCTTATTATTATTATTATTATTTTTCTATTATGATGTTTTCTATTTGCTTATTATGATGTTTTTTATTTCCTGAAAATGTCACTTCATACTTTTTTTTTTTCTTTTTAAATTTTCAAAGACAATTTTAACTATCTCACAATATTTACATCAAAAATATATTTTACATGTTATAATGGACTTGAATCTATAACCATTTTGATTGTGAAACTTCTCACACAATATGTGTTATATTTGGGACACAAACACTCTGGTATTATGATGTTCTTTATTTCCACATATATATTCCACTTGAGTCTTAATATACTCTCTTTATCTTAAAATAATTGTTTAAAAAAGAAAATTATTAAGTTTAAAAATATAATTATTCTATTTCTATATTATTATTATTATTATTATTATTTTGTGTATATATATATTGATGTGCAGTTTCGCTTTACAGTAACTAATTATTATTTATTTTTTAAAGTTTGTTATAATAATTTCAAACAAAAGTAATATAGTAAATTCGATCAAACTTTTTAATTTATTTTTAATTGTGAAAACTTAGATTGGGAAATCCAAAAAAATTCATGCACTATTAAAAATTAATTTGGGACGGAAGGAATATAACTATTCCGCTATTAGCCATAAGTTTATCATGTACTAAAATTTGTTTATAGTATGCAACCAATGGAACAAATAATGAAATAAACATGCACACTAACTGTTAGATGCCTACAAATTTGATAAATATTTAAAGTTTGTTGTCATGTTTCAATTCGTTGATTGGATCGAATGACCACATCAACTGTTAATTACTTTATAAACATTTTATGTTACTATCATGTTTAAAGCGTTTTGGAAGAAATGAACACAACTTTTATAAAGTTAAGAGTTAATTGCATTTTTGGTCCCCGTGGTTTGGTAAATTGATTTGGTCTCAAAACTTTGAAAGTGCACCTGAGGTCCCCATTTTCAAGTTTTAGTTCTTGCGTTTGGTCACTGGCCAAAGTTAAATACTAAAATACCCTTATCTTCTTCCCCTTAATCTCACACACACACACAAAAATTCATATAACAATGAAAATACCCACACACGAACACCTTCCTCATTCATATCTGGCGAAAATCTCACACACACAACACAAAAATCCATATAACCTCTCGATCTACAAAACAAATCGGTCACCTCATGAAAATTAAATCAACATTTAAAAAAACAAAAACAAAACTTTCAACAAAAATGAAATCTTTCAAAACCACCAATTTACACACCAATCGAAAAGCAGGCGAAGAAAGTCATGGTTATTAAACCGAAATCCTTGAACCCAAATCTACAAAAACCTCACAAACAAAAAAACAATGACTTTCAACTGCGACTCAATGGTGGATATCAAGACCAACGAAAGGATATGTCCTTTATATACGAAACAAAAGAAAAGATTTATAACAAATTTGTTATAATCCTTCTTTGGTTCGTTCAAAGACCAAAACACGAAACAAAACATGAATAAACCTACACGAGCCCCTCAAAAAGATCTTGAAGCCATAAAGATGCTATCTTGATTTGGATTGATGATGGGAGGAGATGAGACGGAGGCTTTGTTTGATGGGTGTGTGATAAGATCTAGATGACTTTGGTGAGAGGGAAAATCTGAGAGAGGCCGTATGTGTAGGGTTAGGGTAAAATGATAGCGTATGTTTTACATTAAATCAGTTATATCATTTGTTTGTTGCACTGGATTTGAGATTTTCAGATCTGAAATTGTTTTTGAGAGTGTTTGTGATTTTATTATTGATTTGTGTTTGAAAGTGGGAGTGGTTTTGTTTTAAGAGTAAATTGCAGTTTTGTTTATCTGGGTTCATGATCTTGATCTTGGTATTGGATGAATAAATAAAAGAAAAAGTAATTAGAAAATTAAAGGGGAAGAAGATAAGGGTATTTTAGTCATTTCAGTTTGGCGAGGACCAAGCGTGCAACGAAACTTGAAAATGGGGACCTCGGTGCACTTTCAAAGTTTTGGGGACCAAATCTGCAATTTGGCCAAACCACAGGGACCAAAAATGCAATTAACTCTAAAGTTAATTAATAAAACTTTTAATATGTTTGTCATCATGCTTCAAGTTGAGTGGTTTAAACCGGTCCCAAACCGGTTATTACCAGTTTTTCGCTGCCAAAATTGGTTTTAAACCGGACCGATTTGAGGCAAAACCGGTTTTTGACTAGTCAACGCGAACCGAAACCTGTTTTAAAACCGGTAAACCGGTTTGTGCAGTACTAATTCTATATAATTCTTAATCCGCTAGGTCGGTTGAATTTTAAATTGTTTCCTAAAATTTAATGGCCTTATGAGTATACCCGGAACAAGCCCAGTTTTTTAGCCCACGTTGGGGTGGTGAATAAAGGCCGTGACTCATATATGTCGTTTGGTTACTTTCCTGCCATCTGTTAGCTTCTGCGTGAGGGTTTGGAATTCTTCTAGATCTCATCACTCCACTGCCTCTCTAGATCTGCATGCAGGTGTTTTGGATTCTTAGGTATGTTTTTGTCATTATAAACTTTAGAAACTTTTGTGGATTCTTCCGTTGATGTTGTTACGTGTTTTGTGTTTGCTGACATGGTTTTTTTTGCATGAATAACATCGAATTTGACTCCAAAAGTTGTGGAATAGAATCTTTGCCACTTATATTTGTGTAACGTCTTTTCTAATTTTATATATCCTTTAAGTTTGAAAATTATGAAGATAAAAACTAGACCATGCAAAAGAGTTAACGTCATAGATGTAGCGACAAACGATTTGTCATCAGATACACTGCCTGTGGTATCAGATAGTTCACAAAGTTGTCGCATGGTGCATGTGGGCGATATAGATGTTAGTAGTATGTCCGTCGGGAGGAAGCGAGCCGTGGCGGTCTTTAATGGGATCTTTCAACCCAAAGTTTCGTAAGTAAGCGCTACGGTATGGTAGTGCGCACATGACCATACTTTGGCGTTGGATAGTCGATGTGTCGATGCGCCGGTGTTGTTCCCGATAACAAGATTGAACGCCACCGTTTTAAACGTCACCAATCAAGCGGGTAAAGAGAAAGCTTGCATTTACAAGTTCTGCAGCCATTAAGGGAATGAGGTCATTCAGAGACTGACGGGACATGTTGGGTTAAAGAGAGGTTGGGGTTTGAAAATTTATTGGATGGTGTACGGGATGGTAATCCAAATGTAGTTGTTGGAAAACCGTGGCGTCCCAAACATCTATTCCCATTGTTACCGCAACAACTTCCGCTTTATTCATTCACCTGGTTACTCATGTTGTGTCAGAAACCTTCAACAAGGGTTATGATATACCTCCCACAGCTTGCATGTCGATTGGTGCGCCTACCGGTGACTCTTTGGCTGAAAGCTGTAACGTATCTTCTTTCGTGCATTCTTATCAGCCTTCCTTGCCTGCCGAAAAAGTTTTCACTGATGTGGATATTACAAAAGCCGAGTGGCTAAGGGCTTTTCAACTTACAGGTATTGTGACTAACGTATTTTTATTTCTGTAATTCGTTTGAAATTTTTTTCACACATATGATGGAAATTGGTGATTCACATTGCAGGGCCTGTTCGTGCTCCACTCATTCTTGATTTTCAGACAAACAGTATACAGTACGGTGTATCAGTTTCTTCATCAAAAATTTTAGCCGACACAGTGTCAGCTTCCACATCAAGGAAACGGCGTAGACGCGATTCTGGCCAATCGGTTGTGCTCGCCTTTGATAACGTGATCAACACCCGTTGTGATACCTCTGCTGAAATTCATACAACATCTGTACAAGTGAGTGCTGAAGCTTTATGTCAGGGTATGTTTACGTGTGACTAAATTTTTTTTATTCACAGTAATAACAACTGCTGGTATGAGTGCTAATGACCTTTGTCATGCTATAGCACACCGATTTGAGTTAGACGAACCCATGTCTCCATCTGTTTCAGCCCCGCGTGTGGATGCAGAGTATTTAGCCGGAGAAGGTACTTTATCTTTCATTTGCATCTTATGAATGGTTATGTAATCAGACATTTACGAGCGTTAACCCGTGCTGTTATGGCTGTTTTAGCTGTTAACGTTCCTGAGGTTCCGCCACCGGTTGCCGAAAGCCAACCTGGTACAACCGATGTCCATTCCGTTCTTCAAAAAGGTTGCCCACACATTACTTGGTGTTTACCTTTTATTTTTCCAGTATTCAATAATTATGAACGTATCTTTTATCATAACCTTACTCCTTATTTTCTGCTGAAACTTATTCTGATATACGTTTGCTAAACTTATTTACAGGTCCACCGAAAGAATATCACAGATTTGGACGATGTGATTGTGTGTGCCATAATTGCAAGGCCAGATTTTGGCCGGAAGAAAAGCTCGGTTACTCTATTCTGACTTCGGGCCCGCTTTATAATATTTGTTGCCTCCAAGGCAGGGTTAAATTATTCACGCCGCATGATTATCCACCTGTTATTCATCAGCTATATTCGAGCGCCCACTTCCTTGAAAACATCAGAGCCTACAACCAAATGTTTGCAATGACTTCATTTGGCGCTAGTATTGACGAGTCCATTAATAACGGGAGGGGACCTTATGTCTTCAAAATTTCGGGACAGATATACCATACGATTGGCCGCCTATGTCCTGAGCCGGGGAAAGATCCTAGATTTTTGCAGTTATATATATACGATACAGGAAATGAGGTCGGTAATAGATTAGCACATTTTACCAGTACTTCCAACACAAACCTCAGGTCTGATATTGTTCGCGCGTTAATGAATTTCCTGGATGAAAATAACGCACTAATACAGTTGTTTAGAACAGCTAGGGATAAGCTACAACAAAATCCGATCCCGGACTTTAAGGTAAGGCTTTTTAGTGTTGCAAAGGGTTCACAGTATGATGTTCCGACCGCAGATACTATAGGTGCTATTGTATTTGATGATACTATGGAAACAGAGGCAGACTTTGATGTAGTCATAGAGACTCATTCTGGTGACCCACAACGCATTAACAAGCTACATGCAACCTATATGTCAGCTCAGTTTCCGCTGCTTTTTGTATATGGTGAGCATGGGTATCACCTTGGGCTTAGATACATAAACGTCGACAGTGTTTCAACTCGGAGGGGAAAGAAAATGTCAATGAAATCATTTTATGCTTACCAACTGCACGATAGGGTGGGTTATTATAATCTTTTAAGCAGGGCCGATAGACTATTCCAACAATATGTAGTGACAGCGTACTGTAGTATCGAACAAAGCCGGATGGATTGGGTGCGTACTCATCAGGCGGACATAAGAGGAGACTATTTGGCTGGTCTATACGATGCAATTAATAGAGGGGACGTCGATGGATCAGACGTGGGTTCCAGAATTATCTTGCCGTCATCTTTCACCGGTGGTCCAAGATACATGTACAGCCATTATCTTGACGCGTTAGCTATCTGTCGTGTGCATGGAATCCTTCTTTTTATCACGCTCACGTAATATACGCCGCCGTAAATAGAAGAGTACATGGAAATGTACCCTCACCTTACTGCCGCTGATAGACCAGACGTAGTGGATCGAATTTTCGAACGTAAAATTCACGATTTGATAAAGTATGCGTCGTACTAGACTCTTTGGCTCAGTAAATGCAGGTACAAATTCGATGCCTTTCAACTCAATTTTTATAGGATTAGCTGTATGTACAATATAGGGGGTTACACAGGCCATTTTTAAACGTATGTATGCGTTTCAGATCTTTAACAAATATTTCATCAAAAATGGGGGTTCTCTTTGCACATACTGATACGTTCGCTCATTTTTACGTCTTTCATGCTTTTTACAGTGTTATATACGGTGGAGTTCCAGAAAAGAGGGCTTCCGCATTGTCATATGTTACTATGGACCACCGTGCTTGCTGTTAACTCCATGACGCCAGCTGAAGTAGATAGATATATTAGTGCAGAATTCCCTGATCCTCAACATGATCCTGAGGGGTTTAGGGTAATATCAGAGTTCATGGTTCATGGTCCATGCGGAAACGCTTTTCCGAACGCTGCATGTATGCAAAATAGAACAGTTGTAAGAAATATTTTCCAAAGAATATTGCACCTCCACATTTATTGACAAGTCGATACGCAGCATTATCGTAGAAGGGATGTTGAAATCAATCAAGTGCGTTGTGGAAGATCGACAACGACACGTTGTCCCATATAATCGTACTCTATGTATGGTCTTTACGCACATATAAATGTTGAGTATTGTGGGTGGACAATGTTGATCAAATATCCGCTCAAGTATATTTCTAAAGGAACCGACCGGATTGTTGCTCGATAAGGTGCAAACATATCAGTCGAGATACTTTCTCAAGCGCCTACATCAAATGTTCCCGCCACGACCGTTGATGAAATAAAGAATTTTGTAGACGCTAGATATATCGGTCCTCACGAGGCGTCTTTGGAGAATTTTCGGTTTGACATACACAAATGGATCCACCAGCTCAAATTCTTGCGGTGCATTTGGAAAATATGCAACGGTCGCTTTCGTGGTTTCGACAAACCAGACAATCGTTCTAAATAATCCACGGTCAGGAAAACGACGCTAACGGAATGGTTAGCGCTTAACGAGTCCTTTCGTCAGCGTGCACTTAACATATTTGGAATTCCTCCGAGTTTGTGTGGTCCAAAAGTGATAAGTGTTGGTCTCCCAGGCGTGACTTGAATAAACCGCGATTGAAGGCTCACGACGCACATCCAAAGAATGGGATTTATTTTATCAACGGTTACTACTATGTCACCAAAGGGGTTGCAGATCGTTCGCTGGAATTCGTACAGTTAATTGCTATACTTATAGTACTAATCGAGCCGCATGTGAGGCTATGGGTCTACTACAAGATGATCAAGAATGGATAATAGCGTTGCAAGAATCTTCGGTGACAGCAACTGCATCGCAGCTTAGGTCATTGTTTTCTCAGATTCTATTATTCACAGATGTTTCAAATCCAGTAACTTTGTGGCACATGTTTTGGAGGCCAATGTCAGAAGATATTCCAAGAGTATTATCGGAACTATTGGGCATACACCGTTTATTTGTGAATGATAGAGAATTACAAAGTGGCGTTTCATATGAGTTGCAAGTGTTGTTAGCTACGCATGGGAAATCTCTAAAAGATTTTGGCCTACCTATACCACCACCAGACTTGCTTACAATTTTCAACAACAGAGCAGTAATGGAAGAAAAAAGCTATGACCGTGCAGAAATGGAATCAGAAAGCAGACGATTAATACCACAGCTGAACCAAGCTCAAAGGACCGTATTTGATAGTATTATGGAAGCGATTGTCTCACACAAGCAAGAGCTGCTCTTTGTCTATGGCCACGGAGGAACTGGAAAAACTTTTCTATGGAAAGCTATAATCGCTACACTGCGCGCATGGGAAAATAGTTCTCGCAGTTGCATCGTCAGGTATAGCGTCGTTGTTGCTACCTTCAGGTAGAACTGCACATTCAAGGTTCAAGATACCTCTCCAACTAACAGATGAATCAGTTTGCACGATTAAGAAGAATACTCAGCTTGGCGAGCTCCTGAAACAAACTGCACTAATAATATGGGACGAGGCCCCAATGAATGAAAGAAGGTGTTTCGAAGCAGTGGACAGAACACTTAGGGACGTTTTGGACACACCAACTTGCCTATTTGGTGGGAAGCCGATCATGTTAGGTGGAGACTTTAGGCAGACGTTGCCGATTAAAAAGGGTGCCTCTAAACAAGTTATAATTGCAACGTCAATAGTGCAATCTTACCTATGGCCATATTTCAAAATAATCTTTTTGTCAGAAAATATGAGACTTCATAGACCACGATGACAACTACGGAAAGAGAGGAAACTGAATACTTTTCACAATGGTTGTTGAATATAGGAAACGGCAACATTGGTGAACGTGACACAGAAGATCCAGAAAACACAAAGTGGGTACAGATACCGGAGAGGTACTGTTTTCAGCCAAATGATGACGGTTTGCTGCAGCTAATTAATTTTATATATGACCCTACATCGATGCGTGCACCAACAGCAGCAGCATTCCAACAGAAAGCAATTGTCTGCCCCAAAAATGAAACAGCAGATCTCATAAACGATCGCGTGCTCCAAAGGGTTCCAGGAAGCTCAAAGTTTTATACGAGCGTCGATGATGCTGTACCTATTAGTAACGATGGCGGCGCAACAGAATTACTCTATCCTATAGAATATCTCAATTCAATGAAATTCCCAGGCATACCCCCACATAAGCTTCAACTTAAAGAGGGAGTCCCGGTAATGCTACTGCGTAATTTAAACCTGACTGGAGGACTGTGTAATGGAACACGCATGATAGTTACTCAATTACTTAACCGAGTGGTGGAAGGCAAAATTATTACGGGTACAAGAATAGGTGAAAAAGTGTTCCTCCCAAGAATTATATTAACTGTCAAAGAGGAGAAAATGCCATTTATATTCAAGCGAAAACAGTTTCCTATTAAGCCATGCTACGCGATGACGATCAACAAAAGTCAAGGACAGTCGCCGGAAAAAATAGGCGTGTATTTGCCTGAGCCTATATTCGGTCATGGGCAACTATATGTAGCTTTATCTAGAGCTACATCACCCAAAGGTCTTAAAGTTGTCATAGGGAACCACGTAGATAAACCTTTTAACAGCACGAAAAATATAGTCTACATAGACTTTCTCAACCAAATTATGGCACGTCAGGTTACATATAATTTTTCTTGCAGCCTTTCTTAACGTGGTGTACGCAAATATGTCTGCACACTATGCTTAATTGTACATTATTTGTTGTGACTCTTACACTTTGCCACAACGTCACCGCTTTGCGCATTATTGGTGACTTTACATGAATAATATTCACAATACATTTGTTGTCATTATTTATGATATAGGTTCACTGATACTTACATACCTCACGACATAGGTGCACGACAAAAAAATTATTGCATACTACCAGTTTCTATATTTCTAGTATTATTTTCATAAAATGTTTGCAACCTTTTCAGGTAATTTAAATCATGTGCAGACTAACAATTGAAGACTCACTGACTGCCTAAGTTGATTAGCAATAACATAGACCGACACTTGCACATATGACCGTGCGTACCCTTTGTGCAGAGCATTACCGATACGTAATTATCTAGGTTCACTGATACTTATTAATACGTGAATCTTTCTAATTGTTATAACTATGTGCAGGTTAGTACTTAAACACTTTCAGTAATTTCAAATGTCAAAAGAGGCTCATGAAGAGGGTCCGGCACCAGAGGAAGTTTCTATAGAATCCAAGGATAAAGGCAAAATGCCGGCGGTAGAATCTCAGCCGGCCACACTTCGACCAATAGCGCCTATTGACCCAAAAGATAAAGGAAAACTTCCTATGGTTAAACATGACGTCAGAAACATCACGACATAATAGCCACCGACCCAAGTAAATCCCTAGAAGTCAGAGTCTATCGTAAATGGATCTCAAGAAATATCCCAGACCCTACTCCAACCGGTTTATGCTTCATACTACTTGATCGAGAGGTAATGTCGGTCTATTTCAAATCATAAAAATATATACAAACATGTTACTAATCTGTGCAACGTCTATCAATGCAGGGGAACGCGGTGCAAGCAAATGTGGAAATTCGAGATATTAAACAATTTGAATCAAGTATGGAAGTAAACTCATGCTATAGAATTTACAGGTTCGGGTCAAAGACAACAGAAAACTGGCAACGTACCTTAAAAAACGACACAACACTCCTTTTTGGAAAGCTTACGTTACTTGTCCAAATCCCCGATGACGGCTTCGCCAAACATTACTTTGACTTCGCTGCTTATAATGACCTTGGGCCTCGCGCTGCCAACCGAGAATCAATTCTAACAGGTAAAAAAAACATTTCGTGCAAAATTAATAAAACACAACTAACATAATATTTGGATACGTGTACAGACTATATTGGTATTATTCGGAACGTTAGCAGAATCAAAGAGTTTGGAAATGCAACAACGAACGCGACACTCTGGAAGAACATACAAATCCGTAACCTCAAGTAAACACCGACTCTTAATTTAAAACTAACCATCGACTAATATAACGTAATTGAAAATGATTCCTTTCTTATCACGAACCAACATTACCTTAAGTTTATGGAACGAGATGGCTATCAGTTTGAAATGGATGTTGCTACGCAATTAGAGCACCAATCATAATAGTCGTGAGTTCCTCAGATAGTCAAAAGCTTTGGCGGAACTTTACAACTTTCGTGAAGCACCGCCACAAGCTACTACCTCAACCCGCATATACCGAGGCGAACCATATACGCAAATGTAAGTACAAAGACCATAACATCACGACACTTATAGTAATTTGTAAATATCGATCTATACACTAACAAACCTTATATGCAGATATAATGAATTACTCGGACCAGTTATGCCGCTAACGTTTCAAACCACCCAGCAGCAAGCAGCACAACAATCCACCATACAACCACCATTGACAATCACAGAACTTATGCAAATAAGTCCCAGCAATATAATGGTAATGTACACACACTCTCGCCATAGATTAAAATTTTTTATAACGTACTGAAAATAGTTCTAAAACAAAGAAGGAGAGACTTTTACCATCAAGGCGTTATAACAAAGATAGAAGAAAATATGGAATGGTACATGAGCAGATGCAAGGTCTCGCAATGTAAACATTGAAGACAAACGTCCTCATTGGCATTGTGAACAATCTATGACAGAGACGAACTCAAATTACAGTACGTAATGGTTTTCTACAATTTACAAACACAAATTATCACCTATAAATATAATGACTCATAAGTCTTAATTGTTTCCATGCTTACAGTTACTGTTTCAGAAGCGTAGTTGCAGACGTCACAGGAAGTGTTGTTATCAGTTGTTTCAACCCACAGGCCCATTCACTTTTACCGCCTTGCATAGAAGTGGTCAGTTACATATCGGATAGAAACCCCTACATCCTGCCTCCGATAATCAGAGACTTAGAGAATACAAAGCACCGTTTCAAGGTACATTTCGGAACAGGGAGCCGTAAAGGATTACCAAGACTAATTCTAGACCACGCTGACGATCCAGCACCACCATTACTCCCGAAATTGAAATCAAGGCGCTCTTCAACCGCAAAGAATCGTCAAGAACACGCTCCTATCACCGAACTCCCGATGTAAACCTTAACCCCACCCCATCGCCGCCAGACGCCCGAAAAGAAATCCAACCACTACCCTTATCGACAACCAAAGTCAAAAACAACTCTTCCAACCATTACCGTAGACGAAGACAAACGGAAGCCAAAAAGCCAAAGACAGATTAAAAGGGAAGAAACTACACCCAGTTCAGCAAGTAAAAAATGTTTTGTATAATGGCTGTATAAATGTTGTCGAAACAGTTTGCAGAAAGTTGTAGGAACTTATAAACCAATAACCTACAACAGGTATATATATGTACATAGATGTAGCAGATAACTGTCAGTAGAAGATAGCCAACCGCACATTTTGGGAAACTCTGTAAGACGTGTATTATGTGGTTGCAAAAATATATATAAATCTATCGTTGTGGTATCTGAATGCCACAACAATTTTGAGATACTATAATACAAATTACCTTACTCATCCTAATATTTCTGCGCGCGTCCAGACCAAGTTTCAAAAGTTATAAACTGTAAAAGTTAATTGTACAAACAATAACAAGTATATAAGAATGCTCAAAGATAATCGTAAAATAAAAAAAACCCATCACGTCCTGAATCAACTGAGGACAACAGTCTACAGCATATAGGTACATTAGATCAGTAGTAATGGCTGAACAAAAATGACTCACAAATAAATCATACCGGGAGATAACAGAAAAATTCAAACACGGCCACCATATATTTAAGTAACTATTAAAACAAACACAACAAGGATTGACCACGAATTAAACTACTCACGGATACTACGAACAAGATAAACAGAAATCAAATAAAGAATTCAGGGATCCCACAACGAACAAAGTCGTTCGTCGAACCATTGACATACACAATCTAAAGTAACTGCTAAAAACCTTAATTCCAACATCAACAAAGGAATGTAATAACCGTACATGGCCTTCAACACGCACTGGTAATGTCTTCATAGGACAAACCTTCTAACAAACCAAACAAAAAAGCCAATGACAGCACAATGACAGCGTAATAAAAAAACTACATAAAACAACCACAAGTTAAACATTACAACTTTTCATTCATAAAACATACTTACAAGTGCTTCAGGTGAATAAGTACACTATAACCAACAAAACAAAACTGTAACCCATTACAGGTTACATAAACCCATTGACTATACATATGTTAAGCATCCTAATATAATACCAACACATTTATACCAACAACATGACTAACGATAGACCAACATTACTATCAACCTAGAAACACCTAACAACAAACAAACGAGCCCAGAAATACACTAACCATCCGAGACCCCCTCCTCCAACTCCATGAACACTACATGCTTCTCCTTCTCAGCTATACCATCACGAATAGCATCAATCAAAACATTAAGAGCGAGGACGGTATGACGATCAACACGTTTAAGCTCCACCAACCCTTCCAAACCGGCAACAACTTTTTCATTGGAAGGGCCAAAAGACCGAGTCTCAACAGTCGTTTGCTCACGTTTGCGAAGTTTCCCAATCAATTGATTACGCTCCCCCTCCATCCGAGCCACAAAATTACGATCCTCACACACTTCACTGCTAAACAAGAACTTATAGGCAGTCGCGAGATCATCTGAACCAGCGGCGAGCATGATTTCTTCGACATTGGGTTTCGTCGCCATATGGGAATACACAATGAAGAAAACTACACCTAACCACATCATCTACTTAAACATACTTTTATAAATTTAAAAAAAAAAAAAAACCCAATAAGAGAAGAGGCCCATTATAGTTATAGAAGGCCCATCATAGTTAAAAAAACCCCGACCAAAGTAAAAGTGACCCAAAAAAACAAACGGAATTAACACATTTTGCTAAAACCAAAGTACACCTACGCAGCAATTACTTCTTCTTCTTAAAAAACGGTTATATTACACTTATTCGAGTTACCCCAAAAAAAGAAAACAAACCAATCAAACCGGGAACCGTTGCGATCAACACCTCTCTGCCAAACCTAAATAAGTAAAAAAAAACCCACAAATATCTATCGGCAAAAAATTCACATTTTCCAAACCGGCCAAAATTAGAAACAAAATAGGTATACTTAACAATTTACCATTGGTTAAAAAAATCTCATAACAACACATAATAAAAATGCTTCACAAACTCTAAACAAAATTTTAATAATGTCACCAAAAACACAAAAAAAATTTGGTATCACATACCTTACTATAAACATCCGTTATACCTTAGGAAAAGCATTGCCAAATCCAACATGGTTAAAACAAAATTGTATTTTAGCCAAAAAAAATATATATATAGTTGATAAAAAAAAAAAAAAAAATTATTCTAAAACGTCCGCCGCAACGCGGCGGGGTAACCAACTCGTTAATAATTATAATGCCATACGACCTGTTGGGCCGGTACAATAGCTTTGGGCCATTAGCTTTTTATGTTTGTGCATGGATATTAGTCTTCAATGAAGATATTTTGGGCCAATCTTCAACCCATGTAAGAAAACACAAGTTTGCTGGCATATAGCTAAATCACAAGGACGATTTTTCCAATTTACTCTCAAAACAATCTCATTAACCTAAGTTCTCAAAACAATCCTTAAGCCAAGACCAACACAAGTCCGAGTAGAAATCACGTAAGAATTATAAAATCAATGTTTTGTTCTTTAAATTACATGTTTTGTTGCCATTGTTTAATTTCTGAGTATTACTTCGGTCGATAAAGTTATAATCAAACGTTGATCATAACCATTAGAAGTATTACTCGTAAACCCTATTAATTTAAGCATATTATTTAACATGGTATCGTAACAGATTTGATCCTCATACCTAGTCGGCCACCATGAGCATTATGGCTGAACAAGAGCGTTGCGTTTTCTGCTTTGAGAATCCTACGAGGCCACCACATCTTGTTGTTTCGATCGCAAATGAGAGTTATCTAATGTTACCCCTTGAAACCTGTTGCACCGGGCCATTGTTTCATATTACCCATGCAGGTAACTTTAGTTTATTTAATAGTTCTATACTACTATATGCACAAAAGTTTTGTATTCGAAACTTATTTATATGCTTGACTTCTTTCAGCACGAGTTAGCGACAAGAGCTGTTGACGAGAATGTCTGGGATGAGATTAGAAACTTCAAGAAATGTCTTGTGACGATGTTTCGGAAACAAGGAAGAGATGTTATCTTTCTTGAGACCGTCATGGGATTGGCTAAACAAAAGAGACATTGTTTGGTCGAATGCATTCCTTTGCCTCGAGATATTGCTCAACAGGCTCCTATGTATTTCAAACAGGTTTGTATTAATCTTGGTAACATAAGAACCGTCACGATATTTAATCAAGGATATTGTGGTATCGTTAGCTCATGGTTTTGGTTTTTCTTTTGTAGGCAATTGATGAAGCTGAAGACGAGTGGAGCCAACACAACGCCAAGAAGGTAATTGATACAAGTGAAAAAGGGTTGCGTAGGTCTGTACCAAAAGACTTTCCGTACTTCCATGTGGAGTTTGGTTTGAAGAAAGGGTTTGTTCATGTGATAGATGATGAATCACGCTGGAAGAGCAGCTTTGGAGTTAACGTCATAAGGGGTATGCTTGGTTTACCAGGAGAAGACATGCATCGTCGTCACAGGCATGAGTCCGTAGACACTCAAAAGCAAGCTGTAGCAAATTTTGATCAAGATTGGGCTCCTTTTGATTGGACCAAACAGCTTCGTTCATAGTGTTCTCTGCTGTCTAATGTTTTTTGCTAAACTTTTTGTATGCAGCTTAAAGCTTGAGAATTTCTTAATGATATCCGAAAGGAGTTCCAACTATTGACTATTGAGTATCCCGACTGTCGTTTTTTTTTCCTATAGTACTTATTTACAAGAATCAAATTTTAAAAACACAACGCTGAAAAACATAAATTGGATTTTCTTTTTCTGGATGAATTTACCGCAATGCAACTTCCTTACCAGCTTCAGCTTCAGTACTTGAAACTTGAAAGGCTTAAACTACTACCTCTTTTTGACAAATAGGACAGTTCTGTAAATGATTACAGAGCTCGATTAAAGGGGACGAAAGCAATGGCAAATGTTAGAAAGATAGAAGCAGGACAAGCTTATTACCTTCTTGAGCTTTAACCATTTGATGATGCATTTACTATGATACTGATGTGAACAAGGCAACGTGATCATGCGTTTCCCAGATTTGAAACACTCTTGACATATCACGCAGCTAAAAGTAAACGAAATTCGTTAGAAATTTCAAGCAGATGCTAAAAAATTGAAATATATTTGATGAGCTAGTTCTTACTTTTCTTCATTGTTATTTGATAACATTCCTGATCTGTAGATGGAGGTCGGTAACTGGGAAATATGTAGTGCTGATAGTCCTACGTTTTCCACACCAACGCTTTCAGTAAGGTCTAGTAATTCCTATACAAGAAAACGACAATTACATAAAGAAACAATACTAGTTCCTCTAAAAGATCTGAGTTTACAACATAAAGAAACATGAAGCTGGAATAAGTATATGTACCTCATATTGCATATTATCAGGATCAATGTCATCTTGGCCCGAATCTGAACTTTCTGCTGTACCTGCACAACATGTCCAAGTTATATTTACATGATAAGAAACGCAAGTATATAGATTTTAACCCGCAAACATATATAGTCTACAAATTTGAAGCCAGAATAAGTTGTAAATAACCATTTGCATTGCTATTGAATTCTGATATAAAGAACTCGTCAAATTCCTCCCCCAACTCCTGTAATGATCTAGCATACGCTTCATCCATAGCTTCTTGTGAATTTTGACTTCCATCCCTTTCTGATTCACCCTCATTCTCATCCCTTTCCAATTCACCCTCATCCTCATCCCTTTCCGATTCACCCTCATCCGCATCATCATCCTCATCCTTGTCCTCTGAACAACTCGGGTCACTTCCCTCAATAGTCACAACCCTGCTTGTCCCAGATTCTTGATATGAATGATAGACACTAGCCTGTTGCATCCAATTTCTTCAAATTTTATTCGAACCTTATTTGCTTAAACTAAAAAGGGTGTAGTCTCTACCTGTTGCAGGATGACCTCTTCATAAGTGAGATCGTCATCTTCTGGCAAGAATTCATTCAAGTTATCGAATATCAGCTGGCAAACTGATGTTTATATATTGTTCGTGGATGTCTATGTCTGTACTCATGGATGTAATGGTCAGTATAAGCAGTCCAAACTTTTCTGCCCCTATATCATACAATATATCCAAAAAACACATAAATCATCAAGAGATACGAGTTATCAAGCGATAAATAAAAGAGAAACATGATGAATATGTGAGCGTTATAGAGTTATAACCTCCACCAAATGGCCCGGTGGTGAGGCACATGATCTCCTCACAAGAGGTCATGGGTTCAAACTTCACTAGGGACATATTTGGTGGTGGCCAGGGAAAGGGTCGGAAAAGGTCGCGGGATACAAGTAAAAATAAAGGCTCACCCTCCCCGGGGGTAACTAGGGAAAACCTCATCCGTTTACCCGTTTATAGTGTTAGGACAATGATTAGTCCTTTTCAACAATTGTACCAGAAAAATAGTTTCAACATCAAGCCACAAAGTCTTACAAATCCATTTCTAATAATATTAGTTCCTATTATATGACAGTTGCATAACATCAAAGACTTGAAGAGTCAACTTTCCAACCAAAGTAACATATGAACACAAAACAATAAGTATAACATAGTTTCAACAACATACAAGTGATAGCAAGATAATAATGATCCTCAAACAAGAACAACAACTGTTAACATTAACAAACTATGAATCCAAGAATTATACAAATAAACAAAATCCTAGTTAAGGTTTGTTGACTCCTAGAAGTCTTATGGTAATTTATAAGAAACAGTTATGATCATCAAGTAAAAGAGTTAGTTAGCTAGTTACCTTGTTGGATATATGCTAGATGAAGAACACTTGCTTAGTTAACTTTCACCACAAAAATAGAAAGGGATGGTTTGAGTGAGTGGAAGCCAAGGAAGAGGAAAGTGCCTGGAAGATGATGTAAAGACAGCCATACTTACTAAATATAAAATATGCCGCTGTTGACTTTTGGCCTCTAGTTTTCTTCCTTATATTACTAAAAATGAAAAATATCATACTCGTCATTAACATGAGCCAGGTTATAAATAGCGTAGCGTGAAGATGTGGCACGATCAGCCTCACTTTTTTTTGCGGTTAAGCGAAACTTTTGCGTTTATAAGGCGTGGATACACAAAAAGTATGAAAATATTTATATATTTATATTATAACTCATAAATATCGAGTTCTAAAAAACACGCGCTTATAAGGCCACTGACGTAATAATGACAAAGATTACAAGCGCCACGCTGCGAAACTTTGTAGCCTTTACTGGCGCTTTAAAACAGTGAACAGGAGTAACTTTGGTAAAAATAAATAAATAATTAAAACTGGCCTAGTTTCCTTCCCTAAGAGGGGCTCATTTGTTGGGCTGAAAGACTCGCACATTTTTTTTGGATGCTTAAAGGAGTGTGGTTTGTGAGGTTGTAGAAACGAGTTTTATTTATTTATTTATTTATTTATTTATTTTTTTATAAATATGTTTCGAGTTTGATCTTAGCTTCTGTTTAGGAAACAATAAACATTGTTAGAGGTACGGTTCTTGGGAAAGGATGGTGTCACATCCAAAACAAATCCAAGTTAAGGTTGACGGTCAAACACGTTTTGATGGATCGGGTGCGTTTAAAATCGTTTAGGAAAAATCGAGTTTTTTTTTTTTAAATTAACATTACATAAAAAAAAAAAAAAAAATCCATATGACGCTTCGTGGACCTTTAACCCGTCCATAGTCGAACCAAATTCAAGTCTTTTGTGTGTGGTGCAAAATGAAATCAAAGAAGCAAAATGTTAGGGTTAGATCAACACTCCTAACACAATACAGAAACGAAACATTTCTATAATTTAAACTCGTAATCACGTTAATAATGAAATATGTAAAACATAAAACAAAATGTTGAGATAACCGTACTTGAATTGAAAATACTACGATTAAGTACGTTTCTAAAGATTACATATCTCAATGTTTTGTATCTCTCATATTATTAATGTGTTGTTATATATATGCTCGTGTGATACTATTTCTCATAGTTAAACTTTCTGTTAGATATAGATTAGAGTTATCCGAGCTGAGTTCGAGTCAATCTCGAATCTCCTTGAGCCTAGTTCTAGCTCAAAGGTAGTTCTAGCTCAAAGGTAAAGTAAATTACATAGATGATGATCCATAAAGGCTACTGAAGATAAAAATTGCAATTTGAAAATAAAAAGTAGAGTTAATCACATAGACGACCCTCAAAATTACCGTAAGTGTTTTGTTTTAACTTGACTAAACAAAAATAGGTTGAGTTTATCCCACATGCGTGGGTGAGGAAACTTGTGATGTGTTTATAACAAAGAATGTGAAGGATTTTAACGTGTAGCTTTAAAGAGTTTCTATAACGAGTTTATGTGTCTCAAATATGTTAGATAAACATATGCGAGATATTTATGTCCCGACATTTAAAATTATTTTAGTTTCTTGTTTTTTATTAGGGTGTGTTTTGGGAACATGGGGCAGGAACTTTAAAATAAAGTTCGCTTTATAAAATAAATCCTCATCATTACGCGGCTTTATAAAATCAAATTCTTAAAGGGTTTAAAATTTTAGCCCATAAAAGCGCTTAAAAGCTTTAAATTTTGCGAACATGAATCATAATTACATATTTACCCACAAAATATCTAATATATACTATAAAACTCGTTTAATTATATCATTTTAGTAATTTTACAATAATTCTAACCCCATTTATTTGCCAAACAAGTCTCTGAAACACAAATTTCAACTTCCGCTTATAATAAAACCCTACTCAAATTATAAATTTCAATTTCATTCTATCAGACCAAACATACCCTTAAGTTGTTTCATAGTCACGTACGAGACATTAAAATTATTTTTGTCACTTGGTTTTCTTTGTAAATGATCTTGAAAATATACGATTCTTCAATTATATAAATTTTAGAGTAAGGGTGCGTTTGTTTTTTAAAATCTACCTTTTAATAGCCTCTTAATCTGACCTCGCTCGGACGCGATCGACATTTGGGTCATTAAGTGCGTTTGTTTTTTTCTTCTCGTTCGTAGGCGGTTAGAAACTCAAACCTCTTAACCAACAAGATGTGGAGGGATGTCTTGTCTCTTAATGTCTTTTAACTATTTTTTTTAAACTTTTAGTTTGTCTTTTCTTTGATTTTTTTTTTTTTTTTTTTTCATTTTGTATTTATATATTTTCACGATTTTTTTTTAATATTGATAATACGTTTAATGAGAATTGCGTCATTATTTATTTTGCTCAATAAAAGATGATAATATGATGATGACGAAAGTACTCAAACACAAGAGTCTTTCAAACAACAAAAATTTATAACTGGTTTGTAATATCAAATTGTGGCATGCGTATTTTGAGCAAGAACCTCGATTTCTTTTTATTTGGAAATACTTTTAATTGTTGAATGAAAATGTTAAGAAAATTATAGAAATAATTTACTTTTTCTCATCGTAAATTATTTGATAGTGATAGTTTGCAAAATGGTGAAAATATTTAGCAATATCAGAATGTAGCATATCAACAATATATGACTACTTTACGAGATCAAATGGTAACACAATATCCTTTAACGTTTGTTTTAACATATTTTAATTCCGTGTTGCTAAATTGTGCTTGTTTTATGACTCGACTGTTTTATTTAATGTTTATAAAGTTTATGTATCGTAAGAATAAAATTGCATTATATTTATATCATTCAGATTTTTTTTTTTTTTACAAAAAACAAACAATATTATTCCATTCAGATTCAGATATTTACGCATCAGATTCAGATTCAGATGTGCGAATCAGATTCAGATTCAGAGCCTTTTAATAAACAAACAGCACCTAAATCACATAAATGGTCCTTGTGGTTTAGTAAAAACGAGTGTGGAAACCCGCGCGATGCAGCGGTATTGGCTTCAAAGGACTTATTTTGTAGCGACACTTAAACCTTAGGGACTAATTTTGCCAGGTTGCTATAGTTAGCAATTAATTATACAGGACTTACCTTGCAACGTGGCTTAAACCTTAGGGACTATTTTTGCCAGATTGCTATAGATTGCAATTAATGATGCAGGACTTATTTTGCAGCGCCACTTGAACCTCAGGGACTATTTTTGCCAAATTGGGAAAATTTGCAATTATTGCGCTTGCTTTGCATACATTGTGTACGATTTTTAGTATTATAAGAAGAATTGCATCTACCGTCCCTGTTAGGTTAAAGTTGCATTCTTAGTCTTTATCTTTGCAAAAAAATAACACCGATAGCCCTTCACCTTAAACTATCAGGGACGGTAGATGCATTTTTTGCCAAACTACAAGGACTTTCGGTGTTACGGTGAAGGATTATCGTCGTTATTCTTTGCAAAGATAAGGACTAAGACAACAACTTTTAACTTTGAGAAATGGTAGATGCAGATTTTGCCAAATCACAAGGACAATTTATGTATTTTACTCTAAATTTTCTTATCAAAATTTAGAAGAAACAAACCTCGAAAGAAGAATGAGTCAGAGTGAATATGTAATCAAAATTGATGGATTATCCAAAAGTTTTTAGTTGCACGTTCGGGTAATTTAACCTCTCTTCATTATTTAGTAAAGTACTCCATTGTTCATCATCCAATAGACCAAGATTAAGCAATAATATTATAAAGGTCGATAATAAGTGCTAATCTAAGAGTTCATATTAATCATTTGTCGCAACTTAATGATCATAATATATCATGTCAACCGAAAGAGATGATCAAGAAACAATTTATCAAAAACATGCCAACTAATAAGTGAGCTTCCAAAAGCCGACGGGTGGTGGAAACAACGTATATATTTAGAGAAAATTACCAAAGAGGACTTTTTCAAGTGTGGTCCGCTTTTAAGACTTTTTCTAGGCTCTTTCCCAAAAGAGCCACGCCAACCGCTTCAACCGCCGACCCCATACATTTTTCGACACGTGTCATTCCTTTCGATCGCTCAACCGCTCGACTTGACCGCTCAACTGCCGACTTTGATCGCTGCACATGCTCGACTCCACCCAAATTTTGCCACGTGTCATTCTTTTTGTCTTCAGAAGCGGCTGAGCGAGTGCCATTGAGCAGCAATCGGTTGAGCGTGGCTCTTTGGGAAAGAGCCTAGAAAAAGTCTTAAAACGGATCACCCTAAAAAAAGTCCTCTTTTAGGAATTTTCTCATATATTTATACCAGGGAAACTGGTTGTATTCCGATGCCCTTTTGGGCATAATGCTGATGCAACACCACTTCATATATCGGTCTACTGATATCTTCTTATCTGCCTTCATGAAAAGTGGCACCACCTGGCTTCGAGCCCTCATGTTTTCAATCCTTAACCGATCACGTTATGATTTTCCAACCACTCTTTGCCCAGTGAGGGCGCACACGGTTGCTTTCTACCGTTTGATCTCTACGCACATATCTCATGATTACAGAATGACCAATTTGATTTTGGACGCCCTTCCTTCAGCTCGCCTTTTTGCTACTGATTGTGCATATACTTAGTTTCCTTCGGTTGCCAAACATCCTTTTTCCGGTTGCAAGTGTTGTTTATGTATGTATATTCACTGCAACTTCCTTCCTTCAGCTTCAATGCTTGAAGCTTAAACCGCTTAAACCAACTCCTTTTGACAAATAGGACAGTTCTGAAAATGGTTATATATAGTAGAGCTTGATTAAAGGGGACGAAAGCAATAGCTAAAGCTAGAAAGATAGAAGAAGGTCTGTTGAATTTTGGGTTGGTAATCTGTGGCAAACATATCATTCTATCAATTGCTAATGGCTTTCAAGTTGTGGCTTATTACAGGATTATTACAGGGGTTTAAAACTGGACAAAAGATTAAAGATTTAAAGTTCCAAGAATCTCATTTCTGCTGAAGCCTTTCTTCGTTTCTCACGATGAGTCCTACTAGCCGTTAGAGGGTCTTAGTGAAACTTAATCTCCTATTTAATAAGTCCCTTATCTAGGGTTAGATACACTTGAGTGTGGGTCTTTTGTATCACTCTCTTTTCTTCTTTCGGATCATTTCACCGATCTTGTCTTGTCTTTACATCTACATGATTATTGTCTCATTGACACTAATCTAACCTTGTAACATTTGGATACTATTGTAAACTTAAACTAAGTCGACTATTGCGCTTAGATCCGAATAAAGATCATATTGTTCATCTTGGTTGCCTATACTTTCACATGGTATCGTAGATACAGCTCATTGATTCTCTTGACAACTATTGGTGGTTTGGGGTTATTGCTATTGGCGTAATCACCGGTTATCTTCTACTTACAATTAGCCCTAGACTAAGTGAATCTAGGGTAATTGTGATTTGTTCTTCCACGCATATTTCTCTGTAAGTCTATATCTTATCTCTTCTTCAAATATACAAGACTTAAGTCCTCGGGGTGCAAACGGGTGACTAACATCTTGATCCGCCACCTTGAGTGGTACGAATACCGCTCTGGTTTACCCTAGTCCATGTGCTTGGTGCTTGTTGTTTCTTAAATTCAAAGTCTTATTTATCTCTATTTGGTCTTATTATTATCTCTCGTCTGCTTTATTTGTCTGCTTTCACCGCCTTTATTATGGTTGTCTTGGTGATATCGCTGGTGGTGGTGGTTCCACCGAGAAAAGCCTATCCTTTGGGGATGCTTTGTACTTACACCCTAATAACACTAATGGGACTCCATTATTTCTATCAAACCACAGAACCGAAAATTATAAAATATGGAATATGGCCATGACCTTTGCCTTAAGGAACCATAATAAGTTAGGGTTTATTGATGGTACTTGATAAGAAACGATTCAAACCCTAATCTTGCTAATCAATCGACACCAGAACTCATTGTGGTTACTTGGATTCTTAATTCTCTCACCAATTATTTGTCAGGCTATCTATGCCAAAACCGCTTATGAAATGTGGAATGATCTTAAAGATACTTATGATAAGGTCGATGGTTCACTATTTTAATTTGCATAAAATATAAACTCTCTTAGTCAAAGTGGTCCTCTCTTGCGATTACTACAACAATCTTAACTCTTTATGGAAACAATTTGATTGTATGATTAGCTTGCCTCCTTGCACTTGTGAGGTCGCAAACATTTTGAAAACATAATCGACTAATCAAGTTAATGCAATTTCTTATGGGCCTGATGACTCCTATGTTCCCATCGAAGCAATATTTTAACCAGAGACCCTTTACCTAATGTCAAACTGCTTTCTGTTGTCTCCGGAGAAGAGTCTCACAAAATGTATCATCCGGGAATAGCTCGCTAAACCTAATGCTACGACTTTTCGCAAAAACTTCGATGGTGGAAAATTTTTAACAAAAGAAGTTTTAACAACAAAGTTTCGGTCTTAATCTCGTAATACTCTAATAGCAGAGGACCAAACATGAACCTCCAATGTACCAATTGCAAAAACCCGGTCACACCATTGATAGATGTTATGATCTTGTTGGCTATCCCGCTGGATATGCTAAGAGAAACTTTAATGGTAAACCTTTCAAGAAGAATAATGTTTCTGCCGAAACCAATCTTGTCATTGATAATAGTGCCAACAACTCTCCGCCTCCTTGTCTAATGAGCGACTCTCAAGACTTATGAGTCTTCTCAATGACAACAATGTGTCATCCGCTAATGCCGCCAAGGTGTAAAATTTTTCAGAACCTTCTTTAATGGCAAGTCAAGTTTAATATAAACTTCAACAAGTTTTTAACAACAACACTAAGACATTATCCGAAACATCGCCTTGGTTGGATTGTTGATTCAGTGCAAATCGGTACATGACCGTGTCTCAAAATTTTTAATCAATATTGTTAACATTTCAAATCTTGGTTTAACTGTTGGACATCCCAACTGATTTTCGTGCCTTAATTACAAAAATTGGTGATTTAAAGATCAATAATGATCTAACTCTTTTGATGTACTTGTTGTTCCCGAGTACAATGTTAGTTTCTCGTCTGTTCATAAAATTGCTAGAGACAATAAGATGTTTGTCGGGTTTAATGAATCTAATTGCTATATCTGGATTCACATCAAAAAGGATTGTGGGATTGGTAAACAACACAATGGGTTATATATGTTTGATATTGATTCTTCATGTAAGATTATTTCTAATAACCGCATATCTGTTTGTCATGTTTCAAAAATCTTTGGCATCAAAGACTTGGTCATCCTACACCAAGTCCTACACATACTTAAACCCACTCTTAAATTTGATAGTACATCCGAACTCGATCATCTCTGTGATACTTGTAATAAAGCTAAACAAACCAGGGAACCATTTCCTCTAAGTGAACATAAATCAACTAAAATTGGTCAACTTGTCCATCTTGATGTATGGGGACCATATAAAGTCACTAGCGAGATGGTTACAAATATTTTTTAACTGTTGTTGATGACTATTCCGTGGCGGTGTGGGTTTATATGCTTAGGGAAGGATGATGTTTATGTTTCCATTATTAACTTTACTCACATGCTATCAAATCAATTTGAACATAATATCAAGATCTTTAGAAGTGATAATGGGATGAATTTGTCAATAATAAACTTCAACATTTTTCCATGAAAAGGAATTTTACATCAAACCTCTTGTGTTTATACACCACAACAAAATGGTATTAGAGAAAGGAAACATAGGCATCTCCTTAATGTAGCTAGATCCTCATGTTTGTGGGAATTACCTCTAAATCTTTGGTCCGAATGTGTTCTAATCACGCCTATGTCATAAACAGTTGCCTCTTCGCCTATCTCGAAAGTCCCTGCTCTTCCTCGTATGGGCATGACCCTTCACTCTCTCCTTAGAGTCTTTGGTCGCTTATGCTATGCCACCATTCTCAACATCTCGATAAATTTGGTAGTAGGTCCAAAAAAGTGTCTTTATTGGTTACTCAAATGAGAAGAAAGGCTATAAACTCTTGAGCCTTGAAACAAAAATATCTTTTACCCGTAGATGTCAAATTTTGAAACTGTTTTCCTTCAAAATGAAAAATTATGTGTCAAAACCTTTTGTTGAAACCTTTGTACCAAAAGATTTAAATCACAAAATTTCTTTGACTCACAAATAAGTCCCAATGATGAAGGGAGAGTGACATCCTATGATGATGGCATGGTGGCAAGTCATCCTACTAGGATTGACGAACCGCTTGCAACATCTATAGATGATAATACACACCCGAGGGCAACATATCACATGATTCACATTACACGATGCGCTTCGATCCTAGCGATGCGCTTTATGATCCCGCCGATACAACACCGACTCATTGAACAAGAAAGAGGCTTGCCAACCATTATCGCTAGAAGGTCAACCGAGTTTCCAAGTTGCCCAAGAATCTTAATGACTTTATTATAGAAGGAAAAGTCAAATATGGTGTTGAAAAGGTTGTTAATTACTCCAACCTTAACAAAGATAATTATCGCTTTGCATCTAGTCTTAATAAAAGTATTGAACCCACATATGAAGAAGCTATCCATGATAGTAATTGGGTCGATGCTATGAATTCTGAAATTGAGGCCTTAAATGAAAACCATGCTTGGGATATAACTGATTTACCTCCTAATAGAATTCCTATTGGCTACAAATGGATATTTAAAATCAAATATAAATCCAATGGTGAAGTTGATAGATACAAGGCTAGACTAGTTGTTAAAGGCTATAACCAAAGGGAAGGAATAGACTATGATGAAACTTTTTCTCCTGTTGTAAAAATGTCTCTTGTCGATGTCTTATTGCCTTAGCCGTAAAAACAAATGGCCCTTTTTCAACTTGATGTTAATAATGCTTTCTTGTATGGAGATCTTGATGAGGATATCTATATGACCATTCCCATGGGTTCAGAATGAGAACAATAAGAATAAAGTCCGTAAGCTTGTCAAATCCCTATATGGCTTAAAACAAGCTCCCGAAATGGAATGAAAACTTGTCGTTGTTTTAAAAGAAAATAACTTTGTTCAATCTGTTAATGATCACTCTTTGTTCACCAAAACAGAATAACAAGTTTATTGCTCGCTTGTTTATGTGGATGATATTGTCCTCACCGAAATTGCAATCATGAGATAAACCGATTCAAAGAGTTCCTAAAACAAAGTTTCATATTAAAGACTTGGGAAATCTAAAATACTTTCTTGGCATTGAGGTTCTAAAACTGGAATGACATTTGTCTCTCCCAAAGAAAATATTGTCTTGAACTCCTCAAAGAATTTGGTCTCCTTGGTGCAAACACGTGTCCACTCCTATGGAACCTAACTCCGTCCTTCCATACATTCCCACCTTGATGACCCTTGCTTGTCAACATCATCGGTTATCGGGTTACTTGGGAAACTTATCTATCTCACCCATACTAGACTGACATCTCATACTCGCTCATTGTCCGCACAATATATGCATTCTCCTTTAAAGTCTCATCGGAATGTGCCTCAATGTTCGAGATATCTAAAAGGAGCTCCGTGAAAGGTCTAAGGTACAATTTCAAAGAACTCAAAATCATCTTGAAGGATATAGTGATGCCGATTGGGCCAAATGCAAGAAAACCGTAAAATCATCACAAAGTTATTGTGTTTCTTTAATAATTGTTTAATCTCATGGAAAAGTAAAAACAAAACACTTTTTCAAAATATTTCACGTAGCGAATATAGATCTATGTTTATCGCTGCTGTGAAATCATTTGATTCAAAAATCTAAAAGACCTAAAAGTTGATATCAATCTTCCGTTGATCTATTTTGTGATAACAACCGCTTTACAACTTCTTTGTCAACCCCTGCTTTTCCATGAAAGATCAAAACACTTTGAAATTGATGTTCACTTCATCGGGAAAAAATTACTAGAGGTGTTATAAATGCAAAAGATTGGCTCTTCAAACCAAACCGCAGACATACTCACAAAGAACCTCCCCATCCTATCGATAAATTTTTGTGTGAAAATTGATATTGTTTGATATGTTTGCTCATCGACAAGGGGAATGTTGAATTTTGGGTTGGTAATCTGTGGCAAACATATCATTCTATCAATTGCTAATGGCTTTCAACTTGTGGCTTATTACAGGATTATTACGGGGTTTAAAATGGACAAAAGATTAAAGATTTAAAGTTCCAAGAATCTCATTTCCTCAAGCCTTTCTTCGTTTCACGATGAGTCCTACTAGCCGTTAGAGGGTCTTAGTGAAACTTAATCTCCTATTTAATAAGTCCCTTATCTAGGGTTAGATACACTGAGTGTGCAATTTGTATCACTCTTCTCTTCTTTCGCATCATTTCACCGATCTTGTCTTGTCTTTACATCTACATGATTATTGTCTCATTGACACTAATCTAACCTTGTAACATTTGGATACTATTGTAAACTTAAACTAAGCTGACTATTGCAGCTTAGATCTGAATAAAGATCATATTGTTCATCTTGGTTGCCTATACTTTCGTACAAGGTCCAACATATATTACCTTCTTGTGCTGTAATGATTTGATGATGCATCTACTATGATACTGATGTGAAAGGCAACGTGACGTTTCCCGTATTTGAAATTCTCTTGGCATATCACACAGATTAAGTTAAACACCAAATACATTAGAGATTTCAAGTAGATACTAAATCCTTGAAATAGTGTCAATTACGTATATTTATAATCAGGCAGCTACACTTGTGGACATCCAGATTACTCATTGCCTACATGGTTTTGCAAGACGAATGGAGTTGCTTGAAGAATTTATATAATGTAAATGAGAATTTGCCAAATAAAGTAGTGGTTTGGTATATGTCATTGAGTATGTCGTTGTATTAAGCTTGATAATTATAGGCAATTATTGTTAATTTGATATCTATGCTAGTCATATATATTTACCCCAACTCGGATCAACACATGGAACAATATACGTCTGTAATCTACCAACAAGGAATCCAAACATCCTCCTATTACTAGCTTGTTGTTGAGCAAAATTTAGTATCGCAACTGATGTTATCACATTTGATGTTCTTCTCTAACACCTAAAAACTAGCTCTACATGAAAGTTTCTTCTAATATAATGACCACAAACCGCAATTTAACCTTCAACGTAACCTTGCCACTACATGAACCGCGCATTTCAATTTCTAAAGCTACTAATAAACCCACAATTTTTCCTAGTTAACGAAAACTTTAATTAAGCATAAAGATAGATTTACGTACGAGAACAACAGCCACCACGATTTATTTAGACAGAAAATAAAGATTACATATTCGATTAATCCCATAAAGGGAAAAAGAAATACATAATTATTTGCAACACCATCAGTTCGTTGCCTACCCAATCAGCGGCAAGACGTACACATGCAGAATCAAGTGCACCACAGCAGAGAGAAAACAGCCGGACCCTAGCCACACAAAGTATTCTTTCAGCAGAGAGAATTCTGGGTCTGCAGCGACAGCAAAGAACATGCATGAAAAACCATTGAAGCCCAGTGCCAGGAATAGCGAGCTAGGATCCTGGGTGGGGGCGTGAATTTCTTGAAAGATAATAGTGCAGCCAATTGCGATGAACATTGCATAAGTAATCTTGCATGCAACTTCACAAAAGACGCATATCTTTCGTTGGTATTCCCTCCTGAGATGTAGTCTCTCCTGTTCATGAAAGTTGTTCATCTTGATTTTGTGTGTCGAGAGGGATTTTGGTGACTGATGTTCACTTCTTAAGTGACAAGCACTGTTTTTATAATACTCTCAACTAACACCATGCCCATGCATTTATTTATAAGATTACTTACCCTCAAGTAAATTGAATTAAATGATGAAATCTTTGTTGACAGTAGGATTTTTATTTTGTGAAATGATCATGTCTGTTTAGGTTTCTACTTTTGCCCATCATCAATATCTGAATAGGCTGAAATTTTTCCGTTTGAGGAAAGAAATTGAGTTACTGCACTTTTTTGAAAACGTAAAATCAACGGATAATTAAATGGAGGTGTATATATTATAAGCTTTTGTTTTGCTTTTGCTCTGAAGGCAGATGCATTGGTTATGTGGTTACAAATATTTGACTCATCCATGCTTCTGCAACTCCATAATGAAAGAAACAGCAAAGGAGATAGAAAATTTTCAGAAAATTTAATGGATATTATACAAGACTGAATTAAGTTTATGATTTGTTCCATTCCATTCTTACTACAAGTAAAATTTTTCAAAACAGATATCTGTCCAGAAAAAAACAAAAGCATTGTCTTGGCCTGGTCTTTTCCTAAAATTTTTATCACATTTACAAAATTTATTATGCATGGCTGGTTAACAATAGTACGTATTATGTATTTGACTACTTCGTAACTTTTCTTTTCATGCATGTGAATAAAAAGGTTTATAAAATCACATCTATCTACCATCTCTTGTGATATGTCAAATCACACACTTTAATTTGATTAGCTTTCCTCAAATCTTTCATTGAACATGAAATCATCATTGAAGGCCAAACACCATACTCATTTCTTGTTTCCTACCATCTTCTTTTCATTTGTGCATTTACATTTCAAGTGATCATAGTGGTTGGTGTGCTTTACATTTATGAAGAAACGAAGGAGTTTATAAAAAAGCAACAAATTAATTTTAGTGCAGAGAACCTAGCTAATTAACTGAAGAATAATGTTATTTGCTGTAGAATTTAATTAGTATTTGGAATGCTAAATATTACTGAAGAATGCTAAAAATCCCTGTTATATCCAAACATATACTTTTTGAATTAGGATTGGTTTTCGGATTGACTCGAATAACCTGAATTACACAATTTATAATTTTTTTTTTTCATTTATTTATTTAGATTTTTAGTACCAAAAAATTTTCAAGCTTAAAAAAATATTATATTTATACTAGAAAAGAGTTTAAAAGGTTTTTTTTGTACACAAAGATATATATTTATGTGAATTTGATTTTCAGTTTGGTTCGATTTTCATTTAGCCAAAAACCGAATATTTAATTTGGTCCGATTACAAATTGGTTCGATCCAATTTCAATTTTCAATTTCTGTGAGTATACCCAAATTGTGAACACCCTTATGTAATAGATAGAAACACATTTGTGTTTAATATGGACTTCAAGCGTCAAATAACATTCCTGACACCAATGTGTTATTAGAGCATCACAATTAGGGGTGAGCAATCCCGACTGACACTCGACTCCCGTCCCGATCCCGACAGCTGACCCCCTTCTCGATACCGATCCGACTGTAATCGGGTCGGTAGTCGTTTGCGTTTTCTTGATAATCGGGATTCGGGACGGGTCGGGAGTCGGGACGGTCCCGAGAAAACGCAGCCAAAATCAAGACTCAGGACAATTCGGGACCATTATCGGGTGGATCCGGTTTTGGTTTTTCCCCATTATCGGTATCGAAATTAGTCGGGACGGATCGGGATTCGTCCCGATGCTCACCCCTAATCACAATAATTAAGTCTTCAAAGACTTTTTACCTTTAATTCAAAACTCAATTAAAAGTCATCGCTCTAATGCTTAAAAATCTTTATAAAGATTTGTTATAGATGAAAAAAATAATAAAATAAAATAAAGTAAGGGCAAAAGCTTTTAACAAAAGTTTGATGTTTAACAAATTATTCATAACAAAATGAACGACTTTTGCAATTTACTCTTTGTAAATGTTGCAAGTAACTTTTACAATGTTTATAAAATTCTCATTTCAAGTAATATTTCTGACACCATATATATTCTCAACATTTGATGTCATTTCACTTCTCAAGATTTATATAAGATTTTTTTTTCTTCCTTCTTAATTATTTTCACGTATTCAATTCCTATCATCTCAAAATCTTTCTTGAGATTTTTACTTTCTTTCCTTTTCTATGCTTTGAAAAATTGAATTGCATGATAAATGTTAACCTTTGCTCCAATGGGCAATTGTGTTACGTATCAGCCTATGTAAATACAATATGTCATTTTTTTCATGATAGCCTAGGTAGTCATTCTCTTTTGCCTTTTGTTTCAAATCTTTAGTCATATGTAATTATCTAATTTTGTTTCTATATTATGGTTCATTAAATTCTCACTATATTAAAATATTAAGTTGGTTAAAATTAGTTTTACTTTACTCTAGTTTTTTTTTTTCTTTTTTATTTTGGTAAAAAGGATCTTCCACTCTGGTAAAATGTATTAACCAAAAAGTCATTTAAAGTATACAATAAAATGTGGCTAAAATGCCACATTAGCCTCAAGCAACCTCTTGAACAACAACTAGATCATTTATGACATGCCATAAATGAATAGCTAGTTACCAACAACTAGAATAACCACTAAAAACATAAAAAGACATGCAAAACAAATAAACAAATCCAAATAAAAGATTACTTTCTCGAACGGCCTTGAAGCTTGAAGTTAAAATGATTATTAACTTTCTCAAATTGCCCAGGTAAGTCATACACATGGGTTGCATAATCATCAGAAAGATAGCCTTCAAGCTCGTTATGTGATGGATATTGGATTTCATAAACACATAACACATCAATAATATGGGTCGAATTGTATAAAGTTTAGAGAGAAAGTGAGCCTTTCTAGAGAGAAAGAAAAGAAACATAGAAGGTTAGATTAAGAGAAATGAAAGTCCAACCCCTACCTTGGGAGGTAGAGGTATTTATAGTTACATAATAAACGCCCTCCTTCTGACGTGGATCGAGCATACAGGTGGTAAAGACCGTCCTTCCTCCACGTGTTACACTATGCTAAACTAGGCTAATAACTAACTAGTAAAACAGTAAATAACGTAACTAACGATTTGTCTACGAGCTAACTTATGCTAGATAACACTTGGGGTGACCGACTCTTTACTATGGAATTTTATAATTCCTAACAATCTCCCCTTAAGGGAGGCCACCCCATGTTTTACATTTCGAATCCTAGCATTCTATTCTTGACTTTGTTCTTGAGCTCGTAGACTTCAATTCTTCAATTCCGTACTCTTTGTGCATAAGTAGTGCAACTTCAAAGTCCGATTATATTTTGTACTTTTAGTGGAGGCCTTTAACTGATCCACATCATTGATGATCTTCGAGCATTCTTTGAGATCATCGACCATGAAATCTCGGATCACCCTTTATTGTGTTGCCATCATGTGATGTTGTGACTTTTGACCGACATGCTCACACTTCTCGGATCATGACATCTTTCCATCGTAGTAGCGGAAGCTTTCTTGGTTCAAGATATTTGCAGCCGTAATGTAGCATAGTATAGAAATATCCGAGCGGGTTCTCGTAGATATGCACCACCATGATTTCTTTAATTAAGTGTGGATGCAGTGAGCATGCGGCTTTGGATTGACTCCTCAATTCTGATCATCTGCGTAGAAATATAAAAATGTGCTATCAAATTGGATTATGTTATATTTTTATCTTTGGAAACTACAAATCAGGTCAAGCACAAGCCAATAAAGGAACTACATAACAACCTTGTACTCCTTTTTTGTATGACGTATTTAAGCATTTACAACTTTAGATATTTGACCTTAGTGCTATGTGGCTTGCCAACCTCTAACAAAAGTTCTAATAGCTCATCCCACATTGTTAGGTGAGCAATCTTGGAATGTGTTTATAATTAAGAATGTGAAGGAATATCAGTTTACATTTATGTGTTACTAAAATGGGTGTGTCTTGATTGCATGGAAATCGTCGAACACTTCCAGCCAGTTGTAGCGCACCCATTTGAGCGACATTTAAAGTAATATTTTTATCATCTTGATAGTTGATTATTTTATTTTATTTTAGGTTTCTTTGTAAATGTTTTTCGGTGTGATTGTATGAATAAAATAAACTAATATACCTCATCGCAAATCATCAGTCAAGGTTCTTTTTTTAACCATTAACCATTTGTGTTGCATCATAGTCTTTTCTCGTGATATTGATTCGGTCAAATACTCAAACTACACATTTGAACAGAAAAATGGATAAAAATAAATGAATGCTTAATTTACGGAATCAAATAAAATCTTTCCAAAAATGTAAGATATCTTATCGGATATCATTATTTTAAACTTTTTTTAATAGTAGTATTTATCACAAGAAAAGATTTGACCTCTAGTCATTACTTAGTTCCATTGTAATTAGTTCATCTATCCCAAATTGATCATAATCATGTCAATTGAACGAGATGATCAAGAAAAACTCATCAAAAACATGCCCAAATAATAAACGTGCTTTCAAAAGTCGATGGTTGTATTCTGATGTCCTTTTGGGCGTAATGCGAATGCAAAACCACATTAAACATCGGTCTAGTGATATCTTCTTATCTACCTTTATAAAAGTGGCACTACTTGGCTTCGAGCACTCATGTTTACCAACCTAAATCGACCTCGCTATGATTTTTCCAACCACCCTTTTCTCAATGAGGGCTGCTGCGGTTGCTTTCCACCATCCGATCTATACATAACCCAAGATTACCCTTGACCATTTTGATGTCATTCCTTCACCTCGCCTCTTTGTAACTCATTTGTGCATATGGTTTGTTACCTTCACACGCCAAACATCATTCTAGCGGTTGCAATTTTTGATCTTGTGTAGGGATCCAAAAGATGTATTGGTCTCCAAGTTTCACTTCATAAAAGAGTTAACTTATAAGGAACTATTTCTTGTTTTGTTTGATCAAGCGTTTGAGTCGTTTTGTGAAGGTATTTTAGAGTATGGACCGGATTGGGATCATGTGTTGGGGTTTGAGTTGTTCTTAAAATACGAGGAGATAAAAAGGGAACCCGAGGTTCATGTCAAGAGATATCACTAGACCGATGTTTAATGTGGTTTTGCATTCGCAAATAAAAAATATGACACATCACACATGTGTCTGTATCTACAATTGAAACTATTTATATGTTTACTACTTTGTGAGTTACCAACCTCCAACAAAAGTTCTAACAAATTATCCCACATAGGTAGGTGAGCAAAGTTTTGATGTGTTTATAAACAAGAATATCAAGCTTTTGGATTTGTTCCTTTTAAGTGTTACAAAAATTGTGTCCATTCTTTCTAAGGAAAATGTCAACACTTTCTCAGGAAATTATTGATGCCTGCCACATTTAAGGCTATTTTTTGATTAGTTAGTTATTTTATTTTATTTTGGGTTTTCTATATGAAGAGGTGAGTTCAATACAGAACAATTTTTATCTAAAAAATAAATCATGCAATCTCAGTCATTTTTTTTTTCATCAACCAAAAAAATATATATATATTTTTCACCTTTTTTTTAAAACAACATATCTTGTAAACGGTAAACCTTCAAGCTACGAAAAATATATCATCGCGACGCGAATTAAATTATCTTTATATAGATATGCACTTTTATATACTTTCGACGATTTTTTTTTTCAAATTTTCCGCCCACTAAAATCACATGTGATTTCACAAGCTACATGTGATTTTAAATTAACAAATCACACGTGATTTTCTGAATCACATGTGATTCCTCTGGGCAAAAATTTTGAAAAAAAATCGTCCAAAATATATCGAAGTGCATATGTATATAAAGATAATTTAATTCTCGTCGCGACGGTATAATTAGTTTCGCGTAACAATTAACGGTTTGCGATATATTTTAATTTTATGAAAATGGATGAAAGTGGGTTTTTTTTATTTGATAAAAAAATGGATGGCTGAGATCGCATGGTTTGTTCTTTAGAAAAAAAACTGTTCTGCATTGAACTTTTCTCATGGTATGAATAATATCCTGCGTCGCTAGGAGGATTTTTCTTTTCTTTTCTTTTTTTCTTTTTTTTAACCTTATGTGTTGTATGGTAGTCTTTTCTCGTGATGTTATTGATATGGTAAAATACTAGAACTACACGCAGGGCCGGTTTTAGGGAAGTGCAAGATGTGCGATTGCAAGATGTGATATGGTAAAATACTAGAACTACACCAAATTTCATGCACTTCTATTATATATATGAACACAATATAAGACTCGAGCTTAATTAATTCATGCACTTCTTATACATATGTATATTATGTGTGTGTTTGAGGGCCTTTTTGTGGTAATGACACAGAGCCACTGAAATCCACGAGACGACCCTGACTACACGTTTGAACATAAAATGGTTACAAGAATGAAAACTAACATAGCATAATCAAATAAGATTTTCTAGAAATGTAAGATATATTATCTGATATCATTATTATAACGTTTTTATTTAACGTTTCTTAGGTCATCACAAGAAAAGAAAAAAATTACGTCTAATCATTAGTCACTTACGTAAGCTATTGTAATTAGCTAATCATTCAAAACTAAGCAATATACAAAGGCCGATAAGTTCCAATCTAAGGGTGTGCGTGATTCAAATTAAGGAAAGGGAAAGGCAAAGACAAAGATAATGGTGAGGAAAGGGAAAGGGAAAAAAAGCGTTCTCCAATTTATTGGGTAATGACCCATTACCCACTATTCGGTAATGGGTCATTGTATTATACTCTACCAAGCATTTTTTTACATTATTTTTCCCATTCCTTACCCCCTATAATCCTCTGACAAGCATGCCCTAAGAGTTCATATCAATCATCTATCCCAACTTGATCATAATCATGTCAATCGAACGTGATGATCAAAATTTTTTTTATAAAAAACATGCCCAACATATAAAAGGTAAATTTGGCTATCAAAGCTAGCCTTTACGGCGTAAGCATCAAGACACATAAAAAATTATCTATTCACATGCTTTACGGCGTAAGGAGAAACATGTCTTTATGCCGTTGGGAAAAGCAAGACAAACATAATTAAAAGGCGTAGCTTCTACCAGTCCTAGAGAGTATTGGGTCATGTATTCTTGATTCGAATTCTCTTGCCATGTTTCAAGGGCTCCATGTATTCCTCAACCAACTCATCGATCTTAATGTAGTAGTAGCTTGTAGTGTTGCTTTGTTGGTCTGTATAATCTTGTTAGTTCCGATGTAATTTAGCATCTTTCTAGTATATTTATAAAATCTATTTGCCTATCAAGATAGTTTGAGTTTATTCCACATGGGTAGGTGAGCAAACTTGTGATGTGTGTATAACTATGAATGTGAAGGCTTATGCGTTACCAGTCTTTCAAATGTTACAAATTTGAGCGAGGCAACATTTAAGGTAAATAAGATAAGATAATTCCAAAAATTTAAGCTATATTATCATACGCATTTACTATAAAGTTTTCACTTTTCACCTTTCTATGGTGTATTAGTATCATCTCCCATTCACATTTTATCGTTTACAAGACCTTTCTATGTTCTATTAAGTTTTTACTGATCATATTATACCGATGCAAGTTCTTTCTGGAGGCAATTTTCTTAACATACATTAGACATAAATAACAATGCCGTAAGTCTATTGAATCTGAAATCAAGGATTACCCGACCATGTGTATTTACGTATATTGTATTGGTCGTCTTGCAAGGCTGGAGGTCCTTTTCTACTTTTGGTAGAACCGGAATCAGCCTCTCTACCTTAGGTAGGGGTAAGGTTGTCTACATCTCAACCTCCCTCATACATCGTGAAAGACGGTATTAGGACCCATAACCCGCGAAAGATGGTATTGGGAGTTACTTTACTTTACTTTGTATTGGACATCTTAAAAACAAACGATTCTTCAACTATTATATAATGTTTTATCAAAACTTAAACAGATTGAAATTAGAGTGAATAAATATGCTAGTTTTATGCATGATCCAAAAGTCGTTAGTTGCACGTTTGCGTGATCACAAGAAAAGCTTCGACCTCTCGTCATTATTTAGTTACATACTCCATCCATAATCCATTGTACATGTCCCTATTTCGGTTGAGGAATAAGAGACTGGTGTACTTGAAAAGATTGTAAAGTTTTATAGTTTTGAGCATTTGAAAAACCTTAAGGTAAACAAGACAAGTATTGAGAGGTTTTATTTCGGCTTGAGATAGAAAACCAACTTTTCCTTATAAGAGGACTAGTTAAAGATTGGAAACATAACTTCATAGAAGAGATGATCGAGAGAGCGAATCAATCACATCAAGAAGAAACTTCACAGTGCTCGGATGTCACAATAGGTGCAAGTCCGAAAAAATATATTTTACCACCAAAGACGATGGAATAAACTTATTACATCTAAGACATGTTATCATAAATGACTTTCTTCTATTATCTAACTTCTTGATGTTTTCAACTAAGTATTTATACGAAAGCCATGTCTCAATGATGCCTAATTTATGAAAATGTATTTTAACCAAATAGTTGAATGTACTTCAACTGTTGACTTTAGCCTCTATTTTTTATGGGTGGGTCTAATATTGCACCCCATTAAATCCTTTTTCGCACCCTATAAGAAGCCAATCATCACCCAACGATGCTTGGTTTTTTTTTTTTTTTTTTAGTTTTTGTTTTTTTTTGTTTTGTGTATAATTTATATTTGTGTAATGTATATATATAGTGTTTTTATTTGTAGAGTATATATAGTGTGTATTTATTTGTGTAGTGTTTTTATATGATATAGTGTATTTAATTGTGTAGTGTTTTATACGATATTTATTTTACGTTATGCTTTTTAATTGTGTGTTTGTTTCATTTAATTTTTTGTTTTGTGTATAATTTATATTTGTGTAATGTATATATATAGTGTTTTTATTTGTAGAGTATATATAGTGTGTATTTATTTGTGTAGTGTTTTTATATGTATAGTGTATTTAATTGTGTAGTGTTTTTATATGATATTTATTTTACGTTATGCTTTTTAATTGTGTGTTTGTTTCCATTTAATTAAACAATAACATTAAAACATTAAACAAGTAAAACAACAATGTTTTCAATATTACAACGAAATCTACTCCACATGAAGATTATTAATGTCATCTATAATTTCATAGAGATTCCACCCTACCGACATGCGTGATCAACCGGATTTCTTGCCAATTCCAAAGTGATGCCTCCAACGCTTTATTTTGCCCGCAACAAATTGTTTTCACCAATAGCGTGTTGATCGTTGATCTTTAGTTTCTTATTTGAAAGCATCGTTGAAGAAGAGCTTCACCAAAGACTTTGTTGAAATATTTCCTTCCACACGAAGTATCGACACCCATAGTCTTTAGTCCCCGGTCACCGTTACATGACCTAAACAATTATAAGAAATGTATTCTAAACAAACAAGTTATTGATATATTTACTAAATAAGCAAACGCTTAATTATTTACCTTCGAAAGCGACACGATAATACTGCACCACCTTAGTACAGGCCTGGTGGGATGTTCTTTCAATTATTAATCCACGCTGACAACGACACAAGTAGCGATTTTATTGTCAGATCCTACCAAAAGAATTTGATAATTATTCATAACATAAATTAAGAATCGCCTATACATGTTTTATCATTTACAATATAAATCAAGAATCGCCTATACATGTTTTATCATTTACAATATAAATCAAGAATCGCCTATACATGTTGTGTCATTTACAATATAAATCAATAACTGCTTTCTACGATATCTTAACATCCTCTCGTCGCCGAGCAAACACATGTTCCCATGGCGGCCTCGGCATTTCTAAAATGTCTCCATTGTGGGTGATTATACGGAGTGGTGAGTCTTCATCAAGAAACGCAAGAACGAAGTGAGCACATTCTGTTCCCCACACGAAGAATCACAACCGGAGACAATATCACCGAATCGAGAACCTCTTAGCTAAGACACAAAAGAGATTGTGAATTGGTTATACATACAATATGACGGTTAATAGATGTAGCAATAACGACTCCCGCCTCGCATAGTCATCCACAACTCGGGTGTCTTGCACCCTAAACCAATTCATCGAGTTACGATAGATGTAAAAGAATTACCCCACAGCCTCCCGTAAACTTCCTCGTTATCGTTCTACCGCTCGGCAAGAGCTCTCGACTGGGCCACATTTCTTGATGACCGCCAAGACTACTAAGAACACTCGATAGCCACAATTTCCATCACCCTCCACGTTAAAGATCCCTATGATCCAAATCGAAAACCAATGGAATTTCACCATACAATATTCGCTAAAGTAACTGAACGTATGTGTGTGTCTTAAGTCGCCTCGCCAGTCCTTCACAGTCCTTCGCTTAAGTCCGGGACGTTAAGGCTCTCCCACATAAGAACCGTGGTCTCGCAGATTCTTTATTTACTTGGACTTTTAGGTTTTCAGGTAAATTCATGTGCTCGCTGGGGGTTCTTCAAAAAGGAACCAGTTAAAATTATCTGTGATCGACGGGAGAATAACTTGACAGTATAAATTTGAAATTCATACCGCTTGCTTTAAGGTAATACAATGGTGATAGCATGGTAAACCATAAATCGACCGAACACAACAACGCGTCTGTTCGGACCGCTGTCGCCTAAGATAACTTCAACAACGCTGTTGACTCTCAACTCTACACGTTGTTGTCTCACCGTTCGCGATATTGATCAGAATGTATTTACACAAACACGTTGTCGTAATCTTGTTTTTAATAAACTTTATAAAAATACAACTTTATTTATTGTTACATTTTTATATTAGTTTTATTTTTATTGTTACTTTTATTTTTTTAACAAATTTTTTAACAAACCTTACATAAATTTACAAACCTTACGCAAATTTACGTTTACTATTGAAATAACTTTTTTAACAACTTTACAAATAACTTTTTAACAAACCTTATTTTCTTTTTTTTTTTTTTACAACTCTACTTTTTTTAATAAATAACTTTACTTAAAAAAAAAAAAAAAAAAAAAAAGGCAAACCAGGTATTTAAAACCGGGTGCCGCCCACAATATACCAACTCAAAACCAACTGCATCCCATCCTACCCCATTTGTCCCCATCTTTCTATCTCTTACCCACAATTATTACTCTTTTATCTCTCTCTCTCTATTTCCGGCGAACTAAAATGTTTCCGGCCACGCACCACTGGATATTTTCACCCCATATACCAAACGATAGATCGGGAAAAGGTGATCATTTTAACATAGGGCACGTGCGGTATTTCTCACCGACGCGCCCTAGATCTAAAGTTTTAGATTCGGTTTTCGTGATGGTATATGGGTTGATGTTGTTGTTGGTCTAATGAGGTGCATGGTATATATGGATGCAGTTGGTTTTGAAGTTGGTATATTGTACGCATGGCTCATGGTTGTTTTTGGCTGTTTTGGCTCATGGTTGTTTTGGTTGTTTTGGCTCATGGTTGATACCATATCTCAGTTGTTTTGGCTCATGGTTGTTTTGGCGCAATATCTCAGTTGATACCATATCTCAGTTGTTTTGGTTGTTTTGGCTCATGGTTGTTTTGGCTGTTTTGGCTCATGGTTGTTTTTGTTGTTTGGCTCAGTTTTTTAGGAGGCAAAAATAAACCGAAAACATAAGCCAAAAAATAAGCCGGTAAATAAGCTTAAACCGCCGTCGTTGCAACTCATGGTTTAGTGGTTATTTTTTCGTGATGGTATAGTGGTTATTTTTTTCGTGATGGTATAGTGGTTATTTTTTGTTTTCGGTTTATTTTGGCTCATGGTTGTTCTTGGCTCATGGCAGTTTTGGTTGTTTATAACCACTATCATAATCAAGTATTTTTTGGTTTTGAAGTTTATGATAGTGGTTATTTTTGTTTTTGGCTGTTTTGGCTCATGGTATGAACTGTGATTGCTGCTTCTTTGTGGTATGAACTGTGATTGCTGTGATTGCTTCTTTGTGGTATGAGCTGTGAATTGTGAATGTGATATTCCTTATAACGAAGGAAAGCAGCAGATTGATTGAGAATCTTTACTGTTAGTGAATTGCTTTATGCAGATTTGAGAATCTTTACTATTGTGAATGTGAACTTTGTCGATGAAAAATACTTGGCGATGATGATTTTTGAGCCTAAAAATTTTCCGAGGCGATGATGAAAACCGAATGGACGGCAAAGTGAGATAACATCTCACTTTTGCAACCTTCGAACTGAGCCTTAAAAAATTTCCGACTACGTTTTTTTTAAGTTTTAAAACTGATTAATAAAAAAAAAATAAAACTTGTAAAAAAGTTATATACTTTATTAGTAAAAAAAAAATAAAAAAGTAACAAAAATCTTACTTTTATAAAAGTAAGATTTGTAAAAAAGAGTAAATGTAAAAAAAAAAAAAAAGACTTGTATAAAAAAAAGTGACAAAAAATAAATAGTAAAGTTAAAAAAAAAAACCTTGTACCAAATGATTGGCACGAAACTTTAACACCCCTAAAATTTTTTAGGCAAGACAGATGACCTTTTTATCTTTTTATTTTTAAAATAAACTGCAGTAGTCTAATATCAGACCCCATATTTCCTTTTTTCGCACCCCATAAGAGCTTATATCTACCAATCATCTACCCAACGACGGCTTCTTTTTTTTTTTTTTTTTTATTTTGCTTTTTTTTTTTCATTGCTTCACAGATAATTTATATTCAGAATGATATATATATAGCTTTTATTTTGTGAAAGATATATAAGCACAGATTTATTCACAGAAATGCTTTTATACGATAACAGATTTAATCACAGAAATGCTTTTATACGATATTTATTTTACGTTATGCTTTTAATCGCGCGATTGCTTCCATTTAATTAAACAATAACAATAAAACATTAAACAAGAAACAACAACGCTTTCAATATTACAACGAAATCTACTCCACACGAAGATTATTAACGCCATCTATGTTCTCATGAAGATTCCACCCTACCGACACGCGCGATCAACCTGATTTCGCTAATTCCAGCTGACGCCCAACGCTTTATTTTCGCCGAACAAATTGTTTTCACCAATAAAGACGTCGATCGTCAGATCTTTGGCTCATAGCTGAAAGATCATGCATTGAAGGCGCTCACCAAAGATTTTTTGAAATATTTCCTCCACACGAAGATCGACACCCATACCTTTTTATCCCTACTGCTATACGACGTAAACAATTATAAAAATGATTCTAAACAAATGTTATCGATATATTTACTAAATAAGCAACGCTTAATTATTTACCTCGGTAGCGACACGATAATACTCGCATCACGCAGACGGGTCATGGGATTTCTTTCAATTATTAATCCACGCCGACAACGATACGTAGCGATTTTGTTGTCAGATCCTGCCAAAAGAATTCAGATAATTATTCACAACATAAATTAGAATCGCCTATACATGTTTTGTCATTTACAATATAAATCAAGAATCGCTCATACACGTTATTATTTACAATATAAATCAAGAATCGCCTATACACGCTGGTCATTTACAATATAAATCAATAACTGCTTTCTACGATATCTTAACATCCTCCGTCGCTGAAAGCAAACACATGTTCCCATGGCGCCCCCGTGATTTCTAAATGTTCCATCAAGGGTGATTATACGGAGCATGAGCCTTCATCAAGAAACGCAGAACGAAGCCGAGCACATCTGTTGTCCCCACACGAAGAATCACAACCTGACACAATATTTCACGAATCTGAGAACCTCTTAATGAAGACACAAAAAGAGATTGTGAATTGGTTATACATACAATAGGACGGCAATAGATGTAGCAATAACCACTCCCGCCTCCGCATAGTCATCCAACAACGCTGGCCGCACCCTAAACCAATTCATCGAAGTTACGATAGATGTAAAAGAATTACCCCACGCCCCTCAGAACTTCCTCGTTATTGTCTAGAACACAACAATTGACAGAAAGACTTATAAATTTCTATCTGCTTTTACTTCTTCCTTAACAACAAGAAACCAATCGATTCAAAGCAGCAGATTTCACCCAATCAATTAAAGATCTTCATTACCGAACACCTAAAAATAAAAAACACAAGAACTTTTATTTTTAATAAACTTTTTATAAAAAATACAACTTTATTTATTGTTACATTTTTTATATTAGTTTTATTTTATTGTTACTTTTATTTTTTTTAACAAACTTACATAAATTTACAAACCTTACGCAAATTTACGTTTACTTTTGAAATAATTTTTTTTTAACTACTTTACAAATAACTTTTTAACAAACCTTATTTTATTTTATTTTTTACAAACTTTACTTTTTTTTACAAATAACTTTTACTTTTCAAAAACAAATAACTTTACTTTTCAAAAAAAAAAAGCAAACCCGGTATTGAAAACTGGTGTTGCCGCACAATATACCAACTTCAAAACCAACTGCACCCATCTTTACTCTCTCTCTCAATTGATACTCTCCTCTTTATCTCTCTCTCTCTATTTGCTACTAACTTTCCGGCGTTAAACAAATGTTTCCGGCCACGCACCACTGGATATTTTCACCCCATATACCAAACGATAGATCGGGAAAAGGTGATCATTTTAACATAGGGCACGTGCGGTATTTCTCACCGACGCGCCCTAGATCTAAAGTTTTAGATTCGGTTTTCGTGATGGTATATGGTTGATGTTGTTGTTGGTCTAATGAGGCATGGTATATATGGATGCAGTTGGTTTTGAAGTTGGTATATTGTACGCATGGTATTTTTTGGTTTTGAAGTTTATGATAGTGGTTATGTATGGATGAAGTTTATGATAGTGGTTATGATTGAGAATCTTACTGTTAGTGAATTGCTTTATGCAGATTTGAGAATCTTTACTATTGTGAATGTGAACTTTGTCGATGAAAAATACTTATGATGATGATTTTTGAGCCAAAAATTTTCCGAGGCGATGATGAAAACCGAATGGACGGCAAAGTGAGATAACATCTCACTTTGCAACCTTCGAACTGAGCCTCAAAAATTTCCGACTACGTTTTTTAAGTTTTAAAACTGATTAATAAAAAAGAAATAAAACTTGTAAAAAGTTATATACTTTATTCAGTAAAAAGAAATAAAAAGTAAAAAATCTTACTTTTATAAAAGAAATAAAAGAGTGAATGTAAAAAAAAAAATACTTGTATAAAAAAAGTGACAAAAAAAATAAAGAGTAAAAGTTAAAAAAAAAAAAAAAAAAAAAAAAAATGTACTCAAATGATTTGACGAACTCTAACACCCCTAAAATTTTTAATGCAAGATTAAGATGACCCTAAAACTTATCACAGTCATCAAACATAATATATATATATATTTTTTTAGTTAAGTGAAACTGTTGGTTAAAGAATGATTCACTAATGTTGAACACATATAATCACGTACAGACTTATGTGCTTTGTATAAACGACATATGATGAGTTTCATACTCAATGATAAGAGCTTCATAAGGATTTTTTTTATGTGTCTAAAATGGACATTGAATATAATTGATCAATTAAAAATAGGCTAAATTTATCCCACATGGCTATGCTAGCAAATTTTTGATCTCTTTATAACTAAAAATTTAAAGCCACGCCTTAGTTAACTTTCAAGTGTTGCAAAATGTATGTGTCATCTGGTTGGTTAATTATTTTACTTTAAATTATAAATTTTAATTATTATTATTATTATTTTTTTTTTTATGAATAATATCATACGTTGGAACCATGAATCAAGTTTTGTTTGTTTTTTTTCTTTTCACTTTTAGCAATGTGTTTTGCATAATAGTCTTTCCTCGTGATATCGATTTGGTAAACTATTAGAAGTGGACGTTTGAACTCAAAATGGTTGTGAAAAAAATGAATATGGTATGTTGCAGAATTAAATAAGATATTTTGAAAAATGTAAGATATTGTTCTTGAAATATGAGGATATAAAGAAGGATTCTTAGGTTCATGGGTGTCCCATTTCAGTTGCATAAGAATTTAATGGTGTGGTAAAAAGAAATTAATGGTGTGGTAAAAAGATTGTGAAACATATACAAGTTGGAGATTAAGAATATACCAAGTATACCCTGTACTGTTTGTTGTATAACATATACAAACATGAGTTGAGATCCCTAAAGACTCCACCTTTACTATGTAACCATCAACCAATCCCAACCATCCAATCTAATTGATCCAAGGCCGAGATCAAATCGATATTTACTCTGATGGGCAAAAGAGAAATTATACAACCAAAAAACGAATATCTATTTTTTCCCCAAAAAGTTAGGTCAAAACACACACAAAACACACACTAATCACAATCACCTTCACCTTCAAATCCTCACCTTCAATCCTCCATAACCGCCAATCATCATCACCTTCAATCCTCCATAACCGCCAATCATCATCATCGCCATCAGATCGTCAATCATCATCACTTCAATCTCCATAACCGCCGTCACCAGAGTCTACCGCCGTGGTTATGGATAGTAGTCAGATAAACAAAGCAAATTCAGTAGCAGTTGATGAATCTGAGCTTATGGAGGATGCTGTGGTTACGGATGAATCTGAGCATATGGCGGATGTTGAGGTTATAGAAGAAGAAAATATATCTGTTATTCAAGGTAAATCACACGTGATTCTGCTTATTTTGTTGTTTATTTACATGTGATTTAGCTATTTTGTTGCTTATTCTGAATATTCAGCTTATTTTGTTTGCTTATTTTGTTTGCTTATTCTGCATATTTTGTTTTAAATGTTGTTCTGAAAAAAAGAATCACACGTGATTCTCCTTATTTTGTTGCCTACTTATATTTTTAGGTAAATCACATGTGATTTAGCTAATTTTGTTGCTTATTTTGTTTGATTATTCTGCATATTCTGTTTTAACTGTTTTTCTGAAACAATAAGAAAAGAATCACATGTGATTCCACCATAATCACATGTGATTCCGTTATCCGAGAATCGTGATGCTGATTCATCTCGAATCACATGTGATTTATCATTAAATTACATGTGATTCTATTATTAAAAACCATCGAATATAAAATGCATCTTATGATGACACCAAGACCAACTTTATACGCTGCATGAAGAAACTCCCGAAGATCAAGGTATTGGGAACCAAAGGGTTGATGATATTTATTTACATGTTGAGGGAAAAAGTTTAACACGTTAGAGGAATTCACCGCTTATAGACACTTTGTGTAGAAAAAAGAGAAGAACACGGCATGAATGTGAAAATGTAGCGAATACAAGGTAATTTACTTGCATATTTTTAAATATTTTGTTAGTCGCTAACTCGTTATAATAATCACATGTGATTTATGAAAATCACATGTGATTCTTGTACAATAACATGTGATTTTTGTACGAATCACATGTGATTCTTGTTAGGTTAGAAATGTGAATTCAGATGCTTATAGGACACTTTATAGAGAAAAAGGAGAAGAACAGTGCATGAATGTGAAAATGTAGCGTAATACAAGGTAATTTACTTGCATAGTTTTAAATATTTTGTTAGTCGCTAACTCGTTATAATAATCACATGTGATTTCATGAAAATCACATGTGATTTCATGAAATCACACGTGATTCTTGCACGAATCACATGTGATTTTGAAGAATCACATGATTCTTGCAAGAATCACACGCGATTCTTGCAAGAATCACATGTGATTCCCGGATAAAAATGTATTAATTTTCTTTCATTTTGTTATGCATTAAGGTTCTACGCCTCTCGAGGACGCAGTTAGTGGAATGTAATCACGTGCCTAAACCTCTTTCACGCAAAACGGAGACGTGATTCCGATATTTATGCCCGCTGAGAAACCTAACAATACCGTGGTCAAAAATCCATCCGGCTTCAAGAAAAGGTGGTATTAAAGAGCACGAAAGAGAGTGGAAGAGAAATAGCTCTCAAGAAAGATCTAAGCCGTAAAAGAAATGCGGATGCTATGGAGAGAAGAGTAACACTAACACCATGACAACATGTCCGTTGAATCTACTTTTTATTTTAGAAAACAAATGAAAATGTCGAACAAATTGGAAAGTGCTTCTTGAATTTCATATTTTGTTTACGCCTCGATTTTTCATGTCTTTTATTGAACTTCGCAAGATTGTTATAAGAATTTTAAGAATTTTTCATTCCTTTGGAACTTCTACGAACGTGCTATAAGGATTCTGAATTTGAATGTATTGAATTTTATTTGAACAATTTTTTGTTTAATGTTCTAAGAGATTACTGAAAACACTTGTGCTTCATGGTAAAGAATCACATGTGATTTGTGTGAATCACATGTGATTTTTACGTGAATCCCATGTGATTCTTGTAAAATCACATGTGATTCAAGTTGTATAAATTCTCCTGCCACAACCATTAGTTATCAACTTTAACAAAACTAAACAAGAAACATGATAAAAACCTCAGATAAAAAGAGCGCATCAGCTCATAAAACATATACTGCTCAAAAGATCATTACATAATCCTAATAAGATCATTACAACTTCTCCGCATAAAACGATAAACTATTAAAACTTGTCTAGAAAACTACCATTAACAAACTAGCACCATCGAATACCATAAAACAAACTACCATCGCCTAAAAGACTACCATCAATTATAAACTACCAAAAGCCGACTTCACAACAATTTCTACGCCTTTAGACTTATCAATAACCGGAGGCTTAGACTTCTCATTAATGCATAATTTCTCGACAACCCAAGACTTTATCCTTCTCCACACCGACCGCACAAGACTGTACACCTTATCATTACATGTGTAATAATTTTTATAAACCATTAGTTTTATAAATCACATGTGATTCATTTAGAATCACATGTGATTCATCGAGATCACATGATTCATCGAGGATCACACGTGATTCTGGCGGAATCACATGTGATTCTGCGGAATCACATGATTCTGTGGAATCACATGTGATTTTATTAGATCACATGTTATTATTTTGTATGTTATATGTTTATAAGTCATCGACTACACAACACCAGATACCTTATCACCATACTACTTAAATCAAGCTTCATTCCAATACCGGACTTCACAACATCACTGCTTTAGGATCAAATGAGACACCGCTTTGGGTTCAAAACTTGATCGCCGGATTTCATATCCTTCAGAATCCACTTGGACCTAGGAGAACCGGTAGCTTTAGTTTTACCAACACCTAAAATCAACAAAATATTTAAAAATCATCGCTGATTTATCATTCACATAATGCCGAAAACACAACAAAACAAATTTAAAAATCAACAACTGCTACACATCTACTATCGGGCTTATTACTCCAAAAAAAATCAACACATCTAATCCTAATAAGCAAAATCTAATCCTAATATACAAAATAAGCAACAAAATTACGCAACTATCATATTAAGTTAAATTAAGCAACTATCATATAATGTTAATTAAAGACTAATCTTTGATCACTTTCAATGCACAATTACGTATCGTTGATTTTGTGGTCACGGAATGTACAATTTTGTATTCATGGGTTATTAACTTATTATATTCATGTTATTATCGGTACTAAGCTAATTACTACGGAGTATAATTTTTCAACTTCATATATCTATCTATCTCTGTAACAACATAGACAAGAATCATTATTATGTGTGTTTCAAGAACTATCTACGGTACATGAGAGTTCAAATGCATATGCTCAAAGCGCACTCTAACACGGTTAGACGCATCCCACATTAATTGGTCTCGCAATGCAAACTATAACCCGCTTATATAAGCACAAAACCAATCTATTACAAAGACGGATATCTAAAATATGGTAAGAAAAGAAAGTAGAAGCTTTGACATGAAGCCAACAATTCTTTTTATCAAAGTACCGATCTCCTTCGAAAGTCGGGCTAATCTATTTTCATTTTTATATTTGCATTATTTGATAATAGGACTAATGAATATCAAGCACAAAAATGTTAATTATAGAGTAAGAATGCAAAAGCGATAACCAATTTTAAAAGCAATCCCAAACACCCTCTTAAACCAAAGATTATCGGAAAGGCGATAAGCAGTTTTAAGAAGCAATCCCAAGCACCTCTTAAATCAAGAATATCGTAAAGCATCAACCTCTTAAAAGTCAATCAAGAATACAAACCACCTATATGTTCGCTCTTTATCGAAGTTTTTTTTTTCATATAAATAATGTAAACAATGCGGCATCATATCTTTGATAGGATATGTAGTCAAATTAAAGTCAACTATCATATATCGGAACTACTAGAAGCACGCCAATCAACTAACCTCAAATATAATCACTGATCACTATAATTTATCACAAAAGATCATAAACACACTATAATCATTATAAGCAACTTATAATCATTATAAGCATTATAATCACTGATCACTATAATTTATCACGAAAGATCGGAAACACACTATAATCATTATAAGCAACTTATAATCATTATAAGCATTGAAATATGAGCAAAAAGAAAAATGTATACCGTAATAAACCGCTCCAAACTTATTTTGATCGGAAACTGGTTTGATGATGATCGAGGTACCTGATCACCTTTAGATAGTGATATTTTGTCGAATATCCATTATATCGAGCTAATTTTGATCAATTTGACATGATTCAAGGTTAGGTTTAGTGTGTGAAAACTAGCATGTAGATTGAAACGAAATGAGGAGATCGGTGCGGTGAATTGGGAAGGATAATGTTAGAAGGAAAATTACAAAAGTACCTTTAAGAGAAAATTAAATTAAAAATACAATTAATATTAGCCATTGATTTGAAAGTGGATGGAGGGTCAAGATCAACCATCTTGATCTTTAGTAAAAAATGGTTCTATACAGAACTTTTCTCATACAAACATTTGCAATTTTAGATACATGTACGTAGTTTCTGCTTTGTGAGTTACCAACCTCTAACAAAAGTCCCAACAGGTTATCCCACATTGGTAGAGGAGCAAACTTGTGAAATGTTTATAACTAAGTATGTGAAGACTTAAGTTAATTTACTTTCAAATATTATCAAAATGGGTGTCTCTTGGCTGTATAGAAAATGTTGACCACTTTCTATATAACTGTAATTTACCCATTCGGGTAAAATGTGAGGTTATTTTGTGGTCTCGATGGTTAGTTATTTTATTTTATTTTGTTTTCTTTAAATGGGTAACATGTAAGGTTATTTTGTGGTCTCGATGGTTAGTTATTTTAATTTATTTTGTTTTCGTTGTATATATGTGGGTATCAATTGAATAATAATATCATACATCGCATCCACTAGGCCATGAGAGTTGCTTGAGCTATTCCTGTAGGTGGATAATTACCGGTGCCAAAAGACACTCTGAGTCGAGTGTTCCGCCAATCTACACCTTTTGTGGAATATCATACATTGCAACCATGAATGAAGTTTTTTAACCTTTAACCATCTATTTTTGCAGACGGTAGTTGTAATGCGGTCATGTTGGAAGGCTAGTTTTTATGGGTGGTTCGGCGTCGGGTAGCCGTCACGTGGTCGTGTTGGAAAGCCGCCAGTAAATAGTGGTTCGAGGTCGTGAGCGTGTCACGCGGTCGTGTTTCAAGGCCGGTTTGTAAAGGTAGCCCGTGGTAGTGTAGTGTTCAGTGGTTTGTAATTTTGTATAGGATGGTTCGATGTCACGAAACGGTCATGTTCGAGGTCGTGTTGGAAAGTTGTTTGTAAAGGATGGTTTAAGGCCGTGAGCCGTGGTCATGTGGTTATGTTAGAAGGTTGTTTGTAAAGGACGGGTTAAGGCTACACGAGTCGGTGGTCGTGTGGTCATGTTAGAAGGTTGTTAAGGCGATGTTCATGCGGTCGTGTGGATGGCTTTTGTAGAGGGTGATTCGAAGTTCGTGGAGTAGACGGGGTAGTTTTCAAGTGGTCGTGGCCGAAAGTTAGTTTGTAAATGGTATTTGAGGTCATTAGAATAAAAAGCGCATGAATTACATAGACGATCCGCTAGAGAGCATAAAGTATTGAAGTGTAAAAACATTTGATTTGTGTATCGTGTTGGTACAACATTTTTCTAAGTTGTTATCCATTTTTTCGAAGGGATATTTTCATAAATTTTGAAAACATGTAAGCACAAATTTATGTGCTTTGTATTAACGACATATCATTCAATAACCACCGAATAACAAGAGCTTCATGGTTTATCGAGTGTTTTGAATTAAGCTTCATCAAAGAAAATTAGTTATGTTGAACTAGTAGTTGTCTCACTTATTGTCTCGACCCCATAAAGACAAAGTAAATGTAATCGCCGAGCAAGAAACCGAACTAAAATGTGAACAACAAAACGGAAACAAGTATCATCACCATGATAATCTTGCATTTTCAAATATGTCAAACACATAACAAACATATCAAGACGTGATTTCAAATACTTGTCCTTTAAAGTACTTTTGACATCTGTAAGTTGCTCGAGTAGCAACAACGCGATTACAACAAGAAAGCAAGAGAATAACAAGAAGACATGAAGCATACAACATCCACATATGTTATCAATAGCATAATGAGTACATGTGTCATGTTTTTATTTGTGTGTATCCACTATTGAAACTTGCATCTCCTACTAAGACCTTCATGATGCAACATATTCAAGCATTTATATCTTTAGATATTTGTACTTACCGCTTAAGGAGTTACCAAGCTCCAACGAAAGTTATAATAACTTATCCTGATGAAGTGAGAAAGTTTTAAAGTTTATAGCAAGAATATCAATTATTTTTACAAGTTCTTTTAGTCGTTACAAATATGGTGTTCATCTTTTCAACGAAACGCCTACTACAATTTCGTAAGTGAAAACTCGACACCCTATGTTGAAAAGTGTTACACCTTTTTGTGAAAAGACGACACCATATTTGTAATAAATAAAAAGAACTTGTAAAATAATTGATATTCTTGTATATAAACACATCAAAACTTTCTCACCATCTATGGGATAAGTTGTTAGAAAAGAATCGATAAGTCGCGACATATGGTGTCGCTATTCTATTATCTTCATGGATGGCTGTGTTTTATTATGTGCCACGCTTAAGGCTATTTTCTATTACTATCTTCATGGATGGAAAACGCTATCACTAATTAGGAAAATATCGACACCATATGTGCGAGCATTTAAGGCTATTTTTTATTATCTTCATGGATAGTTATTCCATTTTATAAATAATGTATATGGAGGCCATATAATTTTTTAACTTTAATCATATTATTTAACCCATTTATTGAAATGAAATTATAGACCATTCAACTATATGTTTTTTTTTTGTTTACACCAATTCCGGACAAATTTATGTTCGAAAACTATAAAATTAAACAACAAACTAACTCTAACTTATACAAAGCAAATGAACGAAAAGTTTGATTGAAATGCCGATTACATCATTATTTTAAATGTAAATTTATATTATTGAAAGTAGTTTAGAACAATAAAATTAAAATTTCGCGATTGGCTTTTTATTCGTATTAGTTTAATATATTAATGTTAGGTTCATTTTGCCGTTGATAATTATCCTGATTAAATTTGACCCGAATCGTACAGAACGTAAGATAAATACATAATATAGTGGTCTATGTGTTACTTTCAAAAATAGATGGCATATATGAGAAAACTTAAAATTTGATTGGCCTCCAAATATATTATCCTTTTTATTTTCGTTTCTCTAAATCTATAGTATGAATATCCTACATTGCAATCCTGAATTCCTTTTTTAACCATATGTTGCATGGTAGTATTTACGAGAGCTGTATATGATGGTGTTTAGATGTATTGTCATGCTAAGTGCTTTCTCAAATTATTAGGCCAAATTTTTATATGATATGTATATATATATATAAAGTGGTTACAAGTATTCGATTTAATAAGTTTTATTAAAATGCTAGTCAAGCACTTTGAAACAACAAGTTTTATGGTACATATATTTGAAATCGACTCGACAAAAGGGTTCAACCGGATCCAGAGTCGCCACCAGTAGCTTAACCAATAAAAGCCCATCCCAAAACGGGACGTAGACAACATATCATACTCATTAAAAGGATTTTTTTCCCCTTGAATTAAGTAAAACTGTTGGTGAAAAAATGTTTTTCACTTATGTTTGAACACATATACAATCACGTACAAACTTATGTGCTTAAATGGTATTAACGACATATCATTGAGTTACGTACTCAATGATAAGAGTTTCATAAGGATTTTTTTTTATGTGTCTAAAAATGGACATTGAATATAACTTGATCAATTAACAAAAAGGTTGAATTTATCTCACATGACAATGCGAGCAAACTTTTGATGTCTTTATAACTAAAAATGTGAAGGCATGTACTAGCTTACTTTCAAGTGCAGCTGCAAAATATCGGTGTCATCTTGATGGTTCTTTATTTTGGTTTTCTTTGAATATGTTTTGTCGGTATGAATAATATCCTACGTCGAATCATGAATCAATTTCTTTTATTATTATTTTTTTCACTTTTAACAATGTGTTTTGCATCGTAGTCTTTGCTCGTGATATCGATTTGGTAAAATACTGGAAGTGCACGTTTGAACTAGAAAATGGCTGTGAAAAAAATTGAATACTTATGTTGCACACTCAAGTAAGATAGTTTGAAAAATGTAAGATATTATTCTTGAAATACTAGGATATAAAGAAGGATTCTCAGGTTCATTCCAACATATTGGCGGAGTTCATGAGTGTTTTGATTTCAGTTGCAGAAGAATCTAATGGTATGGTGAAAAGATTGTGAAGTTTTGTAGCATTGATCTATTGAAAGTTTTGGAGGTTAACAAGACTCGCCTTCAATGGAACTAAGGGTGAAGTTGGAGATTTGTAAATCACTTGATCGAGGAGATGAGAGAGTGATTTGATCGAATCACCCGAGATAAGTTCAAAACTCAGGTTGACAATTGTACAATGTCTAAATAACCTGTGATTGTTGGTGTTTAAAGATAAGACTATCAATTGATTTTCTTCCATTGATAAGTCATAACTTCTGCTTGTTGTATCTAATAAGACATGCGCCATGGACGTATAGTCCGTTTCATTTTCGGCGTAGAAATATAAAAATGTGCTATCAAATTGGATTATGTTATATTTTTATCATTGGAAACTACAAATCGGGTCAAGCACAAGCCAATAAAAGAATTACATAACAACCTTGTACTCCTTTTTTGTATGACATATTTAAGCATTTACAACTTTAGATATTTGACCTTACTGCTATGTGGTTTGCCAACCTCTAACAAAAGTTCTAATAGCTCATCCCACATGGTTTGGTGAGCAATCTTGGAATGTGTTTATAACTAAGAACGTCAAGGAATATGCCAGTTTACATTTATATGTTACTAAAATGGGTGTGTCTTGATTGCATGGAAAAAGTCGAACGCTTCCAGACAGTCGAAACAAACCCATTTGAGCGACATTTAAAGTAATATTTTTATCATCTTGATGGTTGACTATTTTATTTTATTTTAGGTTTCTTTGTAAATGTTTTTCGGTGTGATTGTATGAATAATACTAATATACCTCATCGCAAATCATCAATCAAGTTTTTTTTTTTTTTTTTTTTTTTTTAACCATTAACTATTTGTGTTGCATCATAGTCTTTTCTCGTGATATTGATTTGGTCAAATACTCAAACTACACGCTTGAACGTAAAATGGATTAAAAAATGAATGCTTAATTTATGGAATCAAATAAAATCTTTCTAAAATGTTAGATATCTTATCAGAGAGTCCGGATCGATTGAGAAAAGTTTTAGATTGAGAAGCAATCTTGATCATTCATCTCACTACATTAATACAAGGGCATGATAGGTATTTATAGTTTTATATTTTCTTTTCACTAAACTTATTTTAATACCATGTGTTTTGCTTCTTATCCTCCCTATAAATTCTGATTCTACTAACTGATGCGTTTTGCTTCTTATCCTCCAACTATAAATTCTAATTCCACTAACTATTCATTTTTTATTTGGTTGTTTCTATTTGTTGATCACCTTTAACTACATCTCAAGTAACATTTTAAATGCTTACATTACTATGACTTTTTTATTATTTTTTTAAGTGATGGTTTATATAATAAGTAACCCTTTTATATTATTACAGATATAGTATGTCATTGATAACTCACGGTACTAACATTGTCATTGATGTTTGATTCACAAATCCGAATATCGAAACAGGACACTCACGTTTGATTCGCCTCCAAGAGTTCACCATTGTTTTCAGTGGAGGAACGATTCAATAAAAAGCAAATCGATAACTCAGGGTTTGATTCACAAATCCGAATATTATTCAAACAAGACACTAACAATTTTTTGTTGATTCACTAATTCAATTATTATTCATAAACTCGAGTAATGATGCATGATTCACGGATTAACAAATGATTCAAAATAAGATTACTAGCTTTCTAAAGATTCACTTTTATAAAAGCTTCAATGTTTACGATTCAAAATGCAAAACCCGTATGTAATACATGTTACATTAAAAACTTGAATCATACATTTTACAAAATATACTTTTTAGTTGTGGTTTAGGGATTTCCAAAAAAAAAAAAGAATCTTCACAACAAGTTTTTATTTTCATTGGTAACTAGTAAAACTTAAAAAATGAGTGATTCATAAGAACATAGATACTTAAAAATGAGATAGGAACAACAATATATCAATAAAGACGCACGATCAAATTCAATTTTTAGAAACCGTAACAGTTGGAGCCTTCATGCCTTATTTAATTCTTTAATTATTCAATTACTAATTTACCTTTTTTTATTTAAATTGATGACTTGTATAATGCATTAAAACTAATTAATTTCTATGGCTCAAATTGCTTCTCAACCTTCTCAATTTAAAAATCTTCTCAATAGAACCAAAATCTCTTATCAGATATCATTATTATAAACTTTTTTAATAGTAGTATTTATCACAAGAAAAGGTTTGACCTCTAGTCATTACTTAGTTCCATTGTAATTAGTTCATCTATCCCAAATTGATCATAATCATGTCAATTGAACGAGATGATCAAGAAAAACTCATCAAAAACATGCCCAAATAATAAACGTGCTTTCAAAAGTCGGGTTGTATTCTGATGTCCTTTTGGGCGTAATGCGAATGCAAAACCACATTAAACATCGGTCTAGTGATATCTTCTTATCTACCTTCATGAAAAGTGGCACTACTTGGATTCGAGCACTCATGTTTACCAACCTAAATCGACCTCGCTATGATTTTTCCAACCACCCTTTTCTCAATGAGGGCCCGCACGGTTGCTTTCCACCATCTGATCTATACATAACCCAAGATTACCCAGTGACCAATTTGGATGTCATTCCTTCACCTCGCCTCTTTGTAATGTGCATATGGTTTGTTACCTTCACACGCCAAACATCCTTCTAGTGGTTGCAATTTTTGATCTTGTGTAGGGATCCAAAAGATGTATTGGTCTCCAAGTTTCACTTCACAAAAGAGTTAACTTATAAGGAACTATTTCTTGTTTTGTTTGATCAAGCGTTTGAGTCGTTTTGTGAAGGTATTTTAGAGTATGGACCGGATTGGGATCATGTGTTGGGGTTTGAGTTGTTCTTAAAATACGAGGAGATAAAAAGGGAACCCGAGGTTCATGTCAAGAGATTGGCTGACTAAATGGGTGTCCCTATTTTGGTGGAAGAACAAATAATGGTGTACATGAAAATATTGCAAAGTTTCGTATTTTGGAGCATTTGAAAAGCCTTGAGTTAAACAATACAAGTATTCAAAGGTTTGATTTCGAGCTTGAGACAGCAAACTGGCTTTTCTTTCGAAATGGACTAGTTGGAAACTTCACTTGACAGAAGAAACGAGAGAGCTAATCGATCACGTCACCAAGGAGAAGTTCAAAGGCTCGGGTTTGACAATCGATACAAGTCCATAAAAAAGATATATTACATTGATAGACAATTGGATGAACTTATTATATCGAACTAAGACATATATGCTTCTTGGATGTTTAATATAGTACTATACACCCGTTTAATCATATATTCGATCCATGGCAGATCAAAATGATTTTATTTTTGCTGGTGTTTTCATCAAAATAATAAGTCCTTGTAAGTTGTAACTAATCTTCTTATAACACAATAAAAATATAATAAGTCCTTGAAATCATGTCTTTTAGTTATTTTGAAGACGATAATCAAAAATTTATATGCTTGGTATTAAAGAAGGATTCTCGGGTTCATGTCAATAGATTGGCGGAGTTCATGGGTGTCCCAATTTCGTGTGAAATTGTTTCTTCCCTGGAAGAAAATAATGTTGTGGGTAATTGTAAATCATTTTTTTTGATTTTGGGGGTTTTTGTCCCGTGATATTTTCCTCTAATTGTATTTTACAATCTTGTGAGTTAATTAGTGTTCGAGGGTGTATTTCAAGTTGGAGATTTGTAAAATCACTCTCACACCTTCTTTAGGTGATCGAGGAGATTACAAGGTGTCGCTTTTCTCGCTTTTTGTTTGTGTTGTTAGATTCATTATGGTTGATGGTCCCGATGATAAGGGCAAGGCCCTCAAGGGGAAGTAGTGAACTAAATCGATATATATGACAATACTTACACCCTCAAGACATTGGTGCTCGCTTGAACATATTCAAAAGGTATCATCACCATGATCATGAAAAGATTGGTAAGTTATATAGTATTGAGCATTTGAAAGTTTTGGAGGTTAACCGGACTAGCATTTTTTTTGGTAAAATGTTTGAGTCACCGTATGGGTGTAGTTGGAGATTTGTAAAATCACTTGATCGAGGAGATGAGAGCAACAACAACAACAAAACTTGTGGGAAAATTGATTTACTTAACTTTGACAAGGCCTCGATATTCAAAAGGTATCATCACCATGATCATCTTGCGTCTTCGAATATGTCAAATACGTAACAAAGAAAACCGTAAGGATGTCGATCCATGTCCTTTAAAGTAATTTCGGGTTTATGGCACTCCATAAGTTGCTCGAATAGCAACAACGCTTAATACAACACCAAGGCGGCAACAAAATAACAAGAAGACAAGAAGCATACATCAATCAGATATGTTATCAATAATATAGTGAGTACATGTGTCATGTTTTTATTTGTGTATCTACAATTGAACTATTTATATGTTTATCGCTTTGTGAGTTACCAAGCTCCAACAAAAGTTCCAACAAACTTATCCCACATAGGTAGGTGAGCAAAGTATCGATGTGTTTTAAACAAGAATATCAAGTTTTTTATTAGTTCCTTTGAAGTGTTACAAAGGTGTTCATTCTTTATGAGGAAAATGTCTAACACTTTCTCAGAAATTATTGATGCCTATCTCGCCAAGGCTATTTTTTATTTTGGGTTCTCTCTAAATCTATGGTATGAATAATATCCTACATCAATAAACCCTTTCTTTTCTTTTTTTTTTTTTTTTTTTTTTTTTTTTTTTTTTTTAACCTTATGTGTTGCATGGTAGTCTTTTTTTTTTTTTTTTTTTTTTTTTTTTTGCTAGAACTACGTTTGAACATAAAATGGTTACAAGAATGAAAACTTACATAGCATAATCAAATAAGATTTTTCCGAAATGTAAGATATATTATCTGATATCGTTACTATAACGTTTTTATTTCACGTTTCTTAGGTCATCACAAGGAAAAAAAATGACGTCTAATCATTAGTCACTTACGTACGCTATTGTAATTAGCTAATCATTCAAAATTAAGCAATATACAAAAGCCGATAAGTTCCAATCTAAGAGTTCATATCAATCATCTATCCCAACTTGATCATAATCATGTCAATCGAACGTGATGATAAAAAAAAATTTATAAAAAACATGCCCAACATATAAAAGGTAAATTTAGCTATCAAAGCTAGCCTTTACGGCGTAAGCATCAAGACACATAAAAAATTATCTATTCACGTGCTCTACGGCGTAAGGAGAAACATATCTTTATGCCGTTGAGAAAAGCAAGACAAACATAATTAAAAGACGACCTTCATCGGTCCTAGAGAGTATCGGGTCATGTATTCTTGATTCAATTCTCTTGCCATATTTCAAGGGCTCCATGTATTCTCAACCAACTCATCGATCTTGTCCATCACAACCCTTTAGAAGCTTTTATTCAGTGTTTACGCTTAGTGATAGTGCGTTGATGGGTTCGAGGATCGGGCCTGTATTTTAGTATGTTAGATCTTCACCTTTTTTTTTTATCCATGTTTGTTCTTAATGTAGTAGTAGCTTGTAGTGTTGCTTTGTTGGTCCAGATAATCTTGTTAGTGCCGATGTAATTTAGCATCTTGCTAGTATATTTATAAAATCTATTTGCCTATCAAGATAGTTTGAGTTTATCCCACATAGGTAGGTGAGCAAACTTTAACTATGAATGTGAAGGCTTATGCGTTAGCAGTCTTTCAAATGTTACAAATATGAGCGAGCCAACATTTAAGGTAAATAAGATAAGATAATTCCAAAAACTTAAGCTATATTATCATACGCATTACTATAAAGTTTTCACTTTTTCACCTTTCTATGGTGTATTAGTATCATCTCCCATTCACATTTTATCGTGTACAAGACCTTTTTATGTTCTATTAAGTTTTTACTGATCATATTATATTATACCGATACAAGTTCTTTCTGGAGGCGATTTTCTTAACATACATTAGACATAAATAACAATGTCGTAAGTCTATTGAATCTAAAATCAAGGATTACCCGACCATGTGTATTTACGTATATTGTATTGGTCGTCTTGCAAGGCTGGAAGTCCTAGTCTACTTTTGGTAGAACCGGAAGCAGCCTCTCTACCTTTGGTAGAGGTAAGGCTGTGTACATCTCAACCTCCCTCATATATCGTGAAAGACGGTATTGAGACCCATAACCGTTGGAAGATGGTATTGGGTGTTACTTTACTTTACTTTGTATTGGAAATCTTAAAAACAAACGATTCTTCGACTATATATAATGTTTTATCAAAACTTAAATAGATTGAAATTAGAGTGAATAAATATGCTAGATTGATGCATGATCCAAAAGTCGTTAGTTGCACGTTTGCGTGATCACAAGAAAAGCTTCGACCTCTCGTCATTATTTAGTCACATACTCCATCCATTGTACGTGTCCCTATTTCGGTTGAGGAATAAGAGAATGGTGTACTTGAAAAGATTGTAAAGTTTTGTAGTTTTGAGCATTTGAAAAACCTTAAGGTAAACAAGACAAGTATTGAGAGGTTTTATTTCGGGCTTGAGATAGAAAACCAACTTTTCCTTCTAAGAGGACTAGTGAAAGATTGGAAACATAACTTCATAGAAGAGATGATTGAGAGAACGAATCGATCACATCACTGAAGAGAACTTCAAAGGCTCGGGTCTGACAATAGGTGCAAGTCCGAAAAAAATATATTTTACCACCAAAGACGATGAAATAAACTTATTATATCTAAGACATGTTATCATAAATGATTTCTTCTATTATCTAACTTCTTGATGTTTTCAACTAAGTACTTGTATGAAAAGGCTTGTGTCTCAATGGTCTCATTTATGAGAATATTGTTGAATATAAGCTTTATCAACTTAAAGGACTAAAAGTGGTGTTTCTCCAAAGTTAGAGGTCTGAAGCTGTACTCGTGTTATAACTTCAAGGGAGTAAAGTGCATCTTTGATTATCAAGAGTATTTAAGCTGGACTTCACCTCTTCTCTCCTCATAACTCATATTCTATGTGTGTGAAATATCGTGTATCTCTCTCATAAAGTTCTGGTGATTGATTGTTGTGAGGGAAACCCTTCAGTTGTTTTGTATTGTTTCATTTTCTGTATTGTAAACAATAATTGCTATATTAGCAATTGATACATATAATAAAAGAGTGAGCCAAGGGGAGGTTGGCTAGGTTCATTCTAAATCTGTTTTACAAGTGAATTAGCTTTGGTTTATATGTTTTTACATGGTATCAGAGCCAGGTTGCTCTATACCAAAGCTTGAAAACGTTTTTTAAAAATTAGGGTTTCCTTCATTTTGGGGGTTCTTGATCTATTGTTTAGATCTTGTTGTTTTGGGAATTATTCCAGTGGTTTTGAGTTTGGATTGATAAGATCTGAAGAGTAACTTGATTTTTCAAAAATTAGGGTTTCTAATTTTTGGGGGTTTTACGATTCCGGTGATTACTGGTTCAATTGATAACAGATCTTGTGATCTTGTTATTCAATTGAGTCTCGGTGTATTGTTTCTTGTTTTAATTAGGGTTTTCGATCAAATCCTAATTCAGTTGTATCATTGGTTTTCTTTGTGTTCTTGTTTTATGTTTCTTGTTGTTGCTTGGTTATTGTTTGTGTTTATTTCTTTTCTCTTATTCTTGGTTTATTTTTTGTTCTCGTGTGTTTGTTTCACGCATTTGTTTCTCGCTTAGATCTTCTTGATCCGGTTGGAAGCTTCGTGGTTGTAACACCTCTCAAGCCTTCTCTTTAGATTTTTTTCAGTTAGTATTATTGGTTAGGTTGTTTGGAGATTGAGTAGTTTAAGGGATTGTTTGTTGGAGTTGTTGAGATTGCTTGGTGGTTATTTGTGATTGAGGAGTTACAAGGTGTTGTTGATTTTTTAGTTTATTTCTAGTTCTTGCTTGTGCATTTATTTTCTATTGTTTGATCATCATGGTTGATGGTCCTGATGATAAGGGCAAGGGCCAAGAAGGGGGTAGTAGTGAGTTAAAACTTGATATATATGACCCGTTATACTTGCACCCATAAGACATTGGTGCTCAGTTGATCACCTTCAAACTTGAAGGCACTGAGAACTATAAGGTCTGGTCTGCCGCAGATCTGCATTGGCCTTACATACTAGAAATAAGCTTGGGTTTATTAATGGAAATGTGTTAGAGATTCCATCGATGCTCTTCGTCGACTCGATGGGATAGGTGTAACTTTGTTGTGTTATCTTGGATTCTTGGTTGTATTTCACAAGACCTCTATAAAGGTCAAGTGTTTTCATTAATGCTAAGTCTGCTTGGGATGAGTTAAATGAGACATACAATAAGGAAGATAGTTCTGTGATTTATAACTTGCATCATAAAATTCACACTCTAACTCAACTGTATGAGTTTATCTCGAATACTATCATGAATTTAATGCTTTGTGGAGGCAGTTTGACTCTCTTGTTGATCTGCCTGCATGTGTTTGTGACACTGCTCCCACTCTGAAAAAGCATTCAGACCTTTTAAGGCTAATGCAATTTCTTATGGGTTTAGATGATGGGTTCAGTTCTATGAGAAGCCTTATTCTTACTACTGATCCTTTGCCTGATGTTAAATCTGCTTTTGCTACTCTGTCTAGAGATGAATCACACAGGAATAGTAATGTGACTAATAAAACTGTTAAAAATGGTGCTGCAGCCTTTGCTGCTAAGCCTAATAATGTCACTTCTCAAAACAATAACTGGACCTCTAATAGAAACAATAATAATAATAATAGAAGGTTTGGCAGGGTGTCTAATCTTGTCTGTAAACATTGTAATATGACTGGTCACACTATTGATAGATGTTTTGAGTTGGTTGGATATCCTTCTGGTTTTGTTAAAAAAGGAAATGTGAATCAAAATAGTGCTAATAATGTGACTGATACTAGTAAGAGTAATACTCATACTCTTACTAGTGATCAGTATCAGAGATTAATGAATTTACTCAAGAGTACAATGATGCTAGTAAGTCTCATGCTAGTGTTGCGGTACAATTATGACTTCTAATTGTGTTATCGCTTTCTTCTCTTGTAGATTTTTAATTTTAACTCTAATATAAGTACATATAGTACTTATATTGGGCGGATTATTGATTCAGGAGCAAGTCAACACATAACTTTTTCTACTACATATCTTTTTGATATAATGGATGTTTCACACTTAAACTTAACTGTTGCACATCCTAATGGGACTGTTGCCTTAGTCAAACAAATTGGCAGTTTTAAATTTGGTAATGATTTGATTCTTAAAGATATGTTGGTTGTTCCTGGTTATCATGTCAGTTTATTGTCTGCTCATAAGTTGTCTAAGGATAATAATGTGATTGTTAGCTTTAATAATTCTATATGTAAAATTCAGGATTTAACTCAAAAGTTCCCGATGGGACCGGTAGTGAGAGGTGGTCTTTACTTTCTTGATGAAGGTAAGAGAGTTAATAATAGTAACATTAAGAGTTGTGTCTTGTCAAATTGTATTTGGCATAACAGACTTGGGCATCCTCCGACCAAGTCTTAATCAGGCTTAAAAATAGAATAAGTGATATTAAAACTACCGGTTCTAGTCCTTGTGAAATTTGTCATAAAGCTAAACAAGTTAGAGAGTCTTTTCCTCTAAGTGATCATAAGACTAAATTTCGGGTGATGTAGTTCATCCGGATGTGGGGTCCTTATAGAGTGACTAGCAGGATGGTTTTAAATATTTTTGATCGTTGTTGATGATTACACCGTGGTGTGGGTGTTTCTTATAAAAAATAAAGGTGAAGTTTATGATAATATTGTTAACTTTGTTAATCTCATTAAAACTCAATTTGAAAAACTCATAAAGTCTTTAGAAGTGATAATGGCATCAATTTGTAAACAAAAATTGGATGCTTTTTTTCTTAATAATGGATACTTCATCAAACTTCTTGTCCTTACACACCCCAACAAAATGGTGTTGTTGAAAGAAAACATAGACACTTGTTAACATCGCTAGAGCCCTCATGTTTCGTGGGGGTTACCTTTGAACATGTGGTCTGAGTCAATTCTAACTGCTACATATTTGATTAACAAAGTTACCTCTTCTTTGTGTTGTCTAGAAAAAGTCCTTATGAAATGGTTTATGAAGTTGTGCCCAATTTGTCAAATTTAAGGTGCTTTGGTTGCTTATGTTTTTCAACTGTGTTGAATGAATCTGATAAGTTTAGTTCTAGATCAAACAAATGTGTGTTTGTTGGATATGCTTTTGATAAAAAAGGATATAAATTGTTTAATCTTGAACAAAAGAAGTTTATTTTTTCTAGGGATGTAAAGTTTTATGAAACAAGATTTTTTTAAAAATAATTCTTTTCTAAAGATTTTGTGTTTGAAGAACAAAACTTGAATAATCTCAATTTTATGATCAACATAATGAAAGCGACCAAAGTAATCTTGAATCGATGAGCCCTATGATGAAAATAGAGATAGTGCGCACAATAGTGATAAGTCCGTGTCGATAATGATACTCCTAGTGTCGAGATCGTAGATAAAACTACTCTAGAAAACACTCCTAACTCGATGCGCAGAAGTCGCAAAATGCGTGAACCGCCGCACGTAAAGTGAGAATCTCTTAGGTAGTTCATCTAGTAGGAAGGACACTAAGTCTAAGTATGCAATCAAACACTTGTTTCGATGGTATACGAGTATTATTAATGAAGATGAAAGTTATGAATCGAGGGTGAAGATTTAAATTTGTTTGGGCAAATATTTGAGTCTCCTGAACCAGCAGTAGGTCAAACTGTTAGGAGAACTAGTAGGATGACTGCTTTACCATCTAAATATAAAGATTATGTGTTGGATAAAAAACATAAGTATAGCATTGATAAAGTTGTCAATTATTCTAGTCTGAATATAGAAAATTTTGTTTTTATATCATGCTTGAATAAAATTCATGAACCTGCTACTTATGAGGAAGCTATTAAGGATGTTAGATGGATAGAAGCAATGAATAAAGAGATAGAAGCTTTAAATAGAAATGGAACTTGGGAAGTGGTTGAGTTACCTGTTGGCAGGAAAGCCATTGGGTATAAGTGGATTTTTAAAGTAAAGTATAAAGCTAATGGTGAGGTTGAAAGATTTAAGGCAAGACTTGTTGCTAAAGGGTATAATCGAGAGAGGAATAGATTATGATGAGACTTTTCACCGTAGTGAAAATTGTCACCATCAAAGTGTTCTTAGTATTGCGCTAGTAATAAGTGGCCTTTATTTCAACTTGACATTAACAATGCTTTTTATATGGTGATTTAGAAGAGGATGTTTATATGTCCTTACCGTAGGGTTTTCGATAAGGATGATAAAAGGGTGCAAGTTAGTCAAGTCTTTGTATGGTTTAAAACAGCTCCTAGAAAGTGGAATGAAAACTTACTTCAGCTCTTAAAGAAAATGAGTTTGTTCAAAGTCCAAATGATTTTTCTATGTTTGTCAAACATAAGAAAGATGTTATGTTAGTTCTTTTAGTATATGTTGATGACATAATAATCACTGGAAACAATATTGATGAGATTGAAAAGTTCAAAAGTTTTGAGTTCTAAATTTTAATAAAAGATTTGGGTAAACTTAAATATTTTTGGGAATTGAAGTTTGGATATAGACAATGGTTTATGTTTAACTCGGAGGAAATATTGTAATTGAATTGCTAAATGAGTTTGGTATGTTGGGTTGTAAACCTTGTAGCACACCTATTGAAGTTAATCCGATAATAAGAAACAAGTTTCCAAATTTGGTGATGATGAGCCTCTATCCGTATTACTCATTATCAAAAGTTGGTTGGGAACCGATATATCGACTTTAACCGCACGGATATTTCATATGATGTGCATTGCTTAAGTCGTAATGCATAAGCCTATGAAGTCTCATTTAAGGCTTGCATTCGAGTTTTGAGGTATCTTAAGAATGAGCCCGGTCTAGGAATTACTTTTGTGAATGGTTGTGATGTTGGATTGAAAGTTTTGTTGATTCGATTGGGCTAAATGCAAAGTAACTAGAAGGTCGATTCATCGGTTATTCTGTTTTGGAAACAACTTGGTTTCTTGGAAAAGCAAGAAACAAGTCGTTTTGGCTAGATCTTCATCGAGGTGAGTTTAGAGCCATGTGTAATGTGTGTTGTGAAGTTATGTGGATTGCTAAAGTTTTAGCAGATCCGCATGTTGATGTTGTGTTACCTATTGAGATGTGGTGTGATAATAATTCGCTATGCAAATAGTCATAACCCCGTGCTTCATGAAAGAAGTAAACATTTTGAAATTGATCTCTATTTTCTAAGAGAAAAGTTGCTTCGGTTTCTTGAAGCCTAAGAAAGTCAAGTCCGAGGATAACATTGTTGATATATTTACTAAGGGACTTGGTATTTCGATCATAACATGTTTTGCAAAAGTCTTGGGTTGTTAAATGTTTTGCAGATACTAAATCCAGCAGAGGTGCGGAAAGCTAATCTTACGGGGAGTGCAGCTTGGTAGTGTTGATAAAGATGTGCAGATTGGCTAAAGCTTATAGGGGAGTGTTGAATATAAGCTTTATCAACTTAAAGGACTAAAAGTGGTGTTTCTCCAAAGTTAGAGGTCCAAGTCGCACCTGTTATAACTTCAAGGAGTAAAGTGCATCTTTGATTATCAAGAGTATTTAAGTCGGACTTCACCTCTTCTCTCCTCATAACTCATATTCTCTGTGTGTGAAATATCGTGTATCTCTCTCATAAAGTTCTGGTGATTGATTGTTGTGAGGGAAACCCTTCAGTTGTTTTGTATTGTTTCATTTTATGTATTGTAAACAATAATTGCTATATTAGCAATTGATCCATATAATAAAAGAGTGAGCCAAAGGAAGGTTGGCTGGGTTCATTCTAAATCTGTTTTACAAGTGAATTAACTTTGGATTATATGTTTTTACAAATATACTTTAACCAAATAGTTGAATGTACTTTCAACTGTTGACTTTTGGCCTCTATTTTTTATCTTTTTATTTTTAAAGATAAAACTTAGCATAATCATCAAATGGGATTTTTTTTTGTTCTTGAATTAAGTGAAACTGTTTGTTAAAGGATGATTTTCACTAATGTTGAACACATATAATCACGTACAGACTTATGTGCTATGTATAAGGATTTTTTTATGATGAGTTTCATACTCAATGATAAGAGCTTCATAAGGATTTTTTTTATGTCTCTAAAAATGGACATTGAATATAATTGATCAATTAAAAATAGGCTAAATTTATCCCACATGGCTATGACAGCAAATTTTGATCTCTTTATAACTAAAAGGAAAATGATTTGCATGAAATTCATGCCTAAAACATGTCTAACTCTAAGATGACGACACATGACAAGATTAGTGCTGAGGATCATGAAAGAGAAAATGTGCATTCCACGTGTCACATGATTAATTGGTTAGGTATAAATTTAGTCATATAAATTAGGTCCCTCTATCATTATGTAAAGCCACACCTTTAGTTAACTTTCAAGTGTTGCAAAAATGTATGTGTCATCTCGTTGGTTAATTATTTTACTTTAAATTATATTTTTAAATTATTATTATTTTTTTAATTTTTTTTATGAATAATATCATACGTTGGAACCATGAATCAAGTTTTGTTCATTTTTTTTCTTTTCACTTTTAGCAATGTGTTTTGCATAATAGTTTTTCCTCGTGATATCGATTTGGTAAACTATTAGAAGTGGACGTTTAAACTCAAAAATGGTTGTGAAAAAAATGAATGTGGTATGTTGCAGAATTAAATAAGATATTTTGAAAAATGTAAGATATTGTTCTTGAATTATGAAGATATAAAGAAGGATTCTCAGGTTCATGGGTGTCCATTTCAGTTGCATAAGAATTTAATGGTGTGGTAAAAAGATTGTGAAGTTTGTAGTATTGAGCTTTTGAAAGTTAACAAGACCGGCCTTAAGATGTTTGGCTCTATGTTAGAGAATCGTCATTTCTTTCTTAAGGGTGAAGTTGGAGATTGGTAAAATCACTGGGTCGAGGAGATCGATGAGAGAGCAAATTGACAGAATCACCCGAGATAATTAAGTCCAAAACTCGGGTTGACCTAAATTTCCTTTTTTATATATTCACCAGGTATATAATCCTTTTACCCAAAAAAAAAAAAAAAAAAAAAAAAAAAAAAGGATTATCAAGTAATAAAAGAAGAGTTAATTGCATTGTTGGTTCCTGTGGTATGGCAAAATTGCAGGTTTGGTCTCTAAAACTTTGAATGTGCAATGATAGTCTTCATTTTGAAGTTTGGATTGCAATTTTGGTCTCTAGAAAAGTAAAATGACTAAAATACCCTTTGTCATATTCAGAAAAGACAAGGGTAATTTGGTCATTTCACACCGATTAGGGACCAAAAATGCAATCCAAACTTCAAAATGAGGGCTATCATTGCACTTTCAATGTTTTAGGGACCAAACTTGCAATTTGGCCATACCACAAGGACCAAAAATGCAATTAACTCTAAAAAGAAAGAGAGAGGGTTTGCTTGAGTGAGTGAAAGCTAATTAAAGAAGAGGAAAGTGTTTGTAAGTTAACGTAAAGACTAAGGATGGTGGTAATAAGCTTGCAAAGACGCTCTTTTTTCTTTGGTGGCACCACAAGACGCCACCACCCATTAAAAAGAAACCTTGCCTCACGCGTCTTTCATGCATCAAATGTTGAAGTCGACTTGTGAAGGTGTTGTTGTGTGAGTGTGTGTAAATCCACTCGGTTCAAGTTCGCCCATACAAAACTTGCAACCTGTGTGTTCACAACCCACCGCCAAAAGTAGTATGTCTAATAGTCAAGTATAAGCGGTCATAATAGTTCACAATATAGTACTACGTAAATAATCATTCGGGGATGCTCCGATCATGGGAGACTTTGCCTTTGCTCCAACAAGGAGACTCCTTTGTCACTCAACCACCTGGCGAGATTTATTGAGGACGCTCCACCAATAAGGCGAGACTTTATAGTGATGCTCCGAACATGGGAGACTTTGCAGCGCTCCACCAATAAGAGAGACTTTGCACACTCCACCACCTAAGGCGAGATTTATTGAGAGCGCTCCACCAATAAGGCGAGACTTTATAGTGATGCTCAGAACATGGGAGACTTTATAGTGATGCTCCGAACATGGGAGACTTTGGGACAAGGTCATAACATATACGGTTCAATAAGTTCTAACAAGTCATAAATTAGTAATTAAGTTCAAGATTTGATTCGAGTTCATAAGTTCTAGTTAAAGAGTTCACAAAAGCAAAATCAATTTAATTCAAGTATGGTTCATGCATTCACCCCAAAATATAGTAAAGCGGTAAAAGGGATGTGATTACTCACTTGGTGGCGGAATGATGACAAGAGTGAGTACAACGAGGTATAATGTGATGTGTTAACGGGACCTATTACGAATGATATGATATGTAATGAGTTGCAATGTAATGTTATGCATGCATTTCGTATGTTATTTATACCATTAGCGAGTTTTGAAAATATTACTAATCGTCGAAAAATACTCTTTTGGCGTCTAGACCCTTCAAAATGACTTTACAAGTATTTACGTCAAAATCTCATCCTACAATGGTTTTATAATGATTTATAGTGAAATTTTCACGTTTAATCGCAAAACAATGTCGTCGAATATTCATGAAATTAACAAAAATGGCTTTGGAAAACTAGTCGTAAAATGGTGTCGTCGATCGTTGAAACGAACTCAGCGGTTTTGGAAAGTTTGTATCGAAATCTAGAAGTTTCGATTCGAGAGTTTTCGTCATAAAGGTCTCGAACATAAAGATAATAAGGGTTAAAGATGGTGATTTTGTCAACTTGTAGTTCAAAAGTGAGTTTCGCCAAGTTTGAACAACCATAAATAATTTATTACAACTCCGCTATACAAGCGACTTTTGTTTTGAAAAATATGGCGGTGATCTTGATTTTACTAGAAGACATTTTGTTCCAAAAGTTTCACAACCTTGTTAAAACACCCTCAACATGGTCGTTCTGACTAATGAACACTTGTATCGTAAAAATAATATAGATTTTAGAAAATAATAGTTCTGACAAGTTTATAAAAGCGTGCATATCTTTGTCGTTTCAAATCCGTTTTCTCGTATAATATGTCCTTAGCCCGTATCGAAGTATACTAATATATTTTGACAAGTCGAAATCATTTGTGAAGCTTAAGGCTCGTTTTTGACTCGTACAAAAGAAAAACTGTATCTTGAATTTTACGAAAATATATTTTTCGTCGTCAAACTTTAAAATTCATAACTTCTTCGTTATAACTCCGTTTTTATCCGTTCAAGCGACCACGGATTCGTTTTAAAGTATATTTTCTAAATATCAAGGCCAAAAAGTCGTGCCTAACGTCGGTTTTCCAGAAAATCAAAACAAGGACAGAACATATTTTATAGTTATCGAAAATAGTTTTCTCGGACAAAACCTATTCTAATCCCTTCAAATCAACTCCAAAGCTAATCTAATCCTACCATACACCTTCTTAGGGTGTCATGGGTTCCTAATCACCATCAATACCAACATATACCAAGGGGATAATTATAGGATGACCTTAATATATATATATATAACTCTAAAATCATGTAAAATGGTATAAATAACACAAATCATGCATGCTTGCTCCAAAAATGAAGAGATACATATGAGATGATAAGGAAACATGAAAAATGAAAGAAACATGCTTACAAGTAAATATGATGAGGTGCAAAGAACAAGGTTAAACCTAAACACTCTTGGTTTTATTTCAAAACCTAATAAAGAGTATAAACTAGATTGTATAAACACTTGGACTTGAAAAAAAATGATGATCCTTTGAGCTCTCTTGGTGAACCGGTTTTGGAAGAACAAAAGAGAGAGAGAAAAGTTTTGCTACTTGAATAATTGAGAGTTGAATGAATAAGAAATGGATGTAAGACTGTTAGATTTAAGCAATCAAACAATCAAAATCACCAACCATCAATAAAATCCCCTATGGCGGATTTTAGGGGATATGTCTCTAAAATATATATATATATATATATTTTTTTTTTTTTTTATTGTATATAATTTGTAAATAAAAATGTAAGTAAAATTGTGTAGGAAAAATGTATAAGTGAAGGTAAATGGTAGATTTTTGGTACAAGTAAATTTTTAATAGATCAAAATAGAATGTAATGAGATAATAAAATTGTAAAAATACATTCCTTGTGAAATTTGAGTGATAAAATAATTATCGAGTAGTTTTAAGAAACACGTCGTAATAATATAACTTTAACGATTTATATACCAAATAAATTCAAAACACTAGGTAAAGTCAAAATATAGTTTTACAACTAAATGTAAGTATAAAAATATGTCGGGATCATTTTGAAAGTAACGGATTAAATATTTAAAATAATAACTCACGCGATAACGTTTATTAAATATAAAAATTACGCGTTAAATGTGAAATGAAATGCCATGAATGAACTAATATGATGCATATTAAATTTAAGAAATGACGAATTTGAGAATTGTGACATTCTTCCCATGTCGTGGAATCATGTCCTCATGATTCGATTAACGATACTATGGTCCGAACCTCGACAAGAGTTCTAAAGTTCATGCTCGTCGAGCAGTCTAAATGATCATTTCAATGCCCATGCGTATGGGTTCCCCATTCAACTAATTACGTGCCCGTGATTTGATTGGATGGGGTAAACTTGCCCAATATCGAGCGTGGCTCTCAAAAGACCTTTGGGTAGTCGATTCTAATTTAATCTCACAACTCATCAAACAAGAGCGTCATGAGATTAAACTAAACCGACTTGAATAAACTTGTCTCTTAGCTTGATTTTCGCAACTCATCAAACAAGAGCGTCACTAGATCAAGCTAGGAAACAAGTTGTTAGAAAGATAGGAATCAACATCCTTGAATGAAGTCTTTTGAAAGATTCGCTCGATATTGGATTTGCTTACACAAATCAAATCAAATCAACAAAATATATAACAACTAAGGTCGATATCAATAGGTCTCAAATTAATCAATGTCGTGAGCGTGGTAAAGATTGGAAGGAAGCTATGCACTCAAAATTATGTTGTCACGAAATAAGGTAGTTGATCAAAGGAATGTACCCGTTCACGCGTTGCGGGCTTCCTCGGTGCCGGATAGAATGCTCGACCACGTGCGGGAGGAATTTCAATGTTACGATCTTGTGGGCCTTATTGCCAATGCCGGTTTGGACGATTACCTCCTTGATTGGGAGTTCTTTTCAACTTTGGGCGGTATTGCGAAGGTGATCTAGACTTCCACTCGTAACATGCTTTTCTCATCCTTGATTTCCGATTCTGTTTGAGCAATTTTTCGTGAAGTGGCCGTCATCCACATTTGCCGCTTTAGGCGATCTCTCTAAGTGATGATAATTACATCGAGTGCACAAAGGATGTGGACTGCATATCCTTTGCGCTCTGGTGGTCGCCCATAGTTACGGGTTATTCGTTGTCTCTTGTTTCTTGATTACGGTCTCGGTTTCCTGGTGATCCTCCGCCGCTTTCGTCCATTGTCGTTTGCTTTTGTTAGTTCTCCGGACACGATCACATCATTTGTCAGCGATCGCCATACTCGCGGCGGCTTGCGAGTGGTTGGTTTCGACAGTGACATCCTCCCAATTTCGGTATCAATCCCCATATATATCGGTCAATCAACTTCTCCACGGTGGAAACCATGTGAGGAACCATCCTAGTTAACTCGTGGAACCGGATCGTGTACTTGTCGATCTCTCTCCTACCATCAGTGGTTCCAAAATTCTTCTTCCGGTTTACGCACTTCATCTTTTGCGGTACTCATCGGTTAGTAGTTTCTTGAATGCTTCCCAAGATAATGCATTTGCGACCCTCTTCCTCGATCAGTAGTTGGTTGTTCCACGGTCAATGCTCGACCACATAGTAGACCGTGAGAACTCAACCTTGTTTCCTTGACACATTTCGTGATACTAAGCTTCGACTCAACATTCTCGAACCGAGTTAGCGGTCAATGGCACCCTCGGTACCATGAAATTCCATTGGCTTACATGTCATGAAAGTTTTGTAGTGCATCCTTGACCGCGTTTGAAGTACCTTCTCCGTTGTTGGTTCTTCTAGCATCGAGATGTGTTATAATTTGGGTGAGTAGATCCGCTATTCCGATGGCGTTGTTATCGGATTGTCATTGTTGTTTGGGTTGCCGTTGTTGTTACCTCTTGGCGTGTGTTTCTTGCGACCATGATCCTCTGAGAGGACCAAAACATCGGGTTGAGTAAGCGACATTCGAGCGAAGTCGGATGAGGTGCGAGCGGTGGTAATGTGTTATAGTGATCGAAACATGGCGGGAGCGGGGACATGCTATGTCTAACAAGTCGAAAGATGGAAAGGAGGGATATAAATAAGATACGGTAATGTAGGCGTGAGCGTAAAAACATGCTATGCATACCCACCGACCAATGCAACTTGGTGACCGGACTCAAAGACTCGACTAAACATGATTTAAAACTACTACTCTTATCATTGCATGGTTCTTCATAAATTAGACATAGTTGATCGGGCTATGTATAATTTATGAGTAACGATCTACGATAGGACTAGTTGACTCGAATGGTGTTCAATGTTTAATAAAAAAATTTTTCGGTTATAGGCATGTGATTTATATTTTTGAAAAATCGGCATTCTCTATAACCTTTGGCTCGATACCAATCATCACACCTCATGGGAGGCGAAACACGAGTGTAACGGAGGAACATAAGCACAAGATAATAGAACATACCAACATTAATATTTAAAGAAAGATTACACCATTACAATACTAGTTTAGCCGTCATCGGCAAATATATTACAAGTTTAGTTCCCAAAATATTGAGTTCTATTACATAATGATTTGTAGTAACATGTGAAAACTTCATTATGCAAGACACAGTAGAAAAAGCTTACTAACGATCACACGAAATGCATGAGAGAAAAGCGGGTCAACTATGAAAATAGTTGGTGAGTAAACACGCTTAGCAAAATTTGAAAACTCGTAAGAAATATTCAAAGCTTTCGATTACGAAAATGGTCCATAAGCAAAGGCATTGTAAATCCACTCGGTTCAAGTTCCGCCCATACAAAACTTGCAACTTTGTGTGTTCACAACCCACTGCCAAAAGTAGTATGTCTAATAGTCAAGTATAAGCGGTCATAATAGTTCACAATATAGTACTACGTAAATAATCATTCGAGGATGCTCCGATCATGGGAGACTTTGCCTTTGCTCAACAAGGAGACTCCTTTGTCACTCGACCACCTAGGCGAGATTTATTGAGGGCGCTCCACCAATAAGGCGAGACTTTGCACTCCACCGAACATGGGAGACTTTGCAGAACGCTCCACCAATAAGGCGAGACTCCTGCACACTCCACCCATAAGGCGAGATTTATTGAGAACGCTCCACCAATAAGGCGAGACTTTATAGTGATGCTCGAACATGGGAGACTTTATAGTGATGCTCAGAACATGGGAGACTTTGGGACAAGGTCATAACATATACGGTTCAATAAGTTCTAACAAGTCATAATTTAGTAATTAAGTTCAAGGATTTGATTCGAGTTCATAAGTTCTAGTTAAAGAGTTCATAAAAGCAAGGATCAATTTAATTCAAATATGGTTCATGCATTCACCCCAAAATATAGTAAAGCGGTAAAAGGGGTGTGATTACTCACCGGTAAACGGAATGATGACAAGAGTGAGTACACGAGGTATAATGTGATGTGTTAACCGGGACCTATTACGAATGATATGATATGCAATGAGTTGCAATGTAATGTTATGCATGCATTTCGTATGTTATTTATACCATTAGCGAGTTTTGAAAATATTACTAATCGTGAAAAATACTCTTTTGACGTCTAGACCCTTCAAAAATGACTTTACAAGTATTTACGTCAAAATGTCATCCTACAATGGTTTTATAATGATTTATAGTGAAATTTTCACTTTTAAATGCAAAAACAATGTCGTGAATTTTCATGAAAGTGATAAAAATGGCTTTGGAAAACTAGTCGTAAAATGGTGTCGTCGATCGTTAGAAACGAACTCGACGGTTTTGGAAAGTTTGTATCGAAATCTAGAAGTTTCGATTCGGGAGTTTTCGTCATAAAGGTCTCGAACATAAAGATAATAAGGGTTAAAGATGGTGATTTTGTCAATTGTAGTTCAAAAAGTGAGTTTCGCCAAGTTTAGACAACCATAAATAATTTATTACAACTCCGCTATACAAACGACTTTTGTTTTGAAAAATATGCTCGGTGATCTAAATTTTACTAGAAGACATTTTGTTCCAAAAGTTTCACAACCTTGATAAAACAGCCCTCAACATGGACGTTCTGACTAATGTAACACTTGTATCGTAAAATAATATAGATTTTAGAAAAATAATAGTTACGTCAAGTTTATAAAGCGTGCATATCTTTGTCGTTTCAAATCCGTTTTCTACGTATAATCGTCCTTAGCCGTGTCGAAGTATACTAATATATTTTTGACAAGTCGAAATCATTTGTGAAGCTTAAGGCTCGTTTTGACTCGTAACAAAAAAAAAGTATCTTGAAATTTACGAAAATATATTTTTCGTCGCCAAACTTTAAAAATCCATAACTTCTTCGTTATAACTCCGTTTTATCCGTTCAAGCGCCCGCGGATTCGTTTTAAAGTATATTTTCTAAATATCAAGGCCAAAAAGTCGTGCCTCTGTCGGTTTTCCGAAAATCAAAACAAGGACAGAACATATTTTATAGTTATCGAAAATAGTTTTCTCGGACAAAACCTATTCTAATCCCTTCAAATCAACTCCAAAGCTAATCTAATCCTACCATACACCTTCTTAGGGTGTCATGGGTTCCTAATCACCATCAATACCAACATATACCAAGGGGATAATTATAGGATGACCATAATATATATATAACTCTAAAATCATGTAAAATGGTATAAATAACACAAATCATGCATGCTTGCTCCAAAAATGAAGAGATACATATGAGATGATAAGGAAACATGAAAATGAAAGAAACATGCTTACAAGTAAATATGATGAGGTGCAAGAACAAGGTTAAACCTAAACACTCTTGGTTTTATTTCAAAACCTAATAAAGAGTATAAACTAGATTGTATAAACACTTGGACTTGAGAAAAAAATGATGATCCCTTTGAGCTCTCTTGGTGAACGGTTTGGAAGAACAAAAAGAGAGGAAAAAAGTTTTGCTACTTGAATAATTGAGAGTTGAATGAAGTGAAATGGATGAAGTGTAGATTTAAGCAATCAAAGAAGAAAAAATCACCAACCATCAATAAAATCCCCCTATGGCGGATTTTTAGGGGCAGTGTCTCTAAAATATATATATATATATATATTTTTTTTTTTTTTTTTTACTTGTATATACTTTGTAAATAAAAAATGTAAGTAAAAGGTTGTGTAGGAAAAATGTATAAGTGAAGGTAAATGGTAGATTTTTGGTACAAGTAAATTTTTAATAGATCAAAATAGAATGTAATGAGATAATAAAAATTGTAAAAATACATTCCTTGTGAAATTTGAGGGATATAATAATTGTCGAGTAGTTTTTAAGAAAAACGTCGTAATAATATAACTTTAACGATTTATATACCAAATAAATTCAAAACACTAGGTAAAGTCAAAATATAGTTTTTACAACTAAATGTAAGTATAAAAATATGTCGGGATCATTTTTGAAAGTAACGGATTAAATATTTAAAATAATAACTCACGCGATAACGTTTATTAAATATAAAAATTACGCGTTAAATGTGAAATGAAATGCCATGAATGAACTAATATGATGCATATTAAATTTAAGAAATGACCGGAATTTGAGAATTGTGACATTCTTCCCATGTCAGCGGAATCATGTCCTCATGATTCGATTAACGATACTATGGTCCGAACCTCGACAAGAGTTCTAAAAGTTCATGCTCGTCGAGCAGTCTAAATGATCATTTCAACGCCCATGCGTACGGGTTCCCCATTCAACTAATTACATGCCCGTGATTTGATTTGATAGGGTAAACTTACCCAATATCGAGCGTGGCCCTCAAAAGACCTTTAGGTAGTCGATTCTAATTTAATCTCACAACTCATCAAACAAGAGCTGTCATGAGATTAAACTAAACCGACTTGAATAAACTTGTCTCTTAGCTTGATTTTCGCAACTCATCAAACAAGAGCGTCACTAGATCAAGCTAGGAAACAAGTTGTTAGAAAGATAGGAATCAACATCCTTGAATGAAGTCTTTTGAAAGATTCGCTCGATATTGGATTTGCTTACAAAATCGGATCAAATCAACAAAATATATAACAACTAAGGTCGATATCAATAGGTCTCAAATTAATCAATGTCGTGAGCGTGGTAAAGATTGGAAGGAAGCTATGCACTCAAAATTATGTTGTGCGAAATAAGGTAGTTGTTCAAAGGAATGTACCGTTACGCGTTGCGGGCTTCCTCGGTACCAGATAGAATGCTCGACCACGTGCGGGAGGAATTTCAATGTTCGATCTTGTGGGCCTTATTGCCAACGCCGAGTTTGGGCGATTACCTCCTTGATTGGGAGTTCTTTTCAACTTTGGACGGTATTGCGAAGGTGATCTAGACTTCCACACTCGTAACATGCTTTCTCTCGTCCTTGATTTCCGATTCTGTTTGAGCAATTTTTAGTGAAGTGGCCGTCATCCACATTTGCCGCACCTGGCGATCTCTAAGTGATGATAATTACATCGAGTGCACAAAGGATGTGGACTGCATATCCTTTGCGCTCTGGGTGGTCGCCCATAGTTACGGTTATTCGCGTCTCTTGTTTCTTGATTACGGTCTCGGTTTCCGGTGATCCTCCTGTCGCTTTCGTCCATTGTCGTTTGCTTTTGTTAGTTCTCCGGACTGATCACATCATTTGTCAAGCGATCGCCATACTCGCGTGACTTGCGAGTGGTTGGTTTCGACAGTGACATCCCTCTAATTTCGGTATCAATCCCGTATATATCGGTCAATCAACTTCTCGCGGTGGAAACCATGTGAGGAACCATCCTAGTTAACTCGTGGAACCGGATCGTGTACTTGTCGATCTCTACTCCTACCATCAGTGGTTCCAAAATTCTTCTTCCGGTTTACGCACTTCATCTTTTGCGGTACTCATCGGTTAGTAGTTTCTTGAATGCTTCCCAAGATAATGCATTTGCGGCCCTCTTCCTCGATGCATAGTTGGTTGTTCCACGGTCAATGCTCGACCACATAGTAGACCGGTGAGAACTCAACCTTGTTTCCTTGACACATTTCGTGATACTAAGCTTCGACTCAACATTCTCGAACCGGTTAGCGGTCAATGGCACCTCGGTACCATGAAATTCCATTGGCTTACATGTCATGAAAGTTTTGTAGTGCATCCTTGACCGCGTTTGAAGTACCTTCTCCGTTGTTGGTTCTTCTAGCATCGAGATGTGTTATAATTTGGGTGAGTAGATCCGCTATTCGATGGCGTTGTTATGCGGATTGTCATTGTTGTTTGGGTTGCCGTTGTTGTTACCTCCGGCGTGTGTTTCTTGCGGCCATGATCCTCTGAGAGGACCAAAACATCGGGTTGAGTAAGCGACATTCGAGCGAAGTCGGATGAGGTGCGAGCGGTGGTAATGTGTTATAGTGATCGAAACATGGCGGGAGCGGAGACATGCTATGTCTAACAAGTCGAAAGATGGAAAGGAGGGGATATAAATAAGATACGGTAATGTAGGCGTGAGCGTAAAACATGCTATGCATACCCACCGACCAATGCAACTTGGTGACCGGACTCAAAAGACTCGACTAAACATGATTTAAAACTACTACTCTTATCATTGCATGGTTCTTCATAAATTAGACATAGTTGATCGGGCTATGTATAATTTATGAGTAACAATCTAGCGATAGAACTAGTTGACTCGAATGGTGTTCAATGTTTAATAAAAAATATTTTCGGTTATAGTTGTGATTTATATTTTTGAAAAATCGGCATTCTCTATAACCTTTGGCTCTGGTACCAATCATCACACCTCATGGGATGAAACACGAGTGTAACGGAGGAACATAAGCACAAGATAATAGAACATACCAACATTAATATTTAAAAGAAAGATTACACCATTACAATACTAGTTTAGCGTCATCGGCAAATATATTACAAGTTTAGTTCCCAAAATATTTCGTTCTATTACATAATGATTTGTAGTAACATGTGAAAACTTCATTATGCAAGACACAGTAGAAAAAGCTTACTAACGATCACACGAAATGCATGAGAGAAAAGCGGGTCAACTATGAAAATAGTTGGTGAGTAAACACGCTTAGCAAAATTTGAAAACTCGTAAGAAATATTCAAAGCTTTCGATCGACGAAAATGGTCCATAAAGCAAAGGCATTGTAAATCCACTCGGTTCAAGTTCGCCCATACAAAACTTGCAACTGTGTGTTCACAACCCAATTGCCAAAAGTAGTATGTCTAATAGTCAAGTATAAGCGGTCATAATAGTTCACAATATTGCACCACGTAAATAATCATTCGGGGATGCTCCGATCATGGGAGACTTTGCCTTTGCTCAACAAGGAAGACTCCTTTGTCACTCAACCACCTAGGCGAGATTTATTGAGGGCGCTCCACCAATAAGGCGAGACTTTATAGTGATGCTCGAACATGGGAGACTTTGCAGCGCTCCACCAAGGGAGCGAGACTTTGTCACTCCACCACCTAGGCGAGATTTATTGAGAGCGCTCCACCAATAAGGCGAGACTTTATAGTGATGCTCGAACATGGGAGACTTTATAGTGATGCTCGAACATGGGAGACTTTGGGACAAGGTCATAACATGTACGGTTCAATAAGTTCTAACAAGTCATAATTTCGTAATTAAGTTCAAGGATTTGATTCGAGTTCATAAGTTCTAGTTAAAAGAGTTCACAAAGCAAGGATCAATTTAATTCAAGTATGGCTCATGCATTCAGCCCCAAAATATAGTAAAAGCGGTAAAAGGGATGTGATTACTCACCGATGGCGGAATGATGACAAGAGTGAGTACACGAGGTATAATGTGATGTGTTAACGGGACCTATTACGAATGATATGATATGCAATGAGTTGCAATGTAATGTTATGCATGCATTTCGTATGTTATTTATACCATTAGCGAGTTTTGAAAATATTACTAATCGTCGAAAAATACTCTTTTGGCGTCTAGACCCTTCAAAATGACTTTACAAGTATTTACGTCAAAATGTCATCCTACAATGGTTTTATAATGATTTATAGTGAAATTTTCACTTTTAAATCATAAAACAATGTCGTCGAATTTTCATGAAAGTGATAAATATGGCTTTGGAAAACTAGTCGTAAAATGGTGTCGTCGAGCGTTGAAAACGAACTCGGCGGTTTTGGAAAGTTTGTATCGAAATCTAGAAGTTTCGATTCGGGAGTTTTCGTCATAAAGGTCTCGAACATAAAGATAATAAGGGTTAAAGATGGTGATTTTGTCAACTTGTAGTTCGAAAAGTGAGTTTCGGCCAAGTTTAGACAACCATAAATAATTTATTACAACTCCGCTATACAAGCGACTTTTGTTTTGAAAAATATGCTCGGTGATCTAAATTTTACTAGAAGACATTTTGTTCCAAAAGTTTCACAACCTTGATAAAAGCAGACCCTCAACATGGACGTTCTGACTAATGTAACACTTGTATCGTAAAATAATATAGTTTTTAGAAAATAATAGTTCGTCAAGTTTATAAAAGCGTGCATATCTTTGTCGTTTCAAATCCGTTTTCTCGTATAATATGTCCTTAGCCGTGTCGAAGTATACTAATATATTTTGACAAGTCGAAATCATTTGTGAAGCTTAAGGCTCGTTTTGACTCGTACAAAGAAAATAGTATCTGAAATTTACGAAAATATATTTTTAAATCGTCAAACTTTAAAAATTCATAACTTCTTCGTTATAACTCCGTTTTATCCGTTCAAGCGACCCGCGTATTCGTTTTAAAGTATATTTTCTAAATATCAAGGCCAAAAGTCGTGCCTCACTGTCGGTTTTCGAGAAAATCAAAACAAGGACAGAACATATTTTATAGTTATCGAAAATAGTTTTCTCGGACAAAACCTATTCTAATCCCTTCAAATCAACTCCAAAGCTAATCTAATCCTACCATACACCTTCTTAGGGTGTCATGGGTTCCTAATCACCATCAATACCAACATATACCAAGGGGATAATTATAGGATGACCATAATATATATATATAACTCTAAAATCATGTAAAATGGTATAAATAACACAAATCATGCATGCTTGCTCAAAAATGAAGATACATATGAGATGATAAGGAAACATGAAAAATGAAAGAAACATGCTTACAAGTAAATATGATGAGGTGCAAAGAACAAGGTTAAACCTAAACACTCTTGGTTTTTATTTCAAAACCTAATAAAGAGTATAAACTAGATTGTATAAACACTTGGACTTGAGAAAAAAAATGATGATCCCTTTGAGCTCTCTTGGTGAACCGGTTTTGGAAGAACAAAAAGAGAGGAAGAAAAAGTTTTGCTACTTGAATAATTGAGAGTTGAATGAAGTGAAATGGATGAAGTGTAGATTTAAGCAAACTCAAACAATCAAAAACCATTTAATGCAACCATCCCCCTATGGCGGATTTTTAGGGCAGTGTCTCTAAAATATATATATATATATTTTTTTTTTTTTTTATTTTACTTGTATATACTTTGTAAATAAAAATGTAAGTTAAAGGTTGTGTAGGAAAAATGTATAAGTGAAGGTAAATGGTAGATTTTTGGTACAAGTAAATTTTTAATAGATCAAAATAGAATGTAATGAGATAATAAAATTGTAAAAATACATTCCTTGTGAAATTTGAGTGATATAATAATTGTCGAGTAGTTTTAAGAAACACGTCGTAATAATATAACTTTAACGATTTATATACCAAATAAATTCAAAACACTAGGTAAAGTCAAAATATAGTTTTACAACTAAATGTAAGTATAAAAATATGTCGGGATCATTTTTGAAAGTAACGGATTAAATATTTAAAATAATAACTCACGCGATAACGTTTATTAAATATAAAAATTCTGCGTTAAATGTGAAATGAAATGCCATGAATGAACTAATATGATGCATATTAAATTTAAGAAATGACGAATTTGAGAATTGTGACATTCTTCCCATGTCGGTGAATCATGTCCTCATGATTCGATTAACGATACTATAGTCCGAACCTCGACAAGAGTTCTAAAAGTTCATGCTCGTCGAGCAGTCTAAATGATCATTTCAATGCCCGTGCGTATAGGTTCCCCATCCAACTAATTACATGCCCGTGATTTGATTTGATGGGGTAAACTTCCAATATCGAGCGTGGCCCTCAAAGACCTTTAGGTAGTCGATTCTAATTTAATCTCACAACTCATCAAACAAGAGCGTCATGAGATTAAACTAAACCGACTTGAATAAACTTGTCTCTTAGCTTGATTTTCGCAACTCATCAAACAAGAGCGTCACTAGATCAAGCTAGGAAACAAGTTGTTAGAAAGATAGGAATCAACATCCTTGAATGAAGTCTTTTGAAAGATTAGCTCGATATTGGATTTGCTTACACAAATCGGATCAAATCAACAAAATATATAACAACTAAGGTCGATATCAATAGGTCTCAAATTAATCAATGTCGTGAGCGTGGTAAAGATTGGAAGGAAGCTATGCACTCAAAATTATGTTGTGCGAAATAAGGTAGTTGTTCAAAGGAATGTACCGTTACGCGTTGCGGGCTTCCTCGGTACCGGATAGAATGCTCGACCACGTGCGGGAGGAATTTCAATGTTACGATCTTGTGGGCCTTATTGCCAATGCCGAGTTTGGACGATTACCTCCTTGATTGGGAGTTCTTTTCAACTTTGGGCGGTATTGCGAAGGTGATCTAGACTTCCACACTCGTAACATGCTTTTCTCATCCTTGATTTCGATTCTGTTTGAGCAATTTTTCGTGAAGTGGCCGTCATCCACATTTGCGCACCTTAGGCGATCTCTAAGTGATGATAATTACATCGAGTGCACAAAGGATGTGGACTGCATATCCTTTGCGCTCTGGGTGGTCGCCCATAGTTACGAGTTATTCGGCGTCTCTTGTTTTCTTGATTACGGTCTCGGTTTCCACGGTGATCCTCCACATCGCTTTCGTCCATTGTCGTTTGCTTTTGTTAGTTCTCCGGACGATCACATCATTTGTCAAGCGATCGCCATACTCGCGTGACTTGCGAGTGGTTGGTTTCGACAGTGACATCCTCCTAATTTCGGTATCAATCCCCATATATATCGGTCAATCAACTTCTCCACGGTGGAAACCATGTGAGGAACCATCCTAGTTAACTCGTGGAACCGGATCGTGTACTTGTCGATCTCTACTCCTACCATCAAGTGGTTCCAAAATTCTTCTTCCGGTTTACGCACTTCATCTTTCTGCGGTACTCATCGGTTAGTAGTTTCTTGAATGCTTCCCAAGATAATGCATTTGCGACCCTCTTCCTACGATGCATAGTTGGTTGTTCCACTAGGTCAATGCTCGACCACGTAGTAGACCGGTGAGAGAACTCAACCTTGTTTCCTTGACACATTTCGTGATACTAAGCTTCGACTCAACATTCTCGAACCAGGTTAGCGATCAATGGCACCCTCGGTACCATGAAATTCCATTGGCTTACATGTCATGAAAGTTTTGTAGCGCATCCTTGACCGGCGTTTGAAGTACCTTCTCCGGCGTTGGTTCTTCTAGCATCGAGATGTGTTATAATTTGGGTGAGTAGATCCGCTATTCGATGGCGTTGTTGTGCGGATTGTCATTGTTGTTTGGGTTGCCGTTGTTGTTACCTCTTGGCGTGTGTTTCTTGCGGCCATGATCCTCTGAGGACCAAAACATCGGGTTGAGTAAGCGACATTCGAGCGAAGTCGGATGAGGTGCGAGCGGTGGTAATGTGTTATAGTGATCGAAACATGGCGGAGCGGAGACATGCTATGTCTAACAAGTCGAAAGATGGAAAGGAGGGGTATAAATAAGATACGGTAATGTAGCGTGAGCGTAAAAACATGCTATGCATACCCACCGACCAATGCAACTTGGTGACCAGACTCAAAAGACTCGACTAAACATGATTTAAAACTACTACTCTTATCATTGCATGGTTCTTCATAAATTAGACATAGTTGATCGGGCTATGTATAATTTATGAGTAACGATCTAGCGATAGAACTAGTTGACTCGAATGGTGTTCAATGTTTAATAAAAAATTTTTCGGTTATAGTTGTGATTTTTATTTTTGAAAAATCGGCATTCTCTATAACCTTTGGCTCTGGTACCAATCTGTCACACCCTCATGGGAGGCGAAACACGAGTGTAACGGAGGAACATAAGCACAAGATAATAGAACATACCAACATTAATATTTAAAGAAAGATTACACCATTACAATACTAGTTTAGCCGTCATCGGCAAATATATTACAAGTTTAGTTCCCAAAATATTTCGTTCTATTACATAATGATTTGTAGTGACATGTGAAAACTTCATTATGCAAGACACAGTAGAAAAAGCTTACTAACGATCACACGAAATGCATGAGAGAAAAGCGGGTCAACTATGAAAATAGTTGGTGAGTAAACACGCTTAGCAAAATAAGAAAACTCGTAAAAATATTCAAAGCTTTCGATCGACGAAAATGGTCCATAAAGCAAAGGCATTGTAAATCCACTCGGTTCAAGTTCCGCCCATACAAAACTTGCAACTTTGTGTTCACAACCCACCGCCAAAAGTAGTATGTCTAATAGTCAAGTATAAGCGGTCATAATAGTTCACAATATTGCACCACGAAATAATCATTCGAGGATGCTCGATCATGGGAGACTTTGCCTTTGCTCCAACAAGGAAGACTCCTTTGTCACTCGACCACCTAGGCGAGATTTATTGAGGGCTCCACCAATAAGGCGAGACTTTGCATGCTCCAACATGGCGAGACTTATTGAGAGCGCTCCACCAATAAGGCGAGACTTTGCACTCCACCGATAAGGATTTATTGAGAGCGCTCCACCAATAAGGCGAGACTTTATAGTGATGCTCGAACATGGGAGACTTTATAGTGATGCTCAGAACATGGGAGACTTTGGGACAAGGTCATAACATATGCGGTTCAATAAGTTCTAACAAGTCATAATTTCGTAATTAAGTTCAAGGATTTGATTCGAGTTCATAAGTTCTAGTTAAAGAGTTCAAAAGCAAGGATCAATTTAATTCAAGTATGGCTCATGCATTCATTAAAATATAGTAAAGCGGTAAAAGGGATGTGATTACTCACCGATAGCGGAATGATGACAAGAGTGAGTACAGGTATAATGTGATGTGTTAACGGGACCTATTACGAATGATATGATATGCAATGAGTTGCAATGTAATGTTATGCATGCATTTAGTATGTTATTTATACCATTAGCGAGTTTTGAAAATATTACTAATCGTCGAAAAATACTCTTTTGGCGTCTAGACCCTTCAAAATGACTTTACAAGTATTTACGTCAAAATGTCATCCTACAATGGTTTTATAATGATTTATAGTGAAATTTTCACTTTTAGTCGCAAAAACAATGTCGTGAATTTTCATGAAAGTGATAAAATGGCTTTGGAAAACTAGTCGTAAAATGGTGTCGTCGAGCGTTGAAAACGAACTCGACGGTTTTGGAAAGTTTGTATCGAAATCTAGAAGTTTCAGTTCGGGAGTTTTCGTCAAAAGGTCTCGAACATAAAGATAATAAGGGTTAAAGATGGTGATTTTGTCAACTTGTAGTTCAAAAAGTGAGTTTCGGCCAAGTTTAGACAACCATAAATAATTTATTACAACTCCGCTATACAAAGCGACTTTTTGTTTTGAAAAATATGGCGGTGATCTAAATTTTACTAGAAGACATTTTGTTCCAAAAGTTTCACAACCTTGATAAAAACACCCTCAACATGGTCGTTACATTAATGTAACACTTGTATCGTAAAATAATATAGTTTTGGAAAATAATAGTTACGTCAAGTTTATAAAAGCGTGCATATCTTTGTCGTTTCAAATCCGTTTTCTCGTATAATATGTCCTTAGCCGTATCGAGTATACTAATATATTTTGACAAGTCGAAATAATTTGTGAAGCTTAAGGCTCGTTTTGACTCGTACAAAAGAAAAAAAGTATCTGAAATTTACGAAAATATATTTTTCGTCGTCAAACTTTAAAAATCCATAACTTCTTCGTTATAACTCCGTTTTATCCGTTCAAGCGGCCGCGGATTCGTTTTAAAGTATATTTTCTAAATATCAAGGCCAAAAAGTCGTGCCTACTGTCGGTTTTCGAGAAAATCAAAACAAGGACAGAACATATTTTATAGTTATCGAAAATAGTTTTCTCGGACAAAACCTATTCTAATCCCTTCAAATCAACTCCAAAGCTAATCTAATCCTACCATACACCTTCTTAGGGTGTCATGGGTTCCTAATCACCATCAATACCAACAATACCAAGGGGATAATTATAGGATGACCATAATATATATATATATAACTCTAAAATCATGTAAAATGGTATAAATAACACAAATCATGCATGCTTGCTCCAAAATGAAGAGATACATATGAAATGAATAGGAAACATGAAAAATGAAACATGAGATGCTTACAAGTGAATATGATGAGGTGCAAAGAACAAGGTTAAACCTAAACACTATTGGTTTTTATTTCAAAACCTATATAAAGAGTATAAACTAGATTGTATAAACACTTGGACTTGAGAAAAAAATGATGATCCCTTTCTCTCTGATGGTGAACCGGTTTGGAAGAACAAAAGAAGAGGAAAAAAATTTTGCTACTTGAATAATTGAGAGTTGAATGAATAAGAAATGGATGTAAGACTTTAGATTTAAGCAATCAAGAAAACAATCAAAGGAACCATCAATAAAATCCCTATGGCGGATTTTAGGGGATATGTCTCTAAAATATATATATATTTTTTTTTTTTTTTTAAATACTTGTATATACTTTGTAAATAAAAATGTAAGTTAAAGGTTGTGTAGGATAAATGTATAAGTGAAGGTAAATGGTAGTTTTTAGGTACAAGTAAATTTTAATAGATCAAAATAGAATGTAATGAGATAATAAAATTGTAAAAATACATTCCTTGTGAAATTTGAGTGATAAAATAATTATCGATAGTTTTTAAGAAACACGTCGTAATAATATAACTTTAACGATTTATATACCAAATAAATTCAAAACACTAGGTAAAGTCAAAATATAGTTTTACAACTAAATGTAAGTATAAAAATATGTCGGGATCATTTTGAAAGTAACGGATTAAATATTTAAAATAATAACTCACGCGATAACGTTTATTAAATATAAAAATTACGCGTTAAATGTGAAATGAAATCTGTGAATGAACTAATATGATGCATATTTAATTTAAGAAATGACCGAATTTGAGAATTGTGACAGCGTTAAAGTTTAAACATTTTAGTCTATTGCCACCGCCTAAAATAACCATATTTGTTAATGTAAAGTATTAAAATTGCATCGAATCACCCGAGACCAGTTCAAAAGCGGGGTCCGATAGTTAATACGATGCCTAAATAACATCAGATTATTGGTGTTTAAAGATAAGACGATATCAATTGATTTCTTCCGTTGATAAGTCATAACTTCTGCTAGCTTCTTGTATCTAACAAATAAAAAAAAAAATTAAAGCCCAGAAAAAAAGTGATTCAATTGGCAATGGATATGCGTGTTGTATTGAATCACTTCTTCTCATTAGATGCGAGATATTAATGCTTTGGCAACTATATACAAACATTCACTTTCAACTTGGCCCTATGTGGGACAAATAAAACATATCATATTCTAACTTTAGATTCTGGAAAAAGGGAGCAGAAATGACAGCATACACTCCAAAATTAAATTGTTACTACAACTTACGAGTTATTCATATTATCATGACACTTCAGGGAAGCCTGAACCATTTTTTATTAACATGAATTGGCATCTGGCACCAGATCCTTGAAGTTGATGCAGCCAAGCTGGTATCGAGCTTGGTTCGGTTCTTTATCATTCTCTTGTGCTATTCTGGAATTGTATAAAAAATTTTGGCTTCTATATTGAAGCACGGCTGTTTGAAGTAAGAACCGATCCGCTCCCAAATCTATTGTGAAATTGATGTTAAACAAACCACACTCACTGTGTTCTCACAAAACTCATTTAAATTGTATATAGATAGTCAATTAACAATTTATATTGTATACATTTTCTTTTTATTAAATTCAAGCACGTAGATGAAAAGATAATTTACAAACCCTCAACAACGTCAAGGCGGAATCTACTCCTTCAAAACAAAGTTTGTTATCAAAAGTTTGCACACAAATTGTTTCCTTCAAGCAAATTGAGGAGTTCCGCTGCTATGAAATTAACCGAAAAAGTTAAAAAGAAAAAAAATAAAAATAAAAATAGGAACGTCTGTTTGTTATCGTATCAAATAAGCTTATGTCTTCTAGTTATAAGCGCAAAAATCAATTTAGTTTGCTAAATTATCAATAGTGGTATTGTGTGGCTACTTTGGTTTTGTTAATGTAAATGTTAACATACTACCTTAAGATTATGATCATTTAAAACAACGTTTGTTGTCAAGTAAGATGAAAAGTTTGCACACGTTTTCCTCTAAAAGAACAGAAAAGTTAAAAGTTAAACAGAAAGTTAAAAAAAAAAAAAAAAAAAAAAAAGTCATGTTTAACATTTAAAAAAAATCAAAGAAACCTAGTAATTCAATTGGCAATGGATATGTACGTTTCATTGAATCACTTTGTATGCTTGATAACAAACATGAGTGCTTTGGCATATAGAGATGCGATCGCTTGCAAAGCGAAGAATTTTAAAAAGTCTAAAAGCGTGTTATAAACGACACGTGTCAACCAACAAATTCTTCCTCCGTCCTTTTTATTTTACAGTAATATTTTTGTCTAGGGGCATTTTTGTCTTTAACTCGTTTTTAATTCCACCCGCAACTTAAAATTGTGATAACTTTAAACGATAAACATTCTGAAAACCGATTTCACCATAATTTTTAAAATTTAATCCTCTTTAATTTGATATGCATTTGATATAAAAACGGAATTTTTTTTTTTTTTTTTTTTTTTTAATTTCAGTGGGTTATGATTTTCGAAATTTTCGGCGTATTCGACCTACTTTTATCTAATTTAAAGGTTGATTTACGCAAAATTTAAAACACGAAAGTTGTAGATTTTAGTTCACTCTTTACAAGTTTTGAATCACTCAAATCGATATGAAATAAGTGAGATATCGCGTTAAAATGGCGTTTAGTCATATTTGTTGCACACAATGTGTTTGATAAAATGTCTAGCTTAGATTTTAGTGTTAAAATTATGTTAAATGCTCTAAATTTTGTACCACAACGCATCATTAATTATTTTATTAATGTAAGATTCAAAAGTGATTTTTTTAGTACTTAATTTAAAATAAAATCACGTTTGTTTATCGATTAATCTTGGTTCATCATCGATGAATCGATGAATCAAATCAAAATCGATGAACCAAACCAATCGATGAATGATGAACCAAACCAAAGCGATTAACCAAATCAAACATAGTTCATCCGTTGTTTTGGTTCATCAATCATAGTTTCGCCTAACATGTTGGTGCTTGTTTTGTTTTGTTCATCGCTTTATTTTGGTTCATCAATCACGATTCGCTTTTAGTTTGCTTCATCGGTTTTGGTTTGGTTCATCGGTTTGGTTTGGTTCATGAATCATAATTTCGATTTTGGTTTGGTTCATCGGTTTGGTTTTGGTTCATCGCTTTTGGTTTGGTTCATCAGTTTGGTTTAGTTATCAATCATAGTTTCGTTTTGGTTTGGTTCATCAGTTTTGCTTTTATGTTTTTTAACAGTTTGATTTGGTTCATCGGTTCATCACTTTGGTTCATCGGTTTTAATAGTTAAAACATTAACTATTAAAAACGTCACTTTTGAATCTTACATTAATAAAATGATTAATGATGCTTTGTGGGACAAAAATTAGTGCATTTAGCTCAACTCTAACACTAAAATCTAAGCTGACATTTCATCAAACACCTTGTCTGCAACAATATGAGTAAAACACCATCTTTAACGTGTGATATCTTACCCATATGACATCGAATTTGAGTGATTTAAATTTCGGGTAAAGAGTGAACAAATATCTATAACTTTCATGTTTTAAGTTTTTCAAGATTCGACATTTATGAGCGTAAAAATAGGGCCAAAAATGCCAAAAAATCAAGAAAATCAAGAACCATTTGATATGTAAAAAAGTTCAAATATTTATCAAGATTTATATCAAATTAAAGAGAATCGAATTTTAAAATTATGGTGAAATCGGTTTTCGTAAAGTTTGTCGTTTGAAAGTTATTTGCGTTTGAAATTTGGGGTGGAATATGAAAAACGGGTTAAATGACAAAATACCCTCTAACCAAATTTAATAATAAAAAAAAGGAGGGAGTGGGTGTAGGACACATGGCATGAGCTGAATGGTTTTGCAAACTTTTTATTTTTATTCTCTTTCTAATAGATCCGGTACCTTGGCATATATATACAAAGATTTTTTTTCACCTTGGCGCTATGTGGGACAAGTTAAACACACCATAGAAATTCAAAAAATGACGATTATTTATATATATGAAAAAAATCCTGAACATTTTTTTGGGTAAAGGGTTTCGATACCCGGTAAATAGAATAAATAAAATACAATATTTAGTTACATGTGAGAGTGGCGATGAGCCACTCTAAACCAATTGCAAAAGCATGCAAGCTACCTATATGAACGAACAAGCTCGAACATAACAACCACTTAAAACAAATAACAAGATATGAACTTAGAAAAAATAAACCATGCAGCGCCTATGCATCCAAGAGCATATCGTTAAGAAAGAAAACATCACGTTATATCAGTTGAGATATTCCACTTGCGTAACATATCCACCACCTTTTGCGTTTTCTTGAATCGTATAGTGGTCATCTTCAGCCTCACGATCTCCATGATAATATCGCACACCTGTTCTTCTCGTCTAGTATCTTTGGAATAAAGGCGGTTATTCCTCTCTTGCCATATGTAGTACGAGGAAGCGGCAAAAACCAAACGACTAACAATGCTCCCTATGGAATTACACAACGAGATAGGTAATAACCAAGAAGTGATATCCGTTAACCTTGGTAACATAGACCAGCCTTACAGGTTTACCAGCTTCCAAACCTTAGAAGAAAATGAGCATTCTAAGAAAAGATGCTCGTGAGAATCGTGCACACCACATAATGCCCACGAAGCATGTTTAAGTCGGTTGAGTCGCCAACATCCCATTGCTTCAGTTTATCTTGGGTTTTAACTTCGACGCATAAGTAACCAAACATGGAATGCATGACGAGGGATAGCAGCAGTAAACCACACTATATGAGTCCATGGGACTTCATGTCCTGAACATTACTCACAATTATACATAAAACTGTATCTGATAAATTTCAAAACATAGTTCATAAATCACTTAATCATTACAATATAGAGGAAACAATCATATTTCACTAAAATGTCAAATCCTACAGACCTTTCGTTTGAAGGCGAAATCAAATTGTTTAACGTCAGTATCACATCAAGATTGAGAGCGGAGTAGTTCTTTCTTCAAATAAAAGCCCTCAAGGTGAGACAACGCCAAAACTTCAGTATTTTGGCTTCAATATATGGAACTATCTGTTTCGGCTCACTTCATTGGCACGTGTTACTTGATATTGGGTGACTAGTCATGTCAATGAAAACCAAACAAATTAATGAGTCTCCCGAGTTGGATTACTAGAATGAATTTCAACATGCCAAGATGCAACATTTTCTTTTACGCGGTTTTAGACTCACTAAAAGATCAAACCAAAGTAGCTATCAAACTGGATTATATGATATTTTTATTTTAGGAAACTAAAAAATGGTACACGACATTTGAGATTACGAATATACCAAGTCCACCTATATCGCGTAAAAATCATGTCAAGCAAAATCCAATAAAGGTGCTACATAACAACCTTATAATGGTTCTTGTATTACATATACAAGCATTTACAACTTTGAAATTTGACCTTAGTGCTTTGTGACTTGCCAACCTCTAACAAAAGTTCCAACAGCTTATCCCACATGGTTGTGTGTTGGTCATGCAGAAAATGTCAAACACTTTCAGTAATGTTGTAACATCAACCATTTGGGCGACATTTAAGGTAATTTTTTTCGTCATCTCGAAGGTTAGTAATTTTGTTTTATTTTGTTTTCTTCGTAGGGTATGAATAATAATATCATACATTGCAATCATGAATTAAGTTTTTCTTTAACTTTTAACCATTTTTGTTGCAGATGTGATAGTTGTAATGTGGTCGTGTTGGAAGGCTCTTTGTAAAGGGGTGATTCGAGTCCGTGGAGTAGATGAGGTAGTTTTCAAGTGGTCGTGCTGGAAAGTTGGTTTGTAAATGGTATTTTGAGGTATTAGATTAAAAAGTAGAGTGCGTGAATTACATAGACGATCCGTGAGCGTAAAGTATTGAAGTGTGCAAAAACATTTGATTTGTGTATCTTGTTGGTATAACATTTTTCTAAATTGTTACTAAAGGGATATTTTTTCATAAATTTGGAAAACATGTAAGCACACATTTATGTGCTTTGTATTAACGAGGTATCATTCAATAACTACTGAATAACAAGAGCTCTATAAGGGTTTATCGAGTGTTTTGAATTAAGCTTCATCAAAGAAAAATAAGTTATGTTGAACTAGTAGTTGTCTCACTTATTGTCTTGGACCCCATAAAGATAAAGTAAACAGAACCGAGGAGCAACAAACCAAACTAAAAAATGTGAACAACAAAATGGCAACAAGTATCATCATCTTGCATTTTCGAATTTGTCAAACACATAAACAAGCAAATCTGTACAGGATGTCAAATCCTTGTCTTTTAAATTAAAGTACTTTCGGCACTCTGCAACTTGCTCGAGTAGCAACAACGCGATTACAACACCAAAGCGGAAGTAGAATAACAAGAAGACAAGAAGCATACAACATCTAAATATGTTATCAATAGTATCTGAGTACATGTGTCATCTTTTTATTTGTGTGTATCCACTATTGAAACTTGCATCTCCTACTAAGACCTTCATGCACACGTTAATACCAACTCCTCCATATACCATGCAACATATTCAAGCATTTATATCTTTAGATATTTGTACTTACTGCTTTGTGAGTTACCAAGCTCTAACAAAAGTTTCAACAACTTATCCCACATAGGTAGGTTAGAAAAGTTTTGATGTGTTTATATACAAGAATATCAATTCTTTTGACATGTTTCTTTAACTGTTACAAATATGGTGTCCATCTTTTCCACGGAAAAAGTCTAACACTTTCGTAACTGAAGATGGAGACCATTTGTGCGACATTTAAGGCTATTTTGTGAAAATTGACACCATATTTTTATTATCTTCATGGATATTCCATTTTATAGATAATGTATATAGAGGCCATTCATTTTTTTTTAACTTTTATCGTATTATTTAACCCATTTATTGAAATGAAATTATAGGTCGTTCAATTATATGTTTTTTTTTCGTTTACACCAATTCCGGACAAATTTATGTCCGGAAACTATAAAATTAAACACAAAAATAACTCTAACTTATACAAGCAAGTCGATTGAAAAGTTTGATGTGAAATACCGATTAAACCGTTATTTTAAATATGAATTTATATTATTCAAAGTACTGAACGATAAAATTGAAATTTCGCGATTGGTTTTTTATTCGTATTAGTTTAATATGTTAATGTTAGGTTTATTCTTGCCGTTTGATAATTATCTGGATTAAATTTGACCGGAATTGGTGTAAACAAAGATAAATACATAATAATATAGTGGCCTATGTATTACTTTCAAAAAATGGGTGACATATATGAGAAAAACTTAAATTTGATTGGCCTCCCGATATATTATCCCTTTATTTTATTTTCGGTTTCTCTCTAAATCTATAGTATGAATAATATCCTACATTGTAATCCTGAATTCCTTTTTTAACCATATGTGTTGCATGGTAGTTTTTGCAAGAGCCGTATATGAGGGTGTGCGACGTGTGCTGTCGACAGGGCCTCCAGATGGTTAGGGCGTCAAAATTTTTATATGATATGCATATATATAATATAAAAGTGGTTACAAGTATTTGATTTAAGAAGTTTCATTAAAAATGATAGCCGAAGCACTTTCAAAACAACAATTTATCATTGTATCTCTCTTAAAAATTATTTACTTTCTATTTTTGCTATTTTTTTATTATAAAATTTCTGCACAGGGCATTTATAAACATAGAGACGACACTCTTCTTTGCTAGTGATATTATTGATTTCAAAAATACCGAACTACACGTTTGAACACAAAATGGTTAAAAATGAAGACTTACGTAGCGAGAATCAAATAAGATATTTCTAGAAATGTAAGATATATTATCTACGTTAACACTATTGTAGTTAGCTAATCATTCAAAATTAAGCAATATAGAAAGGCCGATAGGTTCCAATCTAAGAGTTCATATCAATCATCTATCCCAACTTGATCATAATCATGTCAACCGAAAGTGATGATCATTTTTTTTTTTTTTTTTTTTTTTTTTTAATAAAAAACATGCCCAACATATAAAAGGTAAATTTATCTATCAAAGCTAGCCTTTACGGTGTAAGCATCAAGATGCATAAACAGTTATCTATTCAAGTGCTCAACGGCGTAAGGAGAAACATGTCTTTACGCGGTAGAGAAACTATGACAACCATAAGTAAAAGACCTAGCTTTGTATGAGTCCTAGAGAGTATTGGGTCACATATTCTTGATTCGAACTCTCTTGCCAAATTTTAAGTAGTGCTCCATGTATTCCTCAACCAACTCATCGATCTTGTCCATCACAACCCTTTAAATGCTTTTATTCAGTGTTTACGTTTAGTGATAGTGCCTTGATGGGTTCGAGGATCGGGCCTGTATTTTAGTATGTTAGATCTTCACCTTTTGATTTATCCATGTTTGGTCTTATTATAGTAGTATCTTGTAATGTCGCTTTGTCGGTCGGTATAATCTTGTCGATGTAATTTAGCATCTTGCTAGTATATCTATACAAGCCTTTCCAAAAAAAAACTTGATTAAAGAAAAATAGGTTGAGTTTATCCCACGTGGGTTGGTGAGCAAACTTGTCATGTGGGATAGATATAACATAAACTAAATTAATCACCCACTAATTCCCTCCAAAAGCATCTTATAAAAGACTTTTAAAGATTTAAGTGGAATAGCACTTTATAAACCCACTTTCACTTATCTATCCTACCAATGCGGGATAGATACAATACACAACATTGTTGATAAACCCATAAGTTCTAACATAAAAGAATGGTGTACTTGAAAAGATTGTAACGTTTTGTAGTTTTGAGCGGTTGAAAACCGTGAGATAAACAAGACAAGCATTCGAGAGGTTTTATTTCGCTTGAGATAGAAAACCAACATTTCCTTCAAGAGGACTAGTTAAAGATTGGAAACATAACTTCATTTCAAGAGATTGAAAACCAAAAGTCGTTCGTGCTTTGTGTTAAAACGTGTTTGCCAATATGGTCCATATTCGATATACATTTAAAGAGACATGTTTTCCAATTTGTGTATCATGTTGGTGTAGCATTTTTCTACATTAAGTGTAAGCACAAACTTATGTTGCTTTGTGTTAAGTATTTCAGAATATGGACCATATTAGAAAACACAAGCTAAATTTTACATTAATTTGAAATTTGAAAACGTGTAAGCACAAAATTATGGAAACACAAGCCAATAAAGGAGTTACATCCCATTACGGTCCAACAGCTTATCCCACATAGGTAGGTGAGCAAACTGTTATGTGTTTGTAAATAAGAATCTGAGAGTCATAAAACTCTTATTGATGAAGCGGATGCTAGATGAGCAACATTTAAGGCTATTTTTGGTCTCTTGATGGTTAGTTATTTTATTTTGGGTTTCTATAAACGTTTTGTCGGTATGAGTAATATCGGACATCACAATTTTGGAAAGTGGCACTACTTAGCTTCGAGCACTCATGTTTACCATCCTAAATTGATCGCTATGATTTTTCCAACCACCCTTTGGTCAATGAAGGCCCGCACGGTTGTTTTCCACCATTTGATCTTTAAATAACCCAAGGTACCCAATAACCAATCACTCACCTCTTTACAACTCACTGTGCATATGGTTTGTTACCTTCACTCGCCAAACATCCTTCTACCGGTTGCAATTTTAGTACTTATGTACGGATTTAAAAGATCTCTTGTTCTCCAAGATTCACTTCACAAAAGAGTAACGATATAAAGAATTACTTCCTCTTTGTTTGATCAAGCATTTGAGTCGTTTTGTGAAGGTTTTAGAGTATGGACCATATTGGGATCATGTCTTAGGTTATTGGAGCGAGTTCAATTTCCCTAAAATACGAGATAAAAAGGGACCCCGAGGTTCATGTCAAAAATAGCTGACTTCATAGGTGTCCCTATTTCATTGAAGAATAAGAGAATGGTGTACTTGAAAAGATTGTAAAGTTTTGAAGTTTTGACACTTGAAAAGCCCCGAGGTAAACAAGACATGCATTCAAAGGTTTGATTTGGGCTTGAGATAGAAACTGGCGTTTCTTCCGAAAAGGACTAGTTTTTAACCATATGTGTTGTTTGTTCAAAGATATCAGTATTGACCTAAACGAACTGAATTCAAACAACTCATTACACATATGAAAACCATAGGTTACTCAAGATTAAATTGCATGTGGGCATAAAAGGTAGAGTAAATTACATAGATGATCCGTATAGATTACTCAAAAACTTGAATCTTGCTTCGTTTGCCATTAAGTTGCAAATGTGGTTTGGCAAATTAGAGGTAGAATATGAAGTGATAGTTTGTTGATTTTTAGAAGTTTTGTGGTAATTTAAAAGAAACATTTATGATCATCAAATAAAAGTGTTGGATACCTTAGAAGTGTTGGAAATAAGATCATCAAGTAAAAATAAGATCATCGATGGTGGGAGCTTGAAGTATCATCTCCCAGTTCGTATGGTGAGTGGCTCATTTGGCTTTCAAACACTCGTTTATCCAAACACATGAAGGATATTCTTGAAGGAACTTGTTACGTATCATGGTGGATTATTTGGCGTTATAGAAATCATTGCTTGTTTGGTTCTCATCAGTCAAGAAGGGATCTTATTTTCGATGATATAGTTCAAATGTCTTTTTTATGGATTTCTAGTCGTTGTAAATCCAAGGTCGTTTGGACTACTTGGATTCAAAACCCAAACTGTCTTAATTTGTAATTGTTTCTAGCTTTTTGCTAGTCTTTAATAAATTAAAAAAAAAAAAAAAAAAAAAAAAAAAAAAAAAAATTGGTTTTGCATGAGTGAGTGACCGCTAATTAAAGAAGAGGAAAGTGTTTGTAAGGTGACGTAAAGACTAGGGCCGGTGGTAATAAGCTTGTGAAGATTGAAGACGCGTCTTTTGCTTTAGTGGCTCCACAAAGACGCGTCACCCATTAAAAAAGAAACCTTGCCTCATGTGTCTTTCATGCATCAAATGCACAAGTCGACTTGTGAAGGTGTTGTTGTGTGAGTGCGCGTGTAATTTATGTTTTTGCAGGTATATTTATGTATAATTAGAGTATATTTTAGGCGGCTATGTGATTGTGTTATTAGATAATATTGGTGGAGATGTTAGTTGAGAAGAGAAATTGACGTTACAGTTTAAACATTTTTAGTCTATTACCACCTGCCTAAAAATAACCATACTTGCTAAATATAATATGCTACTGTTGACTTTTGGCCTCTAATTCTTTTACTCTTTACTTGTAAAGATAAAACATATCATTCTCATTAAACATGAGTAAGGGCATTTTTTTCTTGAATTAAGTGAAAGAATGTTTTTTCACTTATGTTGAACACATATAATCACGTACAAATTTGTGTTCTTTGTATTAACGATGCATCATTGAGTTACTTACTCAAATGATAAGAGCTTCATAAGGATTTTATTATGTGTCTAAAAATGGACTCTGAATAAAACTTGATCAAATAAAAACAGGTTGAATTTATCCCACATAGCTATATTAGCAAATTTTTGATGTGTTTATAAGTAAGAATGTGAAGTCTTTACTAGTTTACTTACGTCGAACATATTCTGTGATATTGCCACCGCAAACTTGGCCGACAATTAAAGCTACTTTTCGGTGATCTCGATTGTTATTTAATTTACTTTATTTTGGTTTTCTTTGTATCTGTTTTGTCGGTATGAATAATATTTACATCTAAAAATCAAGGGTTTTTTTTTTTTTTTTTTAACAATGTGTTTTGCATTGTAGTCTTTGCTCATGATATTGATTTGGTAAATTACTGGAAGTGCACGTTTGAACTGAAAAATGGTTGTAAAAAAAATTGTACGAAAGTATAGGCAACACTAGATGAACAATATAACCTTTATTCAGATCTAAGCTGCAACAGTCAGCTTAGATTAATAGTATCCAAATGTTACAAGATTAGATCAATTGTCAATGAGACAATAATCATATGAATGTAAAGACAAGACAAGATCAGTGAAATGATCTGAGAGAAGAGAAAAGAGTGATACAAATGACTGCACACTCAAGTGTCAGTAACCCTAGATTAAGGGACTTATTAAATAGAAGATTAAGTTACACTAAGACCCCTCTAACGGCTATAAAAGACGCATCAGCAGAAATGAATAACTCATCAGCAGAAACCAGCTTCTTGTAACTTTAAACCTTTTATTCTTTGTCCATGAATAACCCCGTAGAATCTCTGCAATGATCAAACTTGAAAGCCATTAGGGCCGATAGAATGATATGTTTGCCACAGATTAATACTCCAAATTCTAACATTCCCCTTAATCGATTAGCAAACATATCAAACAATATCAATTTTCACACAAAATTTATGCCGATAAAAGGAGATTTTTAGTGAGAATGTCTGCAGTTTGGTTTGAAGAGCCAATCTTCTTAGCACTTATAACACCTCTTGCAATTTTCTCCCCGATGAAGTGAACATCAATTTCAAAGTGTTTTGATCTTTCATGAAAAGCAGGGGTTGTGACAAGTTGTAAAGCGATTTGTTGTCACAAAAAGATTAACGGAAGATTGATATCAACTTTTAGATCTTTTAGGATTTTTGAATCAAATGATTTCACGAGCAGAGACATAGATCTATACTCGCCTACGTGGAAGATTTTGAAAGAGTGTTTTGTTTTTACTTTTCCATGAGATCAAACAATCATTGAAGAAAACACAATAACACGTGATGATTTTCGGTTTTCTTGCATTTGCCCAATCAAGATCACTATATCCTTCAAGATGATTTTCGAGTTCTTTGAAATTGTACCTAGACCTTTTCCTGGAGCTCCTTTAGATATCTCGAACATTGAGGCACATTCGGATGAGATTTTAAGGAGAATGCATATATTGTGCCGGACAATGAACCGAGTATGAGATGTCGTCTCTTGTATGGGTGAGATAGATAAGTTTCCCAAGTAACCCGATAACCGTGATGTTGACAAGCAATGGGTCATCGGCAGTGGGAATGTATGGAAGCACAGAGTTGGGTTCCATAGAGTGGACACAGTTTGCACCCAAGAAGACCAAATTCTTTGAGGAGTTCAAGACAAGATTTTCTTTGAGAAAGACAAATGTCATTCCAGCTTTTAAAACCTCAATGCCAAGGAAATATTTTAGATTTCCCAAGTCTTTGATATGAAATTTGGATTTTAGAAACTCTTTAAAAGATTTATCTCATCAATGCAGTTTCAGGTAAGAACAATATCATCCACATAAACAAGCGAGCAATAAACTTGTTATTCTCTGCTTTGGTGAACAGGAGTGATCATTGATGATTGAACAAAGTTATTTTCTTTTAAAACACTCACAAGTTTTTCATTCCATTTCACGGGAGCTTGTTTTAGGCCATATAGAGACTTGACAAGTTTACAAACTTTATTTTTATTGTTCTCATTACGAACCCCTTGGGATGGTCATAAAGATATCCTCATCAAGATCTCCATACAAGAAGGCATTGTTAACATCAAGTTGAAAGAGAGCCATTTGTTTTTTACGCCTAAGGCAATAAGACATCTAACAAAGAGACATTTTCACAACAGGGAAAAGTTTCATCATAGTCTATTCCTTCCTTTGGTTATAGCCTTTAACAACTAATCTAGCCTTGTATCAAACTTCACCATTGGCTTTATATTTGATTTTAAAAATCCATTTGTAACCAATGGGAGTTCTATTAGGAGGAAGATCGGTTATATCCCAAGCATGGTTTTCATTTAGGGCCTCAATTTTAATTCATAGCATCTACCCAATTACTATCAAGGATAGCTTCTTCATAATGTGGGTTCAATACTTTTATTAAGACTATAAGCAAAGCAATAATTATCCTTGTTAAGATTAGAGTAATTAACAACTTTTCAACCCCATATTTGACTTTTCCTTCAACAATAAAGTCATTTAGATTCTCGGGCAACTTAGAAACTCTTGTTGACCTTCTAGCAAGATGGTGGCAAGCCTCTTTCTTGTTCAATAGATTGGATGATGTATCGCCAGAATCGGAAGATGCATCGCCAGGATGTGATTCATGTGATATGTTGCCCTCGTGTGTGTATTATCATCTATAGATGTTGCAACCGATTCATCAATCCTAGTAGGATGACTTACCACCGTGCTATCATCATAGGATGTCACTCTCCTTCATCATTGGGACTTGTTTGTGAGTCAAAGAAATTTTTGTGGTTTAAATCTTTAGGCACATAAGTTTCAACAAAAGGTTTTGACACGAAATTTTTCATTTTGAATGGAAACACAGTTTCATAAAATTTGACATCTCTGGAATAAAAGATATTTTTTGTTTCTAGACTCAAGCGTTTATAACCTTTTTTTCATTTGAGTAACCAATAAGAACACTTTTTTCAGACCTACTACCAAATTTGTCATAGATGTTGAGAATAGTGGCATAGCATAAGCGACCAAAGACTCTAAGGGGAGAGAGTGAAGGGTCATGCCCATACACAAAGAAGAAGGGGACTTGCAGATGAATCAAGAGGCAACTGTTTATGACATAGGCAGAAGTTAGAACACATTCGGGCCAAAGATATAGAGGTAATTCCCACGAACATAAGGGATCTAGCAACATTAAGGAGATGCCTATGTTTTCTTTCTGCAATGCCATTTTGTTGTGGTGTATAAACACAAGATGTTTGATGTAGAATTCCTTTTTCATGAAAGAATTGTTGAAGTTTATTATTGACAAATTCTGTCCCATTATCACTTCTGAAAACTTTGACATTGTGTTCAAATTGATTTGATAGCATATGAGTAAAGTTAACAATGGAAACATAAACATCATCCTTTCCCTTAAGCATATAAACCCATACTGCCCTGGAATAGTCATCAACTATGGTTAAAAAATATTTATAACCATCTCTGCTAGTGATTTTATATGGTCCCCAAACATCAAGGTGAACAAGTTGACCAATTTTAGTGGATTTATGTTCACTTAAAGGAAATGGTTCTCTGGTTTGTTTAGCTTTATTACAAGTGTCACAGAGATGATCAGTTTCAGATGCACTATCAAATTTAAGAGTGGGTTTAAGTATGTGTCAGAGGGATGACCAAGTCTTTGATGCCAGAGATTTCTAGAGACATGACAAACAGATATGCAGTTGTTAGAAGTAATCTTACATGTAGAATCTATATCAAATATATATAATCCATTGTGTTGTTTACCAATCCCACAATCCTTTTTGATGTAAATCTGTATATAGCAATTAGATTCATTAAACCCAACAAACATCTTATTGTCTCTAGCAATCTTATGAGCAGATAGTAAACTAACATTGTATTCGGGAACAACAAGAACATCAAAGAGAGTTAGGTCATTATTGACCTTTAAATCACCAATTTTAGTAATTAAGGCTCGAGTACCATTGGGATGTCCAACAGCTTAACCCAAGATTTGAAATGTTAACAATATTGATTAAAAATTTTCGAACACGGTCATGTGCCGATTTGCACCGAATCAACAATCCAACCAAGACCGATGTTTCCGAGATAAGGATTTAGTGTTGTTGTTAAAAACTTGTTGAAGTTTACATTAAACTTTACACCGCCATTGAAGAAGGTTCTGAAAAATTTTACCCGCTAAGTTGGCATTAGCGAGATGACACATTGTTGTCATTGAGGAGACTCATAAGTCTCGAGAGTCGTTCATTAGACAAGGAGGCAGGAGAGTTGCTAGTACTATTATCGGTGACACAATTGGTTTCAGCAGAAACATTGTTATCTTCGAAAGGTTTACCATTGAAATTTCTTTTAACATATCCAAGTAGGATACCCAACAAGATCATAACATCTATCAACAAGATGACCGTGTTTTTGCAATTATTACATTTGAGGTTCATGTTTGGTCCTCTGCTATTAGAGTTGTTACCATTATTAAAACCGAAATTTTGTTGTTAAAACCTTTGTTATCAAAAATTTTCCACCATCGGAAGTTTTGCGGCAAAAAAGTCGTAGCATTGGGTTTAGCGAGCTATTCCCGATGAGACATTTCGTGAGATTCTTCTCCGAGACAACGAAAAGCGCTTTGACATTAGGTAAAGGATCTCGGTTAAAATGTTGCTTCGATGGGAACATAGGAGTCATCAAGACCCATAAGAAATTGCATTAACTTGATTTCTTGATTTTGTTTTTCAAAATGTTTTGCACCTCACAAGTGCGAGGAGGCAAGCTAATCATACAATCAAATTGTTTCCATAAGGAGTTAAGATTGTTATAGTAATCGAAGAGAGGACCCACTTTGACTAAGAGAATTTATGTTTTGTGCAAATTAAAAATAATTTGAACCATCAACTTTATCATAGGTATCTTTAAGATCATTCCACATTTCATAAGCGTTTTAGAATAAATAGCACCAAAGAAATAATTCGTAGTCGAGAGAGTTGAGGATCCAAGTGACCACAACAGAGTTACAAGTGTCCCATTGATTAGAAAGACCGGGGTTTGAATCATTTCTTATGCAAGTACCATCAATAAATCCCAACTTGTTATGGTTCCTTAAGGCAAACGTCATGGCCATATTCCATATTTTATAATTTTCAGTTCCAGTGAGTTTAATAGAAACAATGGGAGTACCATTCGTGTTATTGGGGTGTAAATACAAAGCATCACCAAAGGATAAGTTTTTCTCAGTGGAACCACCACCACCAATATTATCATCACCAATAGCCATAATACAAACAATAAGACAGAGATAATAAGATAGACAAAGAATCACAGACATATATAATAATAAGAGTAAATAGATAAGTAAATAAGACTTTGTAATAAGAAACAACAAGCACCAAGCCTGTGGACTAGGATAAACCAGAGCAGGTATTCGTACCACTCAAATATGGCAGATCAAGATGTTAGTCTACCCGTTTGCACCCACAGAGACTTAAGTACTGTATGTTTAAAAAGAAGATAAGACTTAGACTTACAGAGAAATATGCAGTGGAAGAACAAATCACAATCACCCTAGATTCACTTAGTCTAGGGTAAATTGTAAACAGAAGATAACCAGTGATTACGCCAATAGCAATAATCCCAAACCACACATTTGTTGCCAAATAGAATCAATGAGCCTGAAGCTCTGATACCATGTACGAAAGTATAGGCAACACTAGATGAACAATATAACCTTTATTCGATCTAAGTCGCAGCAATCGACAGATTAATAGTATCCAAATGTTACAAGATTAGATTAATTGTCAATGAGACAATAATCATATGAATGTAAAGACAAGACAAGATCGGTGAAATGATCCGAGAGAAGAAGAGAGTGATACAAATGACTACACACTCAGTGTCAAGAACCCAGATTAAGGGACTTATTAAATAGGAGATTAAGTTACACTAAGACCCTCTAACGGCTATAAAAGACGATCGCCAGAAATGAATAACTCATCGCTAAACCATTCTTGGAACTTTAAACCTTTTATTCTTTGTCCATGAATAACCCCAGAGAATCTCTCGCAATGATCAAAACTTGAAAGCCATTAGGAACTGATAGAATGATATGTTTGCCACAGATTAATACTCCAAATTCTAACAAAAATGAATACTTATGTTGCTGAATCAAGTAAGATATTTTGAAAAATGTAAGATATTGTTCAATAAATACGAGGATATAAAGAAGGATTCTCAGGTTCATGCCAACATATTGGCGGAGTTCATGGGTATCCCGATTTCAGTTGTGGAAGAATTTAATGGTGTGGTGAAAAGATTGTGAAGTTTTGTAGTATTGAGCTTTGAATATTTTGGAGGTTAACAAGACCGGCCTTTGGATGTTTGGCTCTAAAGTTGAGTTAGAGAATTGGCATTGCTTTCGTAAGGGAGAAGTTGAAGATTGGTAAAATCACTTGATCGAGGAGATGAGAGAGGAAATTTATTAAATCACCCGAGATAATTAAAAACTCGTGTTTGAAAATTGGTACAATGCCTAAATAACATCTAATTTTTGGTGTTTATTGATAAGATGAGATCAATTGATTTTCTTCCATTGATAAGACATGAATTCTACTTATTGTATCTAACAAGACATGCTCCATGGACGTATGGTCCGTTTCATTTTCTGTGTAGAAATCAAAAAATGTGCTATCAAATTGGATTATCTTATACTTTTATCTTCGGAAACTTAAAATGGTAAGCGAAATTGGAGATTAAGAATATACCAAGTCTACTTATATCCCGTACAAATTAGGTCAAGCACAAGCCAATAAAAGAGCTACATAACAACCTTATACTCCTTTTTTGTATGACATATTTAAGCATTTACACTTTAGATATTTGACCTTACTACTATGTGGCTTGCCAACCGTTCCAATAACTTATCCCACATGGGTAGGCAAGCAAACTTGAAATGTGTTTATAACTAAGAATGTGATGGCATACGATGCTTTACTTTCAAATGTTACAAAAGTGGGTGTGTCTTGGTTGCCTGGGAAACGTTGAACGCTTTCGTGACAACCCTGATTAACTCATTTGGGCGGTATTTAAAGTATTTTTGTTATTTTCTTGATGGTTGATTATTTTATTTTATGTTTCTTTGTAAATGTTTTTTCGTTATGAATGAATGAATAATACACTAATATACCACATGGCAATCATCAATCAAGTTCACCTTTTTTTTTTCTTTTTTTTTTTTTCCTTTTATCGGATATCATTATTATAAAGTTTTTTAATAGTAGTATTATTTATCACAAGAAAAGGTTTGACCTCTAGTCATTATTTAGTTACGTTACTCCTTTGTAATTAGTTCCTCTATCCCAATTTGATCATAAATTCATAATCATGTCAATTGAACGAGATGATCAAGAAAAACTTATCATAAACATGCCCAAATAATAAGTGAGCTTTCAAAAGTTACATTTATATTTATACCAAAGCAACTCGTTGTATTCTGATGCATTTTGGGCGTAATGTTGATGCAAGACCACATTAAACATCGGTCTAGTGATATCTTCTTATCTACCTTCATGAAAAGTGGCACTACTTGGCTTCGAGCACTCATGTTTACGAAACTAAATCGACCACGCTATGATTTTTCCAACCACCCTTTGCTCAATGAGGTCCCGCATGGGTGCTTTCCACCATTTGATCATTACATAACCCACGATTACCCAATGACCAATTTGGACGTTATTCCTTCACCGCGCCTCTTTGCAACTCAGTTTGCATATGGTTTGTTACCTTCACCCGCCAAACATCATTCTTTCAGTTGCAATTTTGTTTACTTGTGTAGGGATCCAAAAGATGTCTTGGTCTTCAAGTTTCACTTCACAAAAGAGTTTAAATACAAAGAACTACATACTCTTTTATTTAATCAAGCGTTTGAGTCATTTTGTGAGGGTGTTTCAGAGTATGGACCATATTGGGATCATGTGTTAGATCTTATTGGAGCGTGAGTCTTGAATCATAAAACAAGATATCGTTCTTAGAATACGAGATAAAAGGAGTTTCAAAGATTGTAAAGTTTTGTATTTTAGAGCATTCAGAAAGCTTTGAGGTAAACACAACAGGTATTCAAAGGTTTGCTTTCGGGCTTGAGATACAAGTTGACTTTTTTTCAGACGGTTCAAGTCGGAGATTGGGAAAATCACTTGACAAAAGAAATGAAAGAGCGAATTGATCGTATCACTGAAGAGAAATTCAAAGTTTCGGGTTTGACAATTGGTGCAAGTCCGGAAAAGGACATGTTACATCCATAGACGATCGAACCAACTTGTAATATCAAACTAAGACATGCCTCACGAGTAACTTTCTTATATTATTGATCCATGGCGTATCAAAATAGTTTATTCCATTGATGTACTTATTTATCTAATAAGGCATGCATTATGCAAGGATGTATATGGTGCATTTTAACTTCTTGGTGTTTTGATCCAAGTCTTTGTAAGTCGTAACTAATCTTCTTAAAACACAATCATAAAAAAGAAATATGTACTTAATCATATATTATTGAACTTTTAAAACATTTTTTTAATCATTTTGAAACTCATATCTTTTCAAAAAAATCATTCATTTTTCCAGAAAATAATAAAAGTTTCAAAAATCAAAAAATGAAGTTGGCCCAGTGGGGTTGTCATATTCGGCCCGCCCAAAATTCACAAAAACTTCATAGAGCCCAATCACTTGCTATCCATAATCATTCGGGGTTCTCATCGGTTCAGTTATCGGGTTATTCGGTTTATTTGGTTAAAAAAAATTTCTGGGTATAACCGAAAACCGAACCGAACCGAATTCATATTTGATTTAACCGAACCAAAAACCGAACCGAATAACCGAAAACCAAACCCCTATAATCGAAAACCGAACCGAATAACCTGAATTACATAATTTTAATTATTTTTTATTTAGTGATATATATTCTTAGCATAAAATATTTTTTTCAAGCTTAAATCATGTTATATTTATACTAAAAAAGTGTTTTAGTGATTTTTTTTCATACATATACATAGAAAAATATATATTTTATATGAATTCAGTTTTCGGTTCGGTTTTCGGTTTTCATTGCCAAAACCATATCCAAACTGATAACCGAATATTTAGTTCGGTTCGATTTTGACAAATTCGGTTCGGTTACGAATTCGGTTCAGTTATTTTCGGCTCGGTTTCGGTTTCGGTTTTCGGTTACTGTGGATATTACCGAATCCGTGAACACCCTAATTCGACGGGTCATGTGATATTAGAGCATCTATAGTGCATCAAACTTTACTCGGTTTTACGCATTGTCACATCATTATCTCGTTATCTTATATAAAACATCTGCAATGCATTAGACGCTTACACAGTTTAATAAATTTTCACATCAACCATGGATTTATGATTTAAACATAGCTTTGTTTATTTTCTTGTTCGTTATTTTGGGGAAAAAAACTTGTTTCAGTTTGATAAGCAAATAAGCATAAAATTAATGGGCTAATATATACGTGTACATGTTGTATATGCTATTAATTATCGATTGGATTTTGGCATCAAATTGGTTTACTTAATGTCGTTTTATGCATAGTCTCTATCACCATAATTTGTTTATAAATAGATGTAGTTTCATTTATACAAAAAGACTATTTAAAATGTTCAGGGAAGAGGTATATATCGACATCGCTTCTTAAGGTTAACAAATCGTAGGCCTTTTAATCTCTTATAAATTTTTAACGTTCAGAAACTAAATCGGCAAAAGAACAATAAAACACAAGACAAGATAGCATGTTGCTCAAATCGGTCAGAAAGAAGTGAAGATCGATGGAACTCATTTTCTTCTAAGTCGTCGATTTGTTTATCGAAGTCATGTGAACCTCTTGAACCAAGGATTACAATGACGTACGATTGTATTTCATTTTTCAGTTTTGCAAAAACCGTACATATAATAAGGATCTACATTAACTAACATAACCAAGATTAGACATGTTATAAAACTTAAAATTTCAAAATTATCTATTTCTAACTTTGTTTTAGAAAAGGAATGATTACATTCTAACGAATGATTGAGACACTCCAATTATTATGTTTGACGTTTATACCCTCACGCTTATCCTTACACTTTCATTTATGTGAGGATATAAATGTCAAACATAATAATTTGAAGTACTAATCATTTGTTAGAGTTGCATAATCACCTCCATTTAAAAAACAAACAAAGTACCGTGTCACGCAAGACTTGAACGCAACCTTCTTTAAATATTTTAGCTAGTTTCGCTAGGATGTTTTAAAATTTAAGAGGCAAATTTGCTATAAAAAGTGAACATACTTATTTCTTCTTGTTGGATCATCTTCTTGTTACCTTCCTCCCTTTATTCCTTGGGTAATAAATAAATGAATAAGTTTAAAAATTGGATTTGTTGCTTATTTGGGCCATGATGATATTGTTCCTTCATGCACCCCACGTTATACACACAACGATAAGTGATATTATATATCTATTACATGTTTAGACCTATCCTTAGAGTTGTATATACTTTATATATTCAAAAAAATTCCCTCTTTTTTCCATTTAAATTATTAGATATTTGTATTCAATCATCTTGATGCAGTTTGGAGGATAAATGGCCTTTGATTAAACCATCCCTTAATTTGTTGGCCTTTTATTCTTTGTAGTGTTGTCTTTATCAGATATGCTAGCAAATATGGCTAACTTGAGGTCCTTGAATTGGTAACAACGAGTGAGGAAACCGCGCGATGCAGCGGGATTGCTTTTGTAGACGTGAATTTGGATAGGGACTATTTTTGTCAAATTGCTATAAAGGACTTACTTTGCAGCGACACTTAAACTTTAGGGACTATTTTTGCCAACTTGAACTTACTTTGCAACGACACCTAAACCTCAGGGGCTATTTTTGCCAACTTGCGAAAGTTGGCATTAAATGTGCAACAGTGTTTGGCAAAACTGCTTCCTGCCTTTTAGTTATATACGAGTGTTGGAAAACCAGCGATGCAATGGGATTGCTAAGGACTTACTTTCAGAACGACATTTAAACCTCGGGGGTTGTTTTTGCCAAGTTGCGAAAGATTATTAATGTTAAAGGACTTACTTTGGAACGACACTTGAACCTCGTGGATTGTTTTGCCAAGTTGCGAAACTTTGCATTTAATGTTTGGACTTACTTTCATAGTAGCTTGAACCTCAAAATGTTTTCGCCAAGTTCTCAAAGTTTGCATTAAATGCATGATGAATTGCAAAACTCGTTCCTGACTTTTAGTATATAGAGTAATGAGTGACTATCTCACATGTTTTAAGGAGAATCTGATACCATTGGTTTACAAGTCATTTGGAACAAAGATATCTTGGTTAATCGATAGTAGAAAATCCTTCTATCCGTATATATTCACAAAATCTCGTACGTTCTTTGTTGTTTCATGACTAGCAAAATGTTACAAAAATAAAATCAGAGTGTATAACTTAGGTTTTATGAGTTTTATTCCTGGATAAGAAGTTTGTTCATAAAAAAATTTCTGGATAAGAAGCTAGCATTTTTTTTTAATTATTATTTTTTTAGTGTTAAATTCAATCATTTTGATTGATGTACTAATACTTTTGTTCAATTTATATAGAAATGCAAAACAAACGAGCAACAAGTTGCGCCACTAGCTTTTATGAATTGCAAAGCTAATTCTTTTAAAAACTACATTTGTATATCTAAACGTCATAAAATTGTTATTCATAACTCGTTAGACTCTATTTGAATCTAGAATCTTTTATAGGCAAATGACACATTTACGAGTTTACTAGTAACAGCCTGGCTGGCCTTCCCTAGTCCACCCTCCATTTTATGATTCTTATCTCACTTTTTATTTCCAAAAAAAAAAAAAAAAAACTATTCTCAAAAACTAAAATATACAAAAATACACGTTCTAACAACAAACACAAACTTCCTATATATATAAACATCGTAAAACAACAACATTACATTCAACACACTTTCTCTCAATGGCGGGACAAAGTGCCCAATACTACACCGCGACCGGCAAACCAAACACCCCACACACCTCCTACGTAAAACAACGTCGTACTAACATGCGTCGTGTTTTCCTATGTTCTTTTTCTACTTATTTGGTGCATGGAGCCTCGCGCCACTCAAAACAACACATCCCTACGTACCAATATAATAAACTGCGCCACGAATATAAACTCCACCGCCGTCACAGCCGCCGACTCGTCTAAATCCCTAGACTTTTCCTCACACCACTCAGCCGCCGCAGATGACGGCGTGACCGTGAAAACATATCCACCGTGTGACATTAAGTACTCAGAATATACCCCTTGTACGGACCAAAAGAGATCCTTGAAGTTCCCACGTGATCGTCTAATATACCGCGAAAGGCATTGTCCCGAAAAGAATGAGCTTTTGAAATGCCGTATACCGGCTCCGTATGGTTATAAGAACCCGTTTAAATGGCCGACTAGTAGAGATCTTGCATGGTATGCTAATGTACCGCATAAAGATCTAACGGTTGAAAAAGCTGTTCAGAACTGGATCAGGTTCGAAGGTGACCGGTTTAGGTTTCCGGGTGGTGGAACCATGTTTCCTAATGGTGCTGATGCTTATATTGATGATATTGGCAAGCTGATTAATCTTAATGACGGCTCGATCCGTACTGCTATTGATACCGGTTGCGGGGTAAGATTTCCGACTCCCTCCGTCTCCATATTTATATTTTGGGATGTCTCAAAAATATTGTCCACCTTCTTTTATTATAAACAAATAAACGCTCTTACAGTATATACACCACAAATATATCTTACACGGTTTTTTTAAATCAAGTTGAGCCGACCGTTCTTTGTTTATGTTTTTTGATTAATTAAGTCGTAATTTAACAGAGAATATTTAGGTAAAAACTCTCTTTGTCGCCCGTTTGTTTAAAATTTTCTAAAAATGGTTTTTGTCATATTAACTACTTATTTAACATAAGATAAAGTTTTCTGATTTGAAACTATGTTGAATTGAAGCCACATTAACTTTTGATACATGCATTAGATTCAAAATGCTTAGTTTGGGAAATTGGATAACACAGTTTGATTAGTGATGTGTACTTACTTTTGGAATACACAAAAATTTAGATAAGAGTCAATTACATTTTCTATAAATGTATTGTTTTTATCTTTGACAATTTGCATGTAGGATCATATTAGGTTCAAAATAGTTGCATCACATGTTCTTGTTAGTTACGACTTTTTGTTGGCTTTTAGGTACCTTAACAGTTAACACGACAGTTCTGTTGAATTATTTAGCTAGTGGCCGGTTTGTTTATCTTATTTGCTATATAGTAAGAGACCGATTCAGGATTTTTGAGAGAGTGTTGAATAATATTTTTATTTTATTTTATGATTAAAAATACTAAAGTTGTCATATAAAGAATTTATTATGTTAATTGAGGGTTGCACGTGCTTAGAAAAGACATATTTTATTAAAAAAAAATTACGATTCCTGACCTAAATCGGATGTGGCCCGTATCACACCCAACTTTCATGTGGGTCCATCTAAAGGAACCTATTATAATCGTAAAATGTATACAATATCATCCAAATGGCAAGAATATGGCCCCTTGAAGACGACCAAATCAACTTTTAGTGAAACTTTTTTTAATTAGTTTTTGGCATCAAGTTTTTTTTTTTATTATGGTAAATATTTAATTATTTAGATTATTAATAAATATTTAATCAAGCAATCGTGGTGGGGATGAAACTAATATTAACGTGAATCCTTGACATGAATCCATTAAGTTGGCTGACACAAACTAATCTTACTGGAAAACAATTTTACTAATGACAAGACAACTAAATAACATTGTACAAATTTTGAGAATTAATTCACACACTCATGTTTTTATTGGTACACTCAACTTTACGCATTACATAGTACGGTTTGTTTATTTTGCTTGTACAGTTAAGTGAGCATATCACCTCTCATAAATTTGTTGTGCTTGAGCCCGTTTATCTTATAACAAAGTATTGAACAATGTACGTATATTAATTTGAAAATTTATTAGGTTGCAAGTTGGGGAGCTTATCTTCTATCAAGAAACATCATAGCGATGTCGTTTGCTCCAAGAGATACACACGAAGCTCAAGTACAATTCGCTTTAGAGCGTGGTGTTCCTGCTTTGATCGGTGTCATTGCCTCCAAGAGGCTTCCGTATCCATCAAGGGCTTTCGACATGGCTCATTGCTCTCGTTGTCTCATCCCATGGGGTCAATATGGTATTTCGCTTACTCCACATATCCCTCACATCACATTTTCATTATTAGATTGACCTAAATATATGTTAGCTTCCTATGTATATTATGCTTTAATGTGGAACAATTGCATGAACTGTAGATGGAGTATACCTAATTGAAGTAGATCGTGTTCTTAGACCCGGTGGATACTGGATCTTATCCGGTCCTCCAATTAATTGGGAAAAACACTCGAGAGGATGGGAGAGAACAAGGGATGATTTGAACGAGGAACAAACTCAAATCGAGAATGCTGCCAAGAGTCTTTGCTGGAACAAGGTGGTCCAAAAGGGTGATCTTTCGATATGGCAAAAACCAATCAACCATTTGAATTGTAAAACTGATAGCCAAACTACACAAAAACCGCCTCTTTGCCCTCTCCAAAATCCTGATTCCGCTTGGTACGTCAAAACATTATATGAAAAGAAACTAAATATTTAACTAGATAAATAGTAAGATTATTTTCATATGGTTTATTAATTTGTTAACCAATATGATCAAATGCTTGTAGGTATACGGACATAGAGACATGTTTGACACGATTACCAGAAGTGCAAAGCACCGAAGAAGTTGCTGGTGGCGCAATAGCAAATTGGCCAAAAAGATTAGACATGGTACCCCCTAGAATCAGCAGTCAAAGCATCGACGGCGTAACACCAGAAACTTTCCAAGAAGACGTCTCATTATGGAAGAAGAGAATTGCTTACTACAAAACCATAAACAATCAACTTGGACAACCTGGAAGATACCGTAACCTTCTTGACATGAACGCGTTTTAGGTGGTTTCGCAGCTTCACTCGTTGAAGATCCTTTATGGGTCATGAACATTGTTCCCGTTGAAGCTAACGCCGATACACTTGGTGCAATTTATGAACGTGGACTCATTGGAACTTATCAAAGCTGGTACAACATACATACATACATACATACATACATACATACATACATACATACATAACTCACCACATTACGTAGAATCACTAAACTCAATACATTTGCTAATGCTAACATTTTTATGTAGGTGTGAGGCAATGTCGACTTACCCTAGGACGTATGATCTCATCCATGCTGATTCGGTTTTCACGTTATACAAAGACAGGTAACTAGCTAGCTAGCAATATGATCATAATTAATTCGTTACGAAACATCTTATTATCACAAAATTAGCAACATTTGGTTCTAAGACATGATCAACATTTTGATGTGTAGATGTGAGATGGAAGATATAATGCTAGAAATGGACAGAATATTGAGACCAGAAGGAAGTGTAATAATAAGAGATGACGTGGATTTATTAGTGAAAGTGAAAAGAATAGCAGATGGTCTAAATTGGGAAAGTCAAATAGTTGACCATGAAGATGGGCCAATGGTGAGAGAGAAGCTTCTTTTTGCTGTCAAATTGTATTGGACTGCACCTGCTGATCATTCCTAAAATGGAAAGATTAGTTTCTTTCTATATTTAATATTTTTTTGATATATTAATTAGATCTATATTAATTGTAATTTATTTTTTTTACTTTTTTTCTGCGATGTAAACTCTATATATAAAGTATTACTGCAATTGAGATAACGTGCCGTTTCATTTTTATTTGGATCTGAATATCATAAGTCACTGAAAAAAATATTTCGTGTAGATATTATTTTCTATATATAACTATATTTAAAAAAACATAAAAGTCAATTTATACATCTATGGAATAGTATGGGTACAAAATTATGGTGTTTTGTTCTGTGAGAAGATAAAATTATGCGTAGTGGGATTAACGTGGAGTTAAATATGATTATGGGTAATAAGCTCAAAACAATATACGAGGTGGAACCTTAATTACACAAAGGAAAACATAGTTTGGAAATATGTGAATGTTTGAGAGGTTTGAGCAAGTTGTTTGTAGCTTTGGTTGGTTCCAAGACATGTTTTTCAAGTACATGCACACTATTTCATAAACAATTATTTATCGTTAAACTAGTACTCCCTCCGTCCCATATTAAGTGTCCGCTTACATCATGCACAAAGTTTTAGAAAATTCCACTAACTATACTCTCCACCAATCAAATATTATTTTTACCCACTAAAGTCTCACCTCATTGGTTGAAATAGAATATGGACACTTAATTTGGGACATTCAAAGATTCTATTGTGGACACTTAATATAGGACGGAAGAAGTAATTAATATTAAACTTAATAAAGTTATAATGATGATACTAATGCTTCAAAAAATTACTTTAGTGAGTAAGAAATTACCTTAATATCAATGTATGATAAATTTTAGTTCTAACGATATGTGTATAATACAAATATGAATCATAGGAATACGGATTAAATGACCTCAAAAATTAAGCTAGTAGGTGAATCACGAAATTATGTCCTGCTACTCTGGCTTATTCCACTATAAAATCATCAAGAAAAAAATCATCAAATGATATAAACTATAGATGCAATTTTAGTAGTTAACTAATAGCAATGGGAGCAATGAGTGTGTCTCAAGTAAGTCAAGTGACATTGCTGGTTTTGTTGGTTGTAGCATTTGTAGCTCGAACCAATGGCCAAGTATGTCCGTCCCAACTTGGGAATTTGAACGTTTGTGCGCCGTTTGTGGTGCCTGGCTCGACAGAAACGATCCCAAGTAGAGACTGTTGCTTGGCTCTTCAAGCAGTCGATCATGATTGCCTTTGTAACACCATTCGTGTTGCATCACGTCTTCCTACTCAATGCAACTTTCCCCTTTCTTGCGGTAATAATTAATCTCTCTCGATCGATCTTTTCATGTCATTATGCATGCAACTTGTGTTATTATATATATATACTAAAACCCATTGCGGGGGCACTGTAGCTACAGTGGATACGCAATTTTCATTTTAGCCCCTTTTAGCCCCTTAGGTTACTGATCAATTGCAAAGTTAGTCCTTAACGTCCGTTAACTAACAGTCGAGGATTAAATTTGAAACGGAACAATAACTTCGGGCTATTTCGCAAATATTAAGCGAAAAATGACCGAGGTTACCTTTATTTTCGCGTTAGTCCCTAAGGACTAACTTTGCAACAAACCGCCACTTTCAAGGACTAAAAGGAAAATATCGTTGCTTCTAAAGTGCCAAACAAAGGTCAAACAAGTCTTTGCTACAAGGTCTTGGAATAGTGCGTGTAATCGCTCATAGGAATTTACGAAAATGGTCCTCGTGTTAGTCGTGAAACGCACCGTTAGTCCCCGTTATCAATCTTTTGCAAATTTAGTCCTAAAAAATAAATAAATAAAAATTTAGCAAATTCATTCCGTAAATAAATGATCGAGGCAACGCACTCACGCAACGCGAGTTAACCCGCTAGTTTTAACCAATGTTTTGAAACCCGGGTTTGTGATCGACCCGGCCAAGACACCGGGTCACCGGGTCAACCGGTTCAACCGCCGGGTCAACCCGGTTAGACCCGGTTTTATGCATATGTCCAAACATCTATTTCTAATTGTCCAAACATAATGTCCAAACACTAGTTTTGCAGTGAAAAAAAAAGCAAAGAACCATTTTTCATGCTCTAAACAACAAATCAAAGGTGGACAAAGATATAAACCTGCATAATTTTCTAAACAACCATAAATGCTACGGGATTACATGTTTATACTTCAAAAGCGATAAATCCTACGAGATTACAAGTTTCATACTTAAAGACATACGATCCTACGAGATTTACAAGTTTATTTTTGAGGTTTAATATATTGTTGCCTTAAAAAAAAAAAAAAAAAAAATTGATAAAACCAAACCCGGCGGGTTTCAAACCCGGTTGACCCGGTCACTTAAAACCCGTCGGTCTAAACGGTTGACCGCTTTTTAAAACCCGGTTTTTTGACCCGTTTTTGTCCGAACCGGTCCAACCGGTTAACCCGACCGGGTTAACCCGGGTTTCAAAACATTGGTTTTAACTAAGTGGCCACTCTGGAATACTTTAAATTGTACATATTATTGCATGATAGTTTCAAACCTATACAGATGGTACTTTAAATGTGACGTTTTCAGTTTTGGTGGTTTCTAGAAAACTCAAATATTCGAAAAGGATCATAAGTAACCTAATATTCAATACTTTAGATAGCACACGAGTGACGAAAATCGATATTTTTTCATGCAATTCACCTATAACACTTTATGAAATAAATTCCAAAAGGTTGTGGTATTTTAGAAAATCAAAACATTTTGGCATTTCGCCAATGCATTTGGCCGGTTAGCTCTGTCGGGTTTTTCTTCTAGGCTGTTTGTAGACCCATGCTTCTCTCGGATCAAAAGTTATTTACTGCTCGAATCAATTGAGTTTGTTCCGAAAGTTATACCAGACAAAATGACTGCTCGTAATGGACGCAACCTCACCCGTGAGGGGGTGAGGTTGATCCTAAGAAAACGTAACGTCACATCAATGTTACCTTAATGTTAAGTTTAACAAATCATCGTTGGCCATTTTTTAAAAATTGACATAGTGACATAGCCTTTAGCCATTTTAAGAACATCCACCTTTCCATTTTTATATAAAAAATAAACCAATGTTGCTTTCTGTAACTGTTGTCTTATGTCAGCCATTTTGTTTCGCTTTTTTCTTGGATTTTCACATTAATAAATAATTCAAAATAAGGTGTAGTTGTTAATTCAATCGAATATGATTTAAATATTTTTTTCATGGATCGCAGGAAATTGAGATGGACATGAAGGGGAAGTGATGAGAAAGAGTTGAATTTATTTATTCTCGTAATAATAATAACTTTTATTTATTTGTTTAGTTTGATTTATGGTTTTGTGATCTACAAGTGGAGATTTATAAAAGTGTGTAATGGCCAGTGAAGGTCATGTTAAAGGCTTTGAATAAAATAGTTATTCATTATTTTCTCCTTTTTATTATTTTTTACTTATTTTTTACTACTTATATATATTCTTTCTTTTTGTAAACCAGTGTTTACTTTTCATTTTATAAGTTTGATATATCACTATTTATGCTATAACTAACAATGTTTGACACTTGACAATCGCCCTAAGATCACTTTTAATCTATTATTTGTATAAAACAAGTTACGATCAATAACTGCGCTTTGGCTCCATCGAAAATTTCTTGTTTGAGCAATTGGTTCATAATTTTTGATTTGATTCACTAGTAACATCAATTTTTCGAATCATAAATTACAAATTTGATTCATTAAAAATGAGGATAATGATTCACTAAATACGAATAAATTTTTGAAATTTTCAACATTGAAATTATTTTTACACATTTTATATTTGAATCACATTAAAATGAGTTATATGAAAAACTTGAATCGTAGTTAAAAATCTAGCATTTTTGGGCCTTCTCAATTTCTTCTCAAAATAAATCCTTCTCAATGGATCCGATTCCTAAACTAATATGGTCGATAACTTATAGTTTATATATATATATATATATATATATATATATATATATATAGGGAGGTTAACGGGATCGTTTTAAAACAGAAAAATAAGATCCCAATAAAACATTTATAAATAACAATTTTAGCAATAATACACATAAAATGATATTTTAATACAAATCAACATTTTAAAGATAGCTCCCCGATACACATTAAACTTAATTGCAATGATAACCTCAACTAATATGGTCGATAACTTATTGTTTATGCAAAAAAATATATATATATAAAAATAAAAAATAAAAATAAAAAATTGCAATTTAGTGTTAATTGTAACCTAAATCGACGTGTTTAGGAAATGAGAGGTAATTTGCATACTACAAAAATTTCTCTTCATACTATTCAGTTAGAAAAAATCAAAAATACTATGTATTCATTCTCGTTAGCCACTGCTCGAAACAAGAGATCACATTTTACAAGTAAATGACGGAGTTGGGATAGTGTTTTCATTGCTCCCGAGTAGTGAGGGGCAAGCAGTTTGTTGGTCATTGACCTCGTGTGGAAAGCTAGGAACAAGAGAGTTTTCGAAAATTAAGTACCAAACCTAACAACTATTTGTGATGAGCTCCAGGTCATCTCGTATTTTTGGTTTTCTAATAGGAAAAAGGTGTCGTCTAGGCTTGAACGGTGTTCTGATCCTTCCCGTGCTTGCATGTTATGAAGTGTGGGTGTTCGATGGTCTTCTCCGTTTTGGGATGGATTACATGTTTTATTGGTTATTTTGCTAGTAAAAAGTTTCAAGATTGCTTCAAGACTGATTTTCTCACTTTGTGATCATCTATTCTGTGATGTCTTAAGATTTCATTTCTCCGTTATGTTGGTTTGTGATACATATTTTGCCTTAAGAAGAAACATTATACAAGTAAGTGAAGTAACTGATGATGTATAAAATAAAAATGGGCTATGCTGTCAATATCTATTTGGGCTTATAATTTTAATATATTGGGCTTGCTGTTTTTACTAAAAAAACATTATACAAGTATCACAATATAACAATTGATTTGTGCTTTTTTGCTATAGACCCATTAAACTAGTCAGTCATTATCTATTTACTCCGTACTTAGGTAATTAATGATCAGAAAGAAAAGAAGAAAAAAAGTTACAAATATGATACGCATCAATGTGATTGTTGTTTCATTATTGAATTCAAATGGATGAATAAACAATCAAAAAATGCCTTTCAGCCTTTGGCTGGATTTTGTTGTACACAATCTAGCAATTATATAATTTTAAACAAAATATCCTTTTAGCTCTATTATTTATAGATGGTCATTTTATTTTGACAAAGACACCAAACACAATTAGAAGCCTTTTAACTCTTATAAAAAGTTATTAACTTAAGGTTAAGTGTAATAGCACACTCATGCGTTGGTGAAGGTTTCGCCGTGGCGTGCTTATAAAACTCCCCTCCCACAAACGTATCTATGGTGAGAAAAAAACGAAGACTCGTTCTATGCATCGACAGACTTGTGAAGTTGGTTGTGTGTTGAGTTGTGATTTTGGTTTGGTGGGGTAATATATGTGTATATATGGGATATGTTAGGGCGTTGAAAAGTTGATAGCTTTATTACACCTTCTTAGTAGTAATGTTGGTGGGTGAGTGAAGAGTTACTTATGAGGATGTTGGTCACCATCATTCTCGCCCTAACAAACTCATCAAATAAGGTTGGATCAATAATGTTGCTTTTGCTAGTGGCAAGATGTCAAACACCGCCCAGTCCATCTGCTTATCGCAATTTTTGGACAATCATAGTTTCCGACATTTCAACTGACCAATCAACGAGATTTGAAACTTGTCGTCACACAAATCTAAAAGGGGTGAAGCCCTCCCACTTTATTCCTAGCGGCAGACAGTCAAACAAGCAAAATGGACCCTTTTCATTAGTATTTTTCTTTTGAGATAATCGTAAAAAAAAATATGCATCCAACCTATCACTTTTTGTCAATTTGTCTACCACAAAATTATAACTTCCTTGTTTACTTATCAAACTTACTAATCATTTATATTGTAAAGTCACTGTTACAAATATAGTTTGAGGTGAACTTTGAAATTTGATAAGACCCGGTTCTAAGAAACTTATAAGAGGCGTTTCAGAAATAAGTGAAGGGGCTGAATCGTTAGTAATTAAAGTTCCAAGGCTTAGTAATTTATATTGTTTCCTTATTATGCAATATGTCTTGTTTTCCAAGTCAGTCATTTAGGGTATTTAGAGTCATAAGTTAGGGCATGAATTTGGTAAGTCGATACATAAGGAGTTTTACTTGTTTTCTCAAATAACAGGAGGTACGCGCCCTTTTTTATTTGTTTTATTGAACTTTTGTTGGTAATCAATTAATTTCGGTTCCAGCCTTTTCAATTGGTATCGGAGCAAACGATCCTCAACCGATTGAAAAAAATAAATAAATAAAATAACTGCTGATCAACAATGGTTAAAGTTGCTGATTTGGAGCTCGAATTCAACAAGTATAAAAAAAAGGGTAGAGATCCACTACATTTAGTTTATTATAGTAATATTCCATCCCCAGTATTTGAAGTCGATCAGTATTTTGAAGAACGAGAATGTATATTGAAAGAGTTGAAAGAGCACTTTTTAAGGGCGCAAGAAAGGATGAAATGACACGCTGATAAACATCGCACATATCTTGAATTTGAAGTTGGTGATTGAGTTTACATAATATCGACAACATTCCTTGGCAATGAGGCGAAACAAGAAATTGGCTCTAAAGTATACCAAATGTTAGAAAGGGTGGGAAAGGTAGCATATAAATTGGAACTTCCAGAAACAGCTTGTAAACATTCTGAAAGGTTTATGGATATATTTTAATATGTGTATGACCGGATTCGAACTCGAGACTTCGGGATTGCACACATTACGTATGAGAGTTGATGTTAAATAATTAATATATATAAATGTTATTATTATTAATTATTTGTCACGAAATAAAACTTAACGATAGTTAATATTTAACGAGGTTAGACTAACGGTCGTTAGAACCCTCCTAAGGTCCTTAGCGGTCGTGGAACACACAAGCCCTTTGGGAGCAGTTTTCTTGGTCACCAAGTTTTGAGAAACTATATATACAATCCCTTGTATTCATAATTATCCTAACCTTGGATCACTTTGAAACCTAATTTCCTCTCCTCTCCTTCTTCTCTTGTTTGGCCGATCGGTTACAAACCCTTCCCAAGGGTTTCGATTTTCCAACTCAAGATACAAGTGTTTGGTTTTAATTGTGATTCAAGAACCTAGCTTTTCACATCAAATCGAGATTAGTACGTGTGTACAAGAACGAAGGACAAATACAATTGTGTTTGTGGGATTTCTTGGTGGTCGACTTCTTTGGGTCGAATAGTAATAAACTCTAAGCTAGGGTTTGGGTTTTTGTTCCTCATTAACATTATCGTGTGTTTTTCTTGATTTGCTAAAAGGTACGCATATTCTTTATTCGGTTAATTAACTTACATATATTATTCCTATTACTTCCGTTGCATGCTTTGATGATGTTTACTTGTTTATAATAATTGTTATGATTAGTAAAACCCAACAGTGGCATCACGAGCCGTTAATATGATGTAATTAATTACCGAAACACATAAAAATTGAATCTTTATGATTTTTACATGCTTTTATTGGTTTCTAGGGTTTTTTAATTTGAAACCCTAATTTATTTTATTATGGGTCGATTACCCTAATTTTATTTTATTAGGTTTTAATTTTGTAAAACTTGTAGAAACCCTAGGATTGCATGTATATTTTATGTGGTTTTAATGAATAATTGTTATGTGTCATGTATTATGCGTATCTTGGGTTATAATTGTTATGAGGAATCCATGGTGGAACATGCATGTTTTGCTATGGATTATTGTTTTGATTAAATTGTTAAGTGATATACACATGTTTATTTATTTGATAATTATTGAATTGGGGAAGACCTCAATATATCGAATAAAAATGCGTTATGTGCTATTTGGTATACTATTGACTTTGGCTTACGCAATCGACTTGTCGATGCATGTGGCTCATCTACCTTGTAGTTGAAAGCCCTAGTTGATGTATGCATTATTTACGCCTAGAATTGTTTATTAGGTTTTATCGAAATAATTATGCATGTGGCTAATTGTTTTACATATGTTAAATTGTTTAGTTGTATGTTTATATTATTTGAGTTTGTTTAATTTTTATTAAAGTGCGTTTTTGTTTATATTGTATGACATGTTAGTAAGCAAAAAGGGGGGTTTTTTTTTAATAGAAAATTAAATGGACTAAATAATGGCGAAATCGATTTGTTTTTCTAAATATTAAATCTTGAACTTTTAATCGATTGATGCGACTGTACTAAATGGTTAGAACGGCTCACCCAATAGAACAAACTAGAAAGGGGGTTTAAAGAAGTGCGCACAAATACACCGAAAGAATGTCTAAGGTTATGCTTTTATGCTTGTACACGGTCCTCTCGCCCTGTGAGTTCGATTGGAGCTACCTAGTATAACCATTCTATGTACGAAGCATCTTAGTGCAAAGTTGTAAGTTTCTCAACGATCGATTAAAACTTTGTAGAATTTAATCTTAGCAATTAAAATATTAGTAAGTTTTTCGAAATTTTATGTTATAAAGTTGTATGCATGCTTCTTTATACATAAGTTTTGATTACACGTCAAAATTGTACCCTTTAAATTTAAGTTTATGCCATCTAATGATATGAAACACTTGAAGTTGTAATTTAGTTATGTGAGACCTTGAGCTAGATTACGATAACAAGGTGAATCTTTATGTTGTGTGAGACCTCAGCTTAAATAATATGCAGTTTCTAAATTAGACAACTTAATTAAGTTAGTTAGTGAGACCTATAACTTAAGGCATAAGATGGGATAAAACATGCTTACGTTTTGCATAATTGTTTTGGCAAAATTGTAAATCCCATAATTTTTTGGAATTGAAAACTTGTTTGTCAATTATTGTTTTTCAACAATTACCTATTCTATACTTTCACCACTAGCAGATCAACTGATGTGGTGAAACAATGATAATGAGGATCCAAAATTCAAGGAAAATTCTATGGTTAATATGAATATTGACCAAAGGGTATTTTAATTTCTTGAATGTTTATTTATCAAAAGTACTAACTTTTGAACTTTTATTTTCGGTAGAAATGGCTCAAGTGAATCTCTGCACTAGCCTCGTCGTTCGGATCTATGTTTGATCGAGAGAATTGATTTGGTAGCGCGAATTTCAATGATTGGTATCGGCAACTCGAATTGTATTGAGGCTTGCCAAAAGACTAGATTATTTGATTACGCCTTGTCCTCCCGAACTGCGGTGATGCTACTCTGCTAAAGCACGAGCTACATGGCAAACCGAGTATGATAGGTATAATTAGGTCGCATGCATTATGCTTGGGAGTATGGCTCTAAACTTGCAAAAAGTTTGAGTTTGAGAATTACTTGTTTGAAAAGCTCACCTCATGTCACGATAACGCTTGCACACGCGTAAGCGTTCGGGAGTCAAGGAAACTTCCTTTTCTTCGAGCAAGTTTTATAACACCCTAGGCAAGATGGAACCTAATCGTTGTAGTGTAGTAATTAGGGTAAGCCACGAGAAAGGTACCGATATCGTTCTCTAGGGAATAGGAATGCTAGTAAGGAGTTACTACGCTAAGGTTGAGGTTGAAGAAGATTATTTATTTATTTTATTTTTACCTATGAAATTGAAAGGTACGAATCTCGGGTATTGGATTTGGGGGTTGGTATTTCTACCGATTACTCTACTATTATCTAATTATCTAATCTAAGGTTATGGGAGTCTATGTCTAATTATCTGTGTGCTCGTATGATAGTTTAAAGATGTGTTTACTTAGGTTTTACTACTCCTTAATTATCTCCTATTGATGGTTGAGTTGTCAAGTCCTTATTCTTAGTTGCGTTGTGTGTCTAAAGTTGTAGGGTATGCGTTTCTCCCAACTCTTGAACTTACCAAAGGGTCTCGTCTACAAAACCCACTAGGGATTATAAACTCTTACTCTAAGGCACTCTTTGGATGGTTTAGCCTACAACTACTCGGGTAATCATATTCTAAGGTTCACAAAGATGAATCAAGCATTAAGTACACAACGAATGACCTATCGCATTACTAGATCATTAGATTTCAACCAATATTCAATAATTAAGTTTCATAAGCAAACACACAAGTAAATTAGCGGACATGGAGAACATGCAAGCATACACACAAATAATCAAAGACATAATTGAATTGATGAAGTAAATACTTATCTTGATGTAAAATAGGGTTTAGAACCCTAAAATATTGTACAAGATACCCTTGGTTCGGTTTTAGGTTTTACTCCAAAAGACTCTCTAAAAGCGAAAAATTCGGATTCTATATATAAGATTACATATGCGACGGCGTCACCTTATGTTTCGTGGACGCCGTCGTGTCGCCATCATTAGGGTTTCGTCTTGGCCACGTTAACCTTGCGACGCGTCACCTTATGCTTGTGATGTCGTCCTCTTGACTTTCGACGCCGTCTGGTCACATCTAGGCCGTCGATTTGCGACGGTCTACTCTTTTAAAGCCCGACGCCGTCTCTTGAAAATACGAGTTTTGTCTTCGATCGTCATCAATAAAAATTGGGACGACGGCGTCGCGGTTAAGCGATGGCGCGTCGCCTTCTATTTTCAAAGAACTTTGAGTGTCTCGATTCGACTTTGGCCATTTTCTTCAGATATTCGCGCCTTTTCGTCCAAATAAGTGCCATTCCAGATTTTGCCTTCAAGAGACCTAAAAGTGAAAAGGAACGATATTAAGCAATAACGGATACAAAAGTGATCAAATAAGGGCTAAAACGACCCCTCAAAATGGTACCTTTTAAAACCTTATCAAATATCCCTACACTTGTTATTTGCTTGTCCTCAAGCAAATGTGCTTTTAGCCAATTAATTTATAAGTTAAGGGTCATGAAGCATTAATTCAAAACGGTCCACAACACATATAAGCCCCACAAAAGTCATAACAAGCACGGAAATTACATACTAGCACCTCACATGGGGTGTTTGGATACTCACATCTCTCTCGGGTGTATATATGAAATATAACAAATAGGAAATGGAAGATAAACACTCATTAACCGATCCTAGTACATAGATTACCATAGGCTTGAGAATAGATCAAACCTCCATCGCTTTGGCGTAAGCACCTAGGAAAGACTATCAAAGAGGTCTTTTAAAGGGTTGTAACGTTAGGCTTACGGTAGGGAAACAAAGGGTTTGGTGGGGTAGGCTTTTTAGTGGTGGCAAGTCAAAAATCTCTATGTTACAAGCATACGAAGAATGGCGTTGCTAAGCCAAGACTCGACACTCTAAAACTCTAGGTAACGGAAATAAACAAACATAAATTTAAAAGATAGATGTAGGATGGTAGCCCGTATGTTTTTTTTTTTTTTTTTTTTTTTACTCTATTTTTTTTCTTTTTCTCTTTTTTTTTTTTTTTTTTTTTTTTTTTTTTCATACACTTTTACTCTACCATCCTCTAAGGTAACATCAAAATGATAGGGATTTATAGGCACATCCCTACACTTGAGTTTTTATTATTCTAACACTAATTTGACCCGAATTGAAAAGATCAAAACACTTGGGGTACATTATTATGCAAACAAAGGGAATTTAATTTAACGTTCCTTCCGTCATTTCATAAACTTTAACTTTTCCCATGAATCCCAATCGTCCCAAAAGCGTATACAAATGATATGACTCGACTTAGCAACTCATGCAAGCAACTAGATAATTGAACTAAGGGTTTAGGGTGATAACAATAATTTGCACTAAAAGTGAGTGCATAAGGGGTAGGCTAAGGCGATTTGGGTGTATATTTGGGGTGGGGTGTAAACAATGCTCTTCATTGATATTCGGAAAACCGAAACATCACGAGAACCGCGAAAAGGATAGGCTCGAGGGGTTAACTAGGGGTATCGTGTACTAAAGATGAGTACAACGCAGGGGTGTGGGGAATTACTCAACCGATGTGGAAGAAGTAATTATATTACGTGTATCAAACAAGGGTTATCCTAATGCCTCTTATCATTTAGTTATTCCTAACTACACAAGTGTAGCCTCACTTGCGATCTCGAATGCATCACAAAACAAGTTCTAGAATCTAATATACTACGGTTCACAATCTAAGCATTAAAGATGAATGCTTTTAATTCCTACTAATCTAAGGGCGATCCTCACATTTTGGTGGAATTTGGGTGGTAAAGGGTTTTTGTGCTAGTCATGCAACTTCCTATCCGTGAGACGCTTTATGTTAAGACTAATGGCCCACTCCTATATGTCATGAAAAATTTTAAATTTGGTGCCAAAATTACCCTAACCGACATTTTCTCATGGTTTATTACACAAATGCACTTGGACAAAGCAAATAATCAAGGATAAGCATAGTTTCAAAGTTCCCGTTTTATTTTCCTCCCTACACTTAAACCGAACATTGTCCCCAATGTTCCCGAAAGTATCAAAGTTATGATAATGGAAGGTAATTAAAACGAAAGAAACTAATACTCCCGATTAGCTCGGTAGGATCCGTGTAAAGTGGTGGTTAAGTCCTTTCCAAGAAGAATTATTGCGTGAAAAGCTCCTTCCAATCTTATGTAACTTCTTCTTGACAAACTAAACCTCGCACACTTGAAGAAAACAAACGAAACCTTCGCGTAAAATCGGCGGTAATAATATATATAAGACTCGATTTAAACTAGGATATAATGCTTGTGGAATGGATGTTTACGAATTTCTAAGAAAATTAAGACACGGAAAATTCCAAAATTTATAAGTAGCTCGAAAACGAGAAAAAGTAATCGATGTTTTACTCCTTCTCGACGCCGTCAGTTGCAATCTGACAAAAATCCCGACAAAACGGTGCGATTTTCGAAAAAATTCGGAAAATTTACATCTTTAGAATCGGAAAAATTTCGCAAAAACATCCATTATGACTCGATACAAGCATTTGACTCGAACAAACAAACATATATATCTTTTAATTAATTGTTATTCTCATGTTTACGTTTCTTTTGAAAACGTGTGTAATCCTCCCCACACTTATCCCTTATGTAAAATACCTTTATATGCAATTAAGACGAGGTTAAAAACAAAATAAAGCATTTTCACAAATTTAAACATGAGGATAAACAATTAATAAAAGATATATGACACTAACAAGCAAACAATTAAGCATGGGTTGCCTCCCACGAAGCGCTTTTCTTTATTTAAGAGTCTTGTAGCTAGACTCGTAGTCGTGCTCCTACGTTGCCTCGTTTTGCATCCTTAATGAGAATTCTATCATGTTGACAAAATTTTCATCGACTTCTATACCTAGGCCCTAGGGTCAAGCAATCCTTATAATAATGCCTCCTTCTTTCCCACATGAATTTATAACCTTTTCAACATCTTCCTTGCTTTTGTCCTCAAAATCTTTGATGTTGTCTCGATCATAAATGGACAAGTGGCCATACTCATTTGTTTTCCAAGGCATCCTATAGGTGATCTCATCGGTTCCTTCCTTAAACCTAACTGCTCCATCATGCTTGTTATGGCTCATTCTAGATGTTTCAACAAACGGTTTCCTAGCACTACTTGGGATAAACTATAGTCAATGACGCATCCTATATCTTCTAGGACCATAAAATCAACTAGGTAGGTGAAATTTCCTATAAAGACATGCACGTCCTTGACTCTTCCCACAAAGTTGCAAACTCCTCCTGGATACTTAGGGTCTCTCCTAATATTAAGTCGCTCATTCATAATGTCATTGTAGACAGCAGATGACATCACATTGATGGGAGATTCCGTATCTATGTAAGCGTGGTCGACACTCCTATATCCGATCATACAAGGGATTTTTAGGTTCCAGGGATTTCCTCTCCTAATCTTTGGGCATATCCTAATGATAGGTGATCGTGGATTATCGATTATGTATTGATGGTACGCAATCTCTTCCTTAGTGGGGTAAAGATTGAAGTAAGCACTATTTTCCACATCCACGTTGTTGTTTATCATGCCATTGTCCGAATAACTGCTAATCATAGAGCCAACTACAACAACGCTGACTACTTTCTCAACAGCTTCCCTAATTGTACTATCGAATATTTTCTGCAAATCTTGAAGGTCGGTGTTTCTACTCACATAGCGGCTTCGACGGTTGTTTTGGTTATTGGGTTGGGTTTTGAGTGACATTGATTTTTTTGGTGTTGGGTTATCAAGTGGTGGTTGGTTATCATCCTCCATGATGAAAAGTGATGGGTATTACGAACAAATGTCACAAAGAAGGGGGATAGACTAAGAGAAAGCTAAAAATGAGAAAAATTTACTTGATAGGAATCAAGCAAAGAACCTAAACGAGGTGGACTACTAACTAGCTATTCTATTCCCGCAGCGCGCCAAAAACTTGATAACGCTACACGCGTCGTTCGGGGTCAAGGAAACTTCCTTTTCTTGAGCAAGTTTTATAACACCCTAGGCGATGAACCTAATCGTTGTAGTGTAGTAATTAGGGTAAGCCACGGGTATTGATATCGTTCTCTGGGGAATAGGAATGCTAGTAAGGAGTTACTACGCTAAGGTTGAGGTTGAAAGATTATTTTTTTTCTTTTTTATTTTATGAAATTGAAAGGTACGAATCTCGGGTATTGGATTTGGGGGTTGGTATTTCTACCGATTACTCTACTATTATCTAATTATCTAAACTAAGGTTGTGGGAGTCTATGTCTAATTAATGTGTGCTCGTATGATAGTTTAAAGATGTGTTTACTTAGGTTTTACTACTCCTTAATTATCTCCTATTGATGGTTGAGTTGTCACGTCCTTATTCTTAGTTGCGTTGTGTGTCTAAAGTTGTAGGGTATGCGTTTCTCCCTAACTCTTCGAACTTACCAAAGGGTCTCGTCTACAAAACCCACTAGGGATGATAAACTCTTACTCTAAGGCACTCTTTGGATGGTTTAGCCTACAACTACTCAGGTAATCATATTCTAAGGTTCACAAAGATGAATCAAGCATTAAGTACACAACGAATGACCTATCGCATTACTAGATCATTAGTCAACTAAGATAAGAAACAACCAATCAATATTCAATAATTAAGTTTCATATTCCTAAGCAAACACACAAGTAAATTAGCCGGACATGGAGAACATGCAAGCATACACACAAATAATCAAAGACATAATTGAATTGATGAAGTAAATACTTATCTTGATGTAAAATAGGGTTTAGAACCCTAAAATCTTGTACAAGATACCCTTGGTTCGGTTTAGGTTTTACTCCAAAAGACTCTCTAAAAACCGAAAAATTCGGATTCTATATATAAGATTACATATGCGACGGCGTCACCTTATGTTTCGTGGCCGCCGTGTCGCCGCCATTAGGGTTTCGTCTTGGCCACGTTAACCTTGCGACGGCGTCACCTTATGCTCCGTGACGCCGTCCTCTTCCTTCGACGCCGTCGGGTCACATCTAGGCCGTCCGAGTTCTCGACGGTCTCTCCTTAAAGCCCGACGCCGTCTCTTGAAAATACGAGTTTTGTCTTCGACCGTCACAAAATCCACGACGGCGTCGCGACCTAAAAGTGAAAAGGAACGATTAAGCATGGATACATGACGCCGCCTTCTATTTTCAAAGAAACTTTGAGTGTCTCGATTCGACTTTGGCCATTTTCATCGTATATTCGCGCCTTTTCGTCCAAATAAGTGCCATTCCAAGATTTTGCCTTCAAGAGACCTAAAAGTGAAAAGGAACGATATTAAGCAATAACGGATACAAAAGTGATCAAATAAGGGCTTAAACGACCCTCAAAATGGTACCTTTTAAAACCTTATCACTATAATGAGGTCGCGCCGAACTTACTCTACCCTAATTTGAAAAGCAAAGGTTGTTTGATGATGATAGAGTCAGTATGATCCGATAGATGCTCTACACAGCAAGCAAGGGAAGGAAACCCGTGGCGCCAATCGTCTGGAAATGATGAGTTACATGGACCACTGGGAGACTCAATTACGTCTACCCTAATGACATACAAATTGGCCTGATCAACAGATCCCTTAACAAGGAGTTTGATGGTTTCGTGCGCAATTACAATATGCATTGCACGGGGAAGACAGTTAGTGAGGTACATGCAATGCTCATTGACTACGAGAAAGGTTTGCCCAAGAAGGCTCCTACACCTACGGTACTTACCATCCAAAAGGGTAGGATTTCTAAGCCTAATAAGCCGCTAGCGAACAAGAAAGGGAAAGGTAAGGGTAAAGTTGATAAGGGAAAACAAGTTATGTCTTATCAACAAGAACCCAAGAAGTACCCTCCCAAAAAGCGTGAGAATCCTAAAAAGGATCAGACTTGTCATCACTGCACTGAGGTAGGACACTGGAAGAGGAATTGTCCGCTCTACCTTGATGAGTTGCGTACTAAGAGGTATAAAAATACTGGCACTATGGCTAGTACTTGTGTACTCTTTTGATGATAGAATTATTTGCTTTTCCTCATAAAATAAATTCACGGTATATGATACCGGATGTGGTATTCAAATTTGTAATACACCGCAGGACTTAGAGGTGCAAGGAAGCTTGCTTATGGACAACAATACCGCACGTGGGTAATGGAGCACATGCGATCGTTGAAGCTATAGGCACGTTTGATTTAGTTTTACCTTCGGGTTTAGTACTATCTTTGAACGATTGTCATTCGCGCCTTCTATTGTTAGAGGTGTCGTTTCATTTCCTTGTTAAAAGATATTGGTTTTATTCATACATTTACCGATTATGGAATTTCGGTTTCTTTAAATGGTGTTTTTACTTTAATGTTATTCCAAAAATGGTGTGTTTGAAATTGATTTGCATGATAATGTGATTGATAAAAATAATTGCATTTTAGCATCAATAATAAAAGAATCAAAAGTGATTTGGATTCTTCATATCTTTGGCATTGTAGACTTGCTCACATAGGCAAGAAACGCATGCAAATGCTGCAACACGATGGGCTTTTGCAAGACATCAATGATGAATCATTTGATAAATGTGAATCTTGCATATCCGGGAAGATGACCAAGAAACCTTTACAAATAGTTTAGAAAGGGCTTCGATCTTCTTGGTGTGATACATATTGACGTATGTGGACCACTAAGACATGTGTCAAGGAAGGGTGCTAGCTACTTCTTAACCTTTACTGATGATTTCAGTCGTTATGGTTATGTTTATTTACTTAAACATAAACATGAAGTCTTTGAAACATTTAAGGTTTTCAAGAGTGAAGTAGAACTGCAACTAGGAAAGAAGATTAAAGCTCTTCGATCCGATAGAGGTGGTGAATATTTAAGCCAAGAGTTTAAAGATTATCTTGCTGAGTGTGGTATCGTCCAGCAACTCACTTCTCCATATACTCCACAACAAAATGGTGTATCTGAGAGAAGAAATCGTACATTGTTAGACATGGTGCTATCAATGTTTAATCTTACAACTCTTCCCTTATCCTTTTGGGATTATGCTTTAGAAACTGCTGTTCGCATTTTGAATATGGTTCCAACTAAGAAGGTTGATAAGACTCCTTATGAAGTGTGGTATGGGAAAACTCCCAACTTGTCTTACTTAAAGGTCTAGGGTTGTGAGGCGTTTGTTAAACGTGACTCGGTGATAAGGTACAACAAAGATCATTAAGTGTATCTTCGTAGGATACCCAAAGGAAACTATGGGTTACTACTTTTACTTTCCACCGAAAACAAAGTAATTGTTGCTAGGTATGGAGATTTCCTTGAAAGGGATCTCATATCTCATGAATTCGGTGGGAGAGTTTATGGTCCGAAGATGATCAAGAAGATACAACACCTTCAAAACACTAGCCAACCTCAAGTATAACTCGAAAGTCCGAGTGTTCCACCGAAGTTGAGGTGGTTCCCATTCGTAGATCCGCAAGGACTACGCGTGCACCGAGCGTCTATGTCTTAACGTAGAAGCCGAGGAAAATATGTTAGGGGATCTTGGTGAACTCCGCTAACTATAAGGCTGCCATGATGAGTCCTGAAAAGGATAAATGGCAAGTCACAATGAATGGGGAAATGCAATCCATGAGAGATAACGAAGTTTGGATAGAGGTTGACTTACCTCCAAATGCCAAGGTAGTTGGAAGTAAGTGGCTCTATAAGATAAAGACTGACATGGATGGCAATGTACACACCTATAAAGCTCGTCTTGTAGCTCAAGGGTTTACTCAAACTTTTGGGATAGACTACGAGGAGACATTTTCTCCTGTAGCAGACATTAGAGCTATTAGGATTCTTATAGCCATAGTTGCGTACTATGACTATGAGATATGGCAAATGGATGTCAAAACGCTTTTAAACGGTCGCCTAGATGAGGACATCTATATGGCGCACTGAAGGATTTGTGAATCCAAAATTTCCAAAGCGTGTATGCAAACTTCAAAGATCCATTTATGGGTTGAAGCAAGCATCAAGGCAATGGAACAAGAAGTTTGATGAAGAAATCAAGAAATTTGGTTTCACTCAAAATCTTGATGAGCCATGTGTATATCACAAAGCTAGTAGGAGTAATGTTATTTTCCTTATCTTATATGTCGATGACATATTGATCATGGGAAAAGACATTCCATGTTTGCAAGATGTAAAGTCTTATCTTGGAAAGTGCTTTTCTATGAAGGATTTAGGGGAAGCAACATTTATTAAAATCAAGATCTACCGAGATAGATCAAGGCGGTTGATTGGACTAAGCCAAAGTACTTACATCGATAAAATATTGAAGAGATTCAATATGCATAATTCCAAGAAGGATATTTGCCGATGCAAGTGAACATGGCTTAAGTAGTGAACTATCTGCGTCAACACTGAAGAGGTAGCACACATGAGAAAAGTTCCTTATGCTTCGGTTGTAGGATCTATCATGTATCTTGTGAGATGTACAAGGCCCGATGTGGCGTTTGCACAAAATATCACCAATCGATATCAACAGAATCCGGTGTGAAACATCGGCATGTCATTAAGAACATTCTTAAGTATCTAAGGGTTACTAAAGAAATGTTTCTAGTGTATGGTGGGAATCCGGATGCGTAACTTGATGTTCTGAGGTTTTGCGATCGTCTTTCCAAACCGATAAAGATGATAAGAAGTCTCAAACGGGATATGTCTTTGTCATTAATGGAGGAGCAATTGATTGGAAGAACAAGAAGCGCATAACGATCATGCGATGTCTATTACTGTGTCGAGTACATAGTCGCTTGAAGTGCGATGGAAGTCGTTGGATTAGGAAATTCATTTCGGGACTCGGAGTAATGCCTCAATCGAATTACCTTTAAATGTGTATTGTGACAACTCTATCGCAATAACATTTTCCAATGAGCCCGGAGTCATGAAGGCGCGGACATTTTCCTCGACGATATCACTATGTTCGAGAACAAGTCGAAATAGGTGAAATCAATCTACTCAAAGTTCATACAGATGATAATCTAGTCGATCCCTTTACGAAGCCTTTGCCAAAAGAAAACTTATCGACCATGTTGATGGGATAGGACTTCGTTTAGCTAGTAGTTTCATGCGGATATGTGATTAGTATTTGGATAAAGGATGTTATGAACAAATATTATTTTAATGAAATAAAATAGTTGTTTATGTTTATTTTTCATTTTCTTAATATTATATCCTATATTTGCATGTTTAATCCTTGAATGACTTATGTTATTCTAAATAGGCCGTTGTCGATCAATGATGTGGGAACATTGAATTAAGACAAATATGAGTTTTGGTAGAATATACTTAAAGTATATTGATGCGTGGGACATACCAGATTCACATGATATTCAATGAATTGAATATAGGACATATCCCAACTTTACATGATTATACTTATGGATCTTTGTCATTAAGTAAATCATAAAATGTTTATCCTCAGACTTGATATACCAGATAATTGTTATGAATGTAGTGCACTTGTGTGAGATAGTCTAACGCTATCCGTAACTGGTAGTTATAAGGGCTGTTTTCAGAAGTGTTACAAAGTTCATGAGTTATGTTTGTAGTCAAGAGAATTTGTTCATTTGAATTTGTTTCAAAGCATAATACTATATTTGGGCCCTCGTAGGGTTGACAAGATGTTTGTATGGCCATACCCAAGATCTATCCGAATACGTTCGAGATGATTTGGTAATCTTGTTCAATCAGATATAACGAGAAACAGAATATTAACTTATGAAATGACTTGATCCATATTCATAGTTAATGTAGTATTAGTAGCAAAAGGATACGTAAAAATGATGAATCATTAAAATGGTTTTCCAGGATACCATACTCGATTCGATCTGGGGGCATTGGCGTGTTAAGCTAGACTAAACCAATGTCATTACTATATTAAGTAATATCCAAGTGGGAGCTGAAAGGTTTATGGATATATTTTAATATGTGTATGACCGGATTCGAACTCGAGACTTCGGATTGCACACATTACGTATGAGAGTTGATGTTAAATAATATATATATATATATATATATATATATATATATATATATATATATATATATATATATATATATATATATAAATGTTATTATTATTAATTATTTGTCACGAAATAAAACTTAACGATAGTTAATATTTAACGAGGTTAGACTAACGGTCGTTAAATGTAAACTACGAGAACTAGAGATGAAATTAGTGGACAAGAAAATTCTAGAACCCTCCTTGGGTCCTTGGCCGATCGTGGAACACACAAGCCCAACCCACAGTTTTCTTGGTCACCAAGTCTTGAGAAACTATATATACAATCCCATATTCATAATTATCCTAACCTTGGATCACTTTGAAACCTAATTTCTCTCTCTCTTCTTCTCTTGTTTGGCCGATCGGTTACAAACCCTTCCCAAGGGTTTCGATTTTCTAACTCAAGATACAAGTGTTTGGTTTTAATTGTGATTCAAGAACCTAGCTTTTCACATCAAATCGAGATTAGTACGTGTGTACAAGAACGAAGGACAAATACAATTGTGTTTGTGGGATTTCTTGGTGGTCGACTTCTTTGGGTCGAATAGTAATAAACTCTAAGCTAGGGTTTGGGTTTTTGTTCCTCATTCACATTATCGTATGTTTTTCTTGATTTGCTAAAAGGTACGCATATTCTTTATTCGGTTAATTAACTTACATATATTATTCCTATTACTTCCGTTGCATGCTTTGATGATGTTTACTTGTTTATAATAATTGTTATGATTAGTAAAACCCAACACATTCTGTTTTTCATATTTCGCAGCTTAAGAAGATGAGGAATCTGACTATAACACGCCAAGAAGATATTAATTAAATGGAGGGTTGACAGAAGATATGGAATTGATATTAGTTCTTGATCAGGTCGAAGGAGTTCTTGAAGGGAAGTCTAACAACGGGTGAAATCGTGAAGTATTAATTAAATGGAGGGATTTGCCAACATATGAAGCAACTTGGGAACCATATTCTACCATCCAGAAGCAATTTCCTGATTTCCACCTTGAGGACAAGGTGGCTGTTTGGGAGGAAAGTATTGATAAGACCTGGCTCCGAGAAACTTATAAGAAACGTTCCAGAAATAAGTGAAGGGGCTGAATTGTTAGTAATTAAAGTTTCAGGGCTTAGTAATTTATCTTGTTTTCTTATTATGCAATATGTCTTGTTTTCCAAGTCATTCGTCTATTATAAATAAGGTTTTAAAGTCATAAGTTAGGGCATGAATTTGCAAGAGTACATGTCCTTTTTATTCGTTTTATTGAACTTTTGCTAGTAATCAATTGATTTAGTCGGTTACAAGGAAACAAAACAAGTGAATTAATGTTATAATCAAGTCTCACTTGAAGACTTTTGTTAGGTTTTTAGTCCGTGTGGACCCTTTGCACTTTGTTTATCTGTCAAAAGTCTTTGAATTTTAAATTTACAAATGGGCCCTTAAAATATTTGAACTACCGCCTAAATAGTACAGTACTACTTCACATACATACCAACTGCATCAATTTTAAACCCACCACCATTTTCTCATTTTATAAAAGTTTGAAAACACAGATTTTGATGATAAATGGGTAAGACAACAAGGTGGCTCAAGTCTCTTTTTGGCGCCAAAAAGTCTTCTACCACTACAAAACCTAGTTTGTCTTTTAATGGTACGAGGAAAGAGTGTGAGGAGGATGATAATAGACATGCTATAGCGGTGGCGGCTGCTACGGCTGCTGTGGCTGAGGCGGCGCTGGCGGCTGCACATGCGGCTGCTGAGGTTGTGAGGTTGACTAGTGGCGGTGGTGGTGGTAGGGCGTATTATGACGGTGAGCGACGGCGGGGAGTGGCGGCTGTAAAGATACAGTCCGCGTTTCGGGCTTACCTGGTATGTTTTTGTCGGAATTGTGAATTTACTAAATTGCCCTTTTTAGATATTTAGGGTCGTTAACATTTTGTTGGTTTAATTCGTAACATCTTACTAGTTTCTAATTTACGTGTAACTATTTTGTTTTATAAAAGTATTTGATAACATAGCTAACGACGAAAAAGGTAAAGGTTTGTTGCCTAACGAAAAGTTCTTAGTATTTTAGAAAGTAGTGTTTGAAAAGAAGAGCTTTTAATTCTAAACGCTAAAACGCTATTAAATGATCTTTAGCAAAACATACCCTTATACATTTTCCTTTTAGAAGAATTGTTTTTAGAGCTTTTTATAAAGGAATTGATTTGTCACACATTGAAGATTGATTTGGACACTCAAATCCATTCATATATATATATATATGTACCATATCAATGTATTACTTTAACTGTTTGTATATTTAATTTTAGATACGAAAATCATTTAACTTTTTATAAATACTTGATACTAGAGATTGAAATAAGTCCAAATTTGGGTGTGAAAATGTGTTCCAACTTTTTGGTTAATACAATACAAAGAATCTTCATTTGTTTTACACATTGGGGCCCTCCACTTCATTTATTGGTGGTAGCATTCCTATGACTTTTTCTGTTTCTATTTTGGACCCTTCATTGTCATTATCCAATATCAACTCCACATCACTTTATTATACAAAGCATTGGTTACATATGGCTTTCATTTTATCAAAACATGTATTAAATGATAGTATTGAGCTATGACACTAAAGTGATATTTGAACTAGATAAAGCAAAGTTATGGTTATCTAGTCATGTGAAATCAAATCATATATATGTCTCGAGGGTTTACAGGACATTATGTAGTGCTAGTTTTTATAAAAAATCTTAGTTTCCTTTAAAGACATTATGTCTAGAAGACCGCCAATATTTGTAGTCTTGTTTAGTTCTTTTGAAATACACTTATATTGTCCGGTTCCGTTGTTGTACACACTTGCATATGCATATGGTAAAGAGTACTGATTGATACGCATAACTGATATGGCTAAGCATGTCTAATCTTATGTGCTAGCATGTTGTTGGTGACAACACTGAGACCATTTAGTCACAAATCAATAAATCATATGTTGATTTAGACACAAGTTTAGTCATACTTTTTGGCATCTTAATCATTTTTCGTAAATTGTATATCGAAAGTCTTGCAAATTTATGTGAAATCTTGGAATGCACTTTATTGGGAATGAGGGGTTGCTTAACCAATAAAGTGGGGTTTGCTTAATCCAATTTTTAATCTGATATAAAATTTATGTACCAAACTATTGTCTCTCATAATGGTGTTGTTTATTACTTGCCTTTGAAATTATTGCTACTTTATGGTATTCAACTTGTGACACAAATTACTTTGTAACTTTATGTTGGGGTTTAATGAATGATAATGTGCAACAAAAGGGTCACTGGCCCATAGTTAGAGACATAAAACCATATTATTAAATATTCTAATAATTCAGTAATATAGGTTGTACTTGATGCTTAGGGGTGTTTGGCTAAGCATACCTTAGCCAATCACTTGTGACCTGTGCTTTTTAGCTTTTCTAGCGCTTTTTTTTTTTTGAGTCTTTTGTAGTAATCGCTTTATGCACAAGACATGATTTTTGGGACATGCTAAGCCAAACACACTCTTTGATAACTGTAAACCTGAGATGTGTAATTGGTTGATGAATGTGTAGGCCAGGAGAGCATTGAGGGCACTTAAAGCATTAGTGAAGCTTCAGGCACTTGTGCGTGGGTACATTGTGCGAAAACAAAGTACAGACATGCTTAGACGGATGCAGGTCATGGCTCGTCTCCAGGCTCGTGCCTGTGCCAACCGAGCAAACTCGTTGGGATCGCCTCATTCAACAATTAAGTCCTCTCGATCACACCACCATCCAGTAAGTAAACTTTTTTTTGTTAGCTTTGCTTTGTTTCATATATTGATTAACCGAATTAAGTCTGATTTTATGACTACACAGCGGTCTAGCTCAATGTCACATTTCAAAGGCTCTTTTAACAAAGAACGACATCATCGTAATGGGCCAAATTGGTTAGATAACTGGATGGAGGATACTTCATGGACAGGCAAGGTTGATGATACAAGTGACAAGATTCTTGAAGTAGATACTTGGAAGCCAAGTAATACAAACACTCCAACGAAACCTCAGAAACCAAGTAAGGTCTCGTTCAGTAGTGAACTCTCATCATTTGATTCAAACTGGGGAACAGAGAAAGTCGGACGAGTAAATTCTGCCTCTCCCAGGCCTGGAAGTGGCCACAAAAGAAGCCCGTTTGCTATGTCTAATAGTGGTGAATACCGACAGGGCTTATTTGGATACTACCCCAGTCACCCTAACTATATGGCGAACACAAAATCATCTCAAGCAAGGGTACGATCACTCAGTGCTCCAAGGCAGAGACGACACTGGGATCATTCAGATACCATGTCTGAGAGGGGTTTTCGTTAGTAGTATGATTGGTACTCAATGATTGTATGATGTGACGTAGGTTGGTTTTGTTGACATTATCTTTGGTCTCTTGTACAGTAACTTATGAATGTGGTTCTTTTGTATTGGAAAATTAAATTGTGTTTAACATGTCGACCGAGTTTGTGTTCTTATGTTCCGAATGTTGTAAATTTTTTGCATTTAACATAACTGCAGAGGTAAACTCCAATGTTGAATCTAATACCTTTAAAGTTAAAATTTATAAAAGAAATATACAGTAAAGCATGTTGCTTCATGAAAGATAGATAAACAATATAGCTTCAACAGGATTCTACACCTTTAAACAAGGGCCTGAGCAAGCTGAGTATTGAGTAGAACAAATTCAAGATGGGTGTTGTATTTTGGGTCTTCGGGTTTGGAAGATTTCAAAGAAGTCTTTGTATACATCTTTCGTCATGCTCTTAGTGACTACAAAGAAAATATGGTTTGAACTTGTAAGATGAACAGATTATCGTTTTAAATTTTAATACAATCAGAAAAAAGAAAGGGGGAGATCTTACTAGCTGCAGTCAGTGCTAGGATCAATAAGAAAGCCAAATGAAACTCCACAAAAACCAGGCAAAGTCCCAATGGCACTGGCTGCACTTGAATTGAAAGTGGTGATAACCCCAATGAAACACAAACACAAAGATTGTTTATCAATGTCGGTAAATGCAAAATAACCGAGTTTATTCATGGCATTGCAACAAGGGGATCCCAGATAGGGGTATACTGTCGCGTTATTGATGAAGTTTGAACAAGTAGATATAAGGGTTGCAACAGTGATACAATCTACTGCCAACGCCGTCTTTATCACCACCATTAATACTAACCAACCACAGATTACCATCTTCAAACTCAACATTTTCATCATCTAGTAAAATGTGATAGGGTGTGTATATAAGTTGAACCCAATATTGATGGAATAAGGCTAGTTCACAATAAGACACACATGCTTTTGGTAGCAAAACATAACAAGCATATAGATGGGGGATAGGTGCACAATAAGGAATGCATGATCATGGTAACAAAAAAACATTCAAATTCAAAAACTTGCACGTAAAAAGTACTTAGTGCTCGATATAACAAGTATCATACCGAAGATCAGCAGCTTTCCTAGCAGCATCACGAACTTCAGGTTTCTCACTCGCTCTTCTGAATAACTTCCAATGTGGCGCTCACAATAGCCCCCTGAATAAGGCTTTTTGTGGCATGACGCCTCTTCTTCACTTCTTCTTGAGTAATGTCATGTTTACATCTCAAATATGTACTGATAAACAGAAACCTTTAACATACAACTTGCCAAATAATGAAATCAGCTCACCTTCTTGTGTTGCTTTCGGTGCATGCATGGCAGTCCATGTAAGCTTCAACTTATTATGGAAATACCTCTTGCATTTGGAGTTTAGAAACAAGAAGACCTATATATACAAAACATATGATTCATGAGAATAGTTCCATGTAGACTCCAAATTCTCTAAATATCCAATTAACCATTCCTGCCCATCCATTTTTTTTATCAAAACCAAAAATCCCACTTTCCTCCTTTTAAAAAAAAAAAAAAAATATATCTCACGAACCGTTAATCATTACGTGAAACGAATCATACCATCATGACAGAATAAATCATCTTTCTATAGAGGGCACTTATATACTTTCGACGAACTTTTTTTCGACTTTATTTGTAAGTGTTGAAATTTTACATCTCGAAAAATCACATGTGATATGTTATTTTAAAATCACATGAGTTTTGTGAAATCACAAGTGATTCCTAACATACAAATTATATGTGATTTTTCCAGACGCAAATTTAACAATAAAACAAAACTCGAAAAAAAAAATCGTCGAAAGTATATTGAAGTGACCGTCTACTAAAAGATAAAAAAAAATTCTCGTCGTAATGGTGTATTTTTTGTCGCTTAACAATTTACTGTTTGCAAGATATTTTATTTTTAAAAAAAAGGTGAAAATTATTTTTTTAGTTTTGATAAAAAAAATAGATGGTCATGATTGGTTCATTGGATATTTAAAGAATATGAGGTATATATTGAACTCAACTCTATGATTCATTACTAACAATGTTGTTATACATAAACATATTATTGACAAACATCCTTAGGCTAAAGGGAGTGGTGGTGATCGGGTCAACGCCACATCACCCTTCACCTGTTTTGGTCACCTTCTCTTCACCTTTCATTAAAATACTAACTTTATACAAATATACTTCACTAAATACCCAAACACACTCACAAACCAAATAAAAAATATTAACAAAAATGAGGGACCCACAAAAATTTGTTGCTCACTGTGGTGAGCCTGTCACCAAAGTGGTGCATTTGTTGGGTTTGTCGCGCGTGAGGTTGCTTATCTGTTTTGGGAGTCACGAGTGACCATTGAGTCAGGATCACTTGAGTCACGACCATTCCGTGTGGCCTTATAAACATGGTGATGATATACCTTTTCACAACATCAAAACCTAAATTCTTTATCTCAATATCTAACTCAAGCTTAAGACCAACAATCCAATACTAGCAACAAGTTCAACCCAACATAGCAAGCCTATCTCTAAACCAAGACAAATTTAAAAATGATATGATAATAATAATTATCCCGGTTTAAATGATAACTTTACTTACCACAAAGCACGGGCAAATGAAAACCTTGTCAAAGCCACGTAAGATAAAGTAAATGTGTATTATGTAAACTTATTATTTTGATATTTCAACTTAAAGCGAGATCTTTATGCCGTATCTTTTACTTATGCTATCGTGTACCGCGTCCACAGAAGATTATAGCCTTTATGGAAAACGCTCTATATATTGGATCAAACCTAAACATAAAAACTTCGAGTCTCGTCACCCTAAAACCTAAACTATCTCCAAAGCCGTCCATCAATAATATTCCTTACACAATAGTTTATTTATACGATCGAGTTTCTTTTTCTTGCCACAATCTAAATATGATCAAAGCTTTTGGTGAGCCAAACGAAGACCATGTCCCAAGCCTTCTCAGATCCACATGGTTTCTCACGGTGCAACACTCGATTCTATCCCACATTGAGGTAATCAATCTGTTTTCATATACCATTAAAATCAACCGTAAATTTTTTATCTTTATTAATGTAAAAGTTACTTGATTAATATCACTAAGTCTTGGTTAAAATCATGGTTTTCCTTTGTTGATAATAACAATCTATAGTTATATTAGTTTTCCTTAGTGTTGACACTAATCAAAGTTGGCAATTTGATATCTAAACAATGTGCTAACGTTTTCACTTAGTAAGTAAGAAATATATTATCTATACTACTTAAAGCTTATCCCCCTTAATTTAATGTGCAAGGGGGGTTGTGCACAACCAAAAGTACGGTACATACATGTCTATGCATACCGAAATAACTACAACTCATTTGAAATATGCAAACCTCAATGAAGTCGTCATTAATCGGAGGTATACGAAGAGACATGAAGTTACATTATAATCATTACTTGGAGGTATACAAAGAAACAATGCATTTAGTTGTTGCAACACTTCATATTCATCTTAAGGAGCCTATAAATAACACATGTATTTCTTAAACTTTCCACACCATTTCAGCTTAAAAAATATGGTTTGCATCACAGACGTCAAAAACTTATGCAATTGTTTCTTATAACAGGGATTTTATGGAACAACTACTATCCTCAGCATCAAAGCCTAGAAAATTGATACATATTATACTGCTTTTTTAAAAAAGTATTGGAATGGATTAGTGAATGTTATGTTGAGATTGTGTATGTTTAAATAAATACTGTTTCATTGTATGTAGATGTAGGCTTGAAGTATTTACAAGGGCTGTTCTTATTGAAGTGTGACATGTTTATTGAACTATTTATAAAGACTGTTCTTTTGATATTTATAGCCATTCGCTAATGTCTACTATTCATATTACAGGAGCAAATACCCATCTTAATAAAGCTCAACATGGTCAATGTGAAGCATTGCTTGCCGAGTTCATAGCATTGCATTATCAGGTACCTCACAATTCTGTATATCATCTAACATCTTAGAAAGAACTTGAAAAAGGTTTACAAACTTAAATATTCTTAATTTTTTTGCTATTTTTTACAAGCAAAAATGAAAAGTATTTTACCTTTGCTGCAAACCCAAATTTATAAGAAAGAAAAAAATACAATTGAAACTTATGTAAAGGCTATAACTGAATTTACCATATACTTGGATATCTAAAAAGTAGATTACAGTAGCTTTCACTGGGTGTGAAATGATTTGATTGTTGTTTCTAATGTTTGGATTAGCTTATAATAAATGATGCATTGATGATTGTCGTCTCAATACGAGTTTGTGAAGCCTAGGTGGATTTTTTTGTCTGCCTTCAGTTCACACAATGCTTTTCAAATGTTTCAGCTTTTTGTGACTGCCTTCAGTTCACACAATCTTATGCAGGTGGATCTTTTTGTCTGAGTTTGCCAAGAAGTAAACCGGTGGTTAAATATAAGTTAACAGAGTGTCGACGTGGTGTCATAGACCAAGGTCTCCATGATAATGGTACATCAGTCAGGTCTGTTGTTACTCTTGAAACAGAAGATGCAAACAGTCGACATCACCAGCAATTGCCCTACGACATCTTAGTCAACTGCCATAATTTTATTGATGATCACGTATGCACTCATATGAACAAATGGTTAACAAGGTTTGCCTGCTTTTTGTTAAAATGTCTTAGGCTTTTATGATTGACTTTTTTTTTTTTAATTATAGTTTTATTTCTTTGATGTGTGCAGTCATATGCAGGGTAATTTTACATTATCTCAACCGTTAACAAAAGGAATCCGGTTATTTTATGATATAATATACATATGATAAAATTTATTGCTAATTGTATAATGAAACTAATAAGTGCCCCGCTCACTTTTTGCTGTTATCGTAATCGTTTGGCTCCTTAATCTTGCCACCTCTGATGATTATGATATTCTTTACTATCAACATTATAAACTCCTCCTGTGTAGGGTTTAACTTTGGCCACCGAGCTGATGGTTTCTGGAAGACAAGAAGAGGCACACAACCTAATTGTGATGTATCTTTTTTTTGTTTTATGTCCTTATCATTTCTTATGAGCCGGTATTTTTTGGTTGTTATAATATGAATCTCCACATCTAGGTGCAGGCGCGTCTGCTGCACCAATCAGTGCAATGACTGCCATGAGAACTGGTGCCAAGAACCTGGTATTTTCTCAGGGCATTGTTTCGCGGATCATGCGTTCAATCCCCTGTTTGCAAGAGAAACAGCTATGGAAATCCACCTTCCCCCATTATGAAAAAATTCAACAATGTTCAACCTTCACAAAATTTTGTTGCAGCAAATCCTCATAAGTGTCGTGTTGTGAATAGTAACGAAAGATACTGTGGAGATATCCGAGTTGGTGTGACCTTTACCACAAGGGTATGTAGTCTCTGACTTTAAACCATTTAGAAAATTAACGTAAATATACAAATGACCATATCTTTGATAGTTTCACTTATATTTCATGAATACAGGTTGAAACCGAAACTTATGCATAAGAATCTGGAGGATGGAAAGAGAGCAAGTGGTAGTGTTTGGGTAATGTTGATTATGCTTATTTTGGGCTTTAATTATGTAATGTTACCTGCAAATACATGTTACTAAAGGAGGTCATCACATCAACAACATAGCTCAGCAGAATCAAGCTCCGCAGAAACAGAATGCATTTCAGCAGAATCAAGCTCAGCAAGTTCAGCAGAAACAGAAGCCAGCAAAGCTAAAGCTTCATCAGAAGATTCAAGTGAAATGTGGACTCATGTAATTAGCTAATGTATATATGTAGTAGTAGTGTTTGAACCTTAGTTTTTAGTAGTAGTACTGTACAAGTAGTAGTAGTCCTATAAATAGAGTGTTGTAAACTTCATTTCAATTCTAATGAGAATAATAACTTTTCCCGCCTTATGGCATAAATTCTCTCATTCTTCAAACTTCAATAGTTACAATTTATTTAGTGCTTGATTAAGGTTTGTTATTATGGGAATCGTTTACATCACTAATATTTGGTACATGTTCAAACATGTTAGGCTAAGTTGTTTTACAACGCTTTTGCTCCATTAATTTTTAGATACTATGTATATAATCATTGTCACAAACATTTTACACGTCGGAGGTTTTATTCCATTTCAAATACACTGGTAGGCTTTTCACGCACAATGCATTTTATTTGATTTTTACGCTAATTTTTAAATCACAATGCATTATAGGCTCATTGTAGCGAGAAGAACATAAAGTTCAGCCATCAAAGCATAATTCAGATCAGAAAGTAATTTACACCTCAGTTACGCATGCTACTTCATCAAACAAGTAAGATCTTATATTTTTGTATCAGCACGATGACACTAGGAAAACCTTCCTGTGAACCACAATCATTTTTGCATTGTGAGCTGCCGAAAAAATTCTATGAGCTGAAGCTTCTGAAAATTATAACTGTCGCATTTATGGTATATGATTTAGGCACTGTTGTACCTAAAATCAGTCTAAAATCTCTTTTTCAGTTTTGCCTCTTGCAAAAGGTAGATTGGAGCTTGATAAGTGCTCAAATACATTAAGAAAAAAAGAACGTGGGACGGATTGCAAAGTTAATATCTGATCTCCAGCCTTTAATTAAAGAAAGGGATCAAGTTGAGTTGGAGTTACACAGAACCAAGTTGGGCCACTTTCTGTAGTACATCAAAGAATGGCCATTGTTGGCTTCTCAATGGGCATTGTTGGCTTCTCAATTGAAAAGATGTGAGCAGTAGTAAAAAAAATGTGTGTGCGCATTCACATGAATCAAAAGAGTTACCATTATTTTGTCTTTGTTAAAGGGTATTATTTGGCTGATACGTTGTTCTCTTATGTTATATATTAAGTTGACTTTCTTTTAGCAGCAAATCAGTTTTGCTAATATGTTGTACCTTGGTAGGCCATTGATATAAATTGATATCTCAATAGTCCATATCGGTCATATATTTTCCTTCCATTCAACTTATTCACATTAAATGGTTCATATTAATTTTAATGGTTCATTGATTGTTTGCTATTAGTGATTCGTACGAATGTTAATATATGATCGTTAAGTATTTAGTATGAGTTTCCATCCTTTGTTGATAATTCTAATTAAATGATCGTGTTGTTTTTTGCCATTACACGCCTCAAATGATGACAACAATCAAAAAACAACTTTGATAATGCATCATATTCACATGCCTGTTGCACAAACCACAAACGCATACAATCATGCAATTTAGATGATCCTGAAATATTCATCAAATTCTCTAACAACTCAAAATTTGCCATTGAAGAGTACAAATAGTTATATAATTCCAAATAACAAAAGTCACAAATAAATAAGAAACAAAACACTTATGTAACTTACTTAAATTAAAATACTACATATGAAAAGACTATGTTAATAAAAACTTTTAATGGAAATAAAGTAATGTAAATACAAAAGTAATTATAACATTATTAGGCATCTAAGTATAGATTCCACAAAAATAATATAAACTAAACTAATAATAACATTATTAGCCATCTAAATAATAAATAGAATGCAAATTCTCTAATAGGTATCTAAATACCATCATATACAACATTATGGATAAAAACATGACCCCTCAACCACTAGACCGGGCATCGCACGGGTTGAGGGAAGCCTCGTATCTTTGAATTTTCATAGTAGATACTAGACAGTTTCAAAATCAATGATTAATTACTCGATCAGCCCGCATATTATGACATACTAACATATGGATATGTTGTAATGAAAATGAACCACATACATAAAAGCTTTTTAAATAAGTCTCATTTCTTAGGCTTTAAATCGTTTATCTTGTTTTTTTCTAAGTTTCATGAGCTATTTTTTTCTGGCTTAATTATATAACAACTTGTTCTATCAATTCATTATAATTTTCATATATACTTTGTTGTATTATATATCTTCATGCATTTTATCCATTTATGTTGATAAATTTATGCTATTGTAGGTTATGTTTAATCTATTTGATTAAAAACACAACATGTTATATTCTTTTTATTGAAAATCCAGATCCTACAAACAATTTTTATGTTTATTTATGAAGTATTATAAGTATGTTTTATAGCCTTGCATTATTCTTGTATATTTTGTATAAATAGTAACAAAATTTGCCTCGTTTTATAGGGTTTGCTAATCATTAATTTTTTTAATATTATAATATAAACTAAGATCCAAAGTATATAATATTTTTTGTATAAGAAAATTGTTAATATTGTGTTATCATATCTTGTAATTAATGGGAAAATAAAAAGATAGAGAGGGTTTTAAATATTTATAATTCTTCTAAATATGGATTTCATTATTACAAATCTAATAAATTTTCTAAACTATTAAATTCTGATTTTGTGCTTTATATTTATCATTTTTCCAAAACTTATTTTTCTTGCTTTGAAATTTATTACAACGTAATTTTATCATTGACTATGTTTAGAAAATTCTTAAATTTTTTTAGGTTAAATTTTAGCATTAGTGCTTTATATCTTTTTTTCATTAACTACAAAACATGATTACAGTTTATTCAATATTTTATTTTATACTTTTATCAACTATTTTATATTTTACCTTAGAGAAACTATACAATTAATAGAAAAAACAATCCAAAATAAAGCAATTAGCCATTCTGAGTGTATATTAATTCCACTCTCGATATGAAAATCACTACATCTCTTGTAAATAAACTATATGACAGCCTTACAAAATATCAACAATCCACACCTATTCTTGCAAGCGATTACAAATATTTACTATATTAGTTTTGGATCAGAAAGAATGTCATGATAATATAATTCTAAAGCAAAAGATCAAAACTATGTTTTGAGAATATAACACTAGAACGAGAATACGCGATGTAGATTTCGATTTTCAATATTTGTGGGGACCAAGCCAAACTTACACATAAAAATCCATTTAACAACACGATATGCATGTTGATCGTAAACGCACGATTACATGAAAACTTGTGTTCTTCCATCGATTTGTTTGGTAAAGTTGCTTACCCACCACATTGTTGTGAAACAAGTTTCTATAATGCTTTTCAATGTTCTATCTTATTGGCATATTTTCTCACTATATTGCTTGAGAATCGCATTATCATGTCGCTTTGTTTGATCCTAAACCATTTTAATGAAAAAGTAGTTAATGTTCTACATAAATACATGGACTAAAAATGCAACTATTACATAAACCAAGGACCACAATAGTAATATCATCTCCCCTTATAAGATTCCTTAAAATCGGAAAATGGGAACTTTTTTTATGATCGTTGTCGGAATAGGAACTTTGATAGCTCGGTAATCTTCTCATGTTTTATGATTTTATCTTATCTTTTAAAACCAGCGGGATATCCAACTAATTCATAACATAGTATGACCAATTATACCACAGTGTTTACAAACTAAGTTATGATTATGACCTCTATTATTGCTGTTCTTTTTATTAACCTTTTTGTTAGAGTTATTATTAGCATTATTAGTTCTAACAACAAAAGCAGCATGAGCATTTTTAGCAGATAAACCATCAGGACCAAGGCTTCTATGAGACTCTTCCCAGGACACAATAGCAAAAGCATCCTTTACATCATGTAAAGGATCCCTTGCAAGCAGATTAGTTCTAACAAGTTGATAAACATCATTCAGACCCATAAGAAACTGCATAAGCCTAACAAGTTGGATATGCTTGACAGTACCCTCATGAGCAGCACAAGTAGTAGGAAGCAAAGTGAGAATATCAAAGGGAGTTGAGCTTATGATAGTAATCAGGCACAGACAGTTCACCTTGTTTTAAATCATTTAGTTTATGCACTAGATTAAAACTCTCAAATCCATCCATTTTATCATAAGTTTTCTCAAGTTCCTCCCAAACTTTAGCAACAATTTCATAATAGACCGTGGAAAACTAGAAAGGGGGTTGAATAGTTTTACCGATTAAAACTTGGTTTTAAACTATTTAGATCGACTTATGTCAATCTATTTTATATGTGTGTTGGATAATGATAGATAAGCATATAAGTAAGTAATGCAAAGATAAAGAGTAAAGAAACACAGAACCACGACACGAGTATTTATAGTGGTTCGGCTACAAGGACACCTTCCTTGCCCTACTCCACTCCCCGAGTACCCCACTCGAGAGTTCGTAAGCACTACACTATACAAGCTCTTTAATGTGGCGGAAAAGCCTTCACAACGTCGCCTACTCTTTATCCGGTACTAGGCTAGACACCGAGTTCTTCCACGAGGTAGAACCACACCTATCACAACGTCACCTACACTTTATCCGGTACAAGGCTAAATACCGAGTTCCATTACAAAGGAGGAACTACTACCCAACACTACACCACAACACAACTACCCCAAAGGAGACACACTCCTTGTTACAACACTAGAAGGATATCAATATCCTTTAACCCAAACTATCTATCTTGTACATCGATGCACCATATCAAATGTACACCTTGGCACCTTTCACTAATGCCTTCGACACGACCCTTGAGCACCTTTCACTAATGCCTTCAACACAACACTTCTATGGAGGAGAAAATAACTATCAACAAGATACACTTCGATGGTCTTGATGATGACGGCTTAGCAACTCATGACCTTGAGCTTGACGTCTTCAAGAGTGGTGATCTCGCCTTTAAGAGGAACTTAGAGAATCACACAAACATAAAACTACATAGAATGATCCTTTGGATCAGAGGTTAGAGATGTTACAATACTGAGAGAAAGTATGTGTAAAAGTGGTAGTGAGTAAGAGAGAAATGGCTCACTATTTATAGACAAACTTGTCTACTGTCCCACGGTTTCCATGGATCCCTCCCCATAGAGATCCGGCTAGTTCAAACCTGGGGATCCATCTTACTGGGTCAGTTTAGTCCGGATTTCGGGTTGCAAACCGGGTTATGGGTTATGAACCATGGGTTATGGGTAATGGATTATGGATACCCAACAAGATGCAATGTACCTAGACATTGGGTTATGGATATTGGGTTATGGGTCATGGACTTTAGGTCATGGATCATGGATAATACCCAACATGACTTCATGCACGATGTCATGCAATGGGTCATGGGTTATGGATCATGCTCTATGGGTATGGGTTATGGACTTTGGTTTTTACCCAACAACATTCATTGTACCTAGTCAATGGATCATGGGTCATGGGTCATGGACTTTGGTTTTTACCCAATACTTTACCCATTAAATATATACAAAGTATATATGTATATTTCTATATTATGTAAACACTAGTTATTATACATATGCATTTCTATATGATGTAAAGAATATTACTTGTTTAGTGTTTATAAAAATGTCTTTGGTTTTATATAACTTATTTACTAAATATGTTTTGATATGATTTTAATATGTTTAGTAAAAGTGTGTTAGTAAACTTTTGGCTCGTTTAAATGATTTTACGTTTGTTATCGACAAAACATTAGAAGATCGTAAAATATAAATAAATGTTTTTATGGTTTATTTGTATTAACATAGACTTTAGCCAAATACAACTCTTAAGACAAAGAACCCAAAATTCAACCAAGAACAATTGCATTACACCTTTCACATTGTTGGGCTAAAACAGAACTAGTAACCGGTAACACAAGTACCATCAATAAAACCCATTTTAGTTTTCCCTTTAAGAGCAGTTTCCATAGCAATAGACTACATTTTGTAGTTTTTAGGCCTAGTTGATTTGAAATTAACAATAGAAACATTAGAATTATCATTAGCATGCAAAAACAAAGGATTACTAGCATCCAAGCTGTTAATCAAAACTTCAGTCATGATAACAAATAACATAACAATAAATAACAAATATACAAGATCAATAAACAGTAAAAAAACAAATAATCACCAGAAAGGCAATCCAAGAACTGAGTCACAAAGTGGACCACAACCACAAACACCATATATTGACAAGAACATGATTTCTTACTTCTTATAAACCAAGATCTTAGGGTGTATGTGTTAGGTAACCAAAACAGTTGTAACATAATTCAAACAATCGCCTACACAACAATAAAAATTAATCCGCCGATCAATCAACCAAACTTCTCAAAATATCCCAGACATATCCACCAATTTCTAAACAAAAAATAAAGAACAGATAAAAGTAAAGAGCGTGAGAGGTGTTACAATGCACACGCAACGGAACAACACCAGAACCAGTTACAACCACTCTTGATTCACTTAGTCAAGAGATTATTGTGACTCAAGAACAATCCCAATCGAACCAAGAATCACCAGAATACAAAAGCCACAAATTACCACAAACTAGGGTTTCGAGATGAAAACCCTAATTTTCAGATCTGATTAATTAACCAACAAAAAAAGTCAATTCAACTTCCAAAAACACTAATCTAACCACGTCTATCACCAGAACTAAAAACCCTCAAATATTTTGAAACCCTAAAAAACCAGAAATCATTAATTAACCACCAGGAAATCAAGAACCACCAATTTGAACGATTGTTGGCTCTGATACCATTTAAAAACTAATGATCTCAAATCATAACACTCAATTTGCACTCAACCAACCTCCTCACATGCTTTTTATTACTTTAAGAATCATATGTGTTATCCTCAAACGAGTGTAACACGTACAATAAAAAAGAAAGAAAATCGTCCCCAAGAATGGATGCGACTGTAACTACATAATCAGTTTTACACAAAACCTCGCTACATACACTCAAGTAATACCATACATAATACCCGAAAGCCGATCAAGACGATTAATCGAGAGAGAGTATGACCACAAGAGAGAATATGACAAAGTGTGTGAAATAAGACTGAGTGAATAATGCCCTAGATCTGCGATTGAGGAGTATATATTATCCAATGTTACACTTAAGTCCATGCACAATATAAAGAGACAAACAAAGAACAAAATTGTGTAAAGTTTATAAACTATACATTATTAGACCTTGTTAGTTATTAACATAACGAGTTTGCATTATAACATATATTTCAACATTTATACATAAACATATGATTGACAAACATCTTTTTAAACAAACTGATGATATACCTTTTCACAACATCAAAACCTGAATTCCTTAGCTCAATATCTACCTCAAGCTTAAGACCAATAGTCCAATACTAAGAACAAGTTCAACCCAACATAAGAAGCCCATTTCCAAACCAAGATAGATTAAACAATGATAATGATAATAATAATTATTGGCCTACATGAAAATTTTACTCACCACAACATATAGGCAAATGAATACCTTGTCAAAGCCACGTAGTAAATGTTTATTATGTAACTTATTATATTGATATTCTACTTAGGCCGAGATCTTTATGTCGTATATTTTTCTTATGCTATCGTGTACCGCGTCCACATAAGATTATAGGCTTTACGGAAAACGCTCTATATATTGGATCGAACCTAAACACAAAAACTTCGAGTCTCGTCACCCTAAAACTAAACTACCTCCACTTTTGTCCAATCAATAATATTCATTATACAATAGTTTTTTTATACGACCTAGTTTCTTTTTCTTGCCACAAACATGATTAAAGCTTTTGGTGAGCCAAACGAATACCATGTCCCAAACCTTCTCAAATCCACATGGTTTCTCACGGTGCAACACTCGATTTTATCCCACATTCAGGTTATCAATATGTTTTCATATAGGGACTTTCTAACATGTGTCATGGTGGCACAAGCTTTAAGCCATTAAATAAAATGAAATTATCATATTTACATGTTAATTGATATTAATAGTGTCTTAAATTAACGATGTTTACCAAACTTATCATTGTTTTATAAAGTTTTTTGAGGGAGTAAATGTGTTTATTTAATGATTTAAACTTGTGCCACCATGACACGATAGTTTCAAAATCAATGATTAATTACTCGATCAGTAGCCACATATGACATACTAATATATGGACATGTTCTGATGAAAATGAACCACATACATAAAAGCTTCAAATAAGTCATTATAGAATTGATCATTTATTAGGACTTAAATTGTATATCTTGTTCTTTAAGTTTCATGAGCTATTTTTTTATTCTTTATTATATAACAACTTGTTCTATCAATTCACTGTAATTTTCATCTATACTTATTGTTGTTCCATATATCTTATCCATCAAGCTTATGGATCTTAAGTCTTTATGTTGATAAATTTATGTTGTTGTAGTCGCTGTTATGTTTAACCTATTTGAATAGAACTACAACATGTTATATTCTTCTTAATGAAACCTAGATCTTACAAAAAATATTTTTGTTTATATGTGAAATTTTTTAATCTTGTTTTATAGCCTTGCATTATTCTTGTAATTTTTGTATATATAGTAACTAAATTTGCCTCATGGTTTTTTTTTAGGTTTTGCTAAGCATTATTTTCTTAAAATATTATAATATAAACTAATATCCAATGCATTTAACATTTTTCTTATAAGTAAAAATGTTGAATATTGTGTATCATATCTTGTAATTAATGGAAAAATAAAAAGATATAGAAGGTTTTATAAATTTATAATTCTTCTAAATTTGAATTTCATTATTACAAATCTAATAACTTTTCTAAATTGTTAAATTTTGATTTTAAGCTTTATCTTTATCATTTTTTCAAATATGAATTTTCTTACTTTGATATGTATTACAATGTAATTTTATCATTGACTATGTTTAGAAAATTCTTGAAGTTTGTTAGGGTTAACTTTAGCATAAAATTAGCGCTTTATATCTTTTTTTCATTAACCACAATACATGATAGCAGATTATTCAATATTTTATTATTTACTCTTATCGACTTATATTTTACTTTAGAGAAACTATACAATAAATATAAAAAACAATCCAAAATAAAGCAATTAGCTTCATTCCATTCTCAGTATGAAAATTATTACATCTCTTGTAAATAAACTAAGATATTGTTGATCTATTTGGAAAGTACGTTCAAGGAATTGAAATATTTTGTTACAACAACATATGAACAAAAAAGTCATGATATGCTTTTTTGTTACAGATCAAATAATGCTTTCATATATAGTTAAAAATTAAATTATTAGTTTGTTTCATTCAATAAATTTAATTACTTTTATAATTTAATTTGCTTCTATTTATCTATAAGAAATTTTCTAATTTAGTTTACTTTAAAAAACTTATGATATATGAAAATCGATTAAGAAATTCTTGTCATTATTATCCTTCCAGTTAGGGTGGCGTAGGGGTGGGGCGGTTTATGGTAAAACCAAAACCGAACCGCATATTTCGATTTTGCAAACTACAAACCGTTTGGTTTCGGTTTTCGGTTTGGTTTTCGGTTTCGACATTGAATCGGTTCGGTTTGGTTTTATTCGGTTTTTTACTTGAAAACAAACAAGTTTTAATCTTATATGAAGTTTACAATTCTAAGTTTTCAAGCAAAATATTTAAACAAATATCAATAATAGATATTATCTAAGAATCCAAAGCGTCGAAAAAAACGTACAAAACAACCAAACATCAATCTAAAATATAAAATGCACGTCTTTGCGGCTTTGCACTTTTCGTTCGCTTACGAGAATTGTAGGGGAAATTTTCAAAGAACACTATTGTTCGAAAACAAAGATATAATATCTATAAATAAAACAAATTTTAAACAACACATTCTTTTTAATAGACAAAGTTTTATACTTAAATCTTTAAAATTAAATAGCAAATCTTTTATATAGATATATAAAAACATAGACTTAGGATCAAATAAGAAGAAAAATTAAAATGAGAAGGGTGAGAAGAAACTACAACCACACATTTCAGATACACCTACAAAAGTAGATGCATCTCCTCTTAAAATTCTCCATCTTATTTGAAATGTGTGGCTAAAAGTCCTTATCATTCTTCTCATTTTAGTTTTTCTTCTCACCAGATCTCTTCCCTAAAAACATATAAAAATGTGGGGCGGGGCGGTTTTCTCGATTCGGTTTTTCTTATGAAACCAAAAACCGCCCCAAACATTCGGTTTTTATAAAATTCAAAACCACCGCCATCGGTTTATCAAATGGGGCGGTTTTTTCGGTTCGGTTTTTTCGGTTTCGATTCGGTTTTTCGGTTTTTGTGCTCACCTCTACTTCCAGTTTTGAATTTTATTATTTTGTTTAGTTATTAAGTTCTTAATTTATTACATTTTGACATTAATATTATTTTTAATATTATACCATTTAGCTTTAGATATTATTACATAATAAGTAATACTTAGAATGTGAATAACCTAATTAGTCAAGTAAATAAAAGTATAAAAAAATATAGATAGATTACCTTATTTTCTTATAGAAGTAAAATAATGTCACTGATGCTAATTAAGAACATGTTTAATTAGAAAATTGTAGTAAATGACTTTTACTATTTACGGGTAATAATACTATATGTTTTGAAAATTAATGAAAATATATCTTGATTAGTTTTTCAAAACTAGAAAGCATTAATTAATACATTCAGTATATGAAAAAACCACTTACTACAATTATTAGCTGGAAATATATTAAATTTTGTATTCATAGACGTAGAATTTGACCAAAGAGATGCATTTTTTTCTTTATGCAATTTTTCGTTCCTAAACAAAAGAAAACTTTATGCATATAATAGTCGAGTTTCAACTTGTAACCTCGAGAAAAAGTTTGTTACATAATACATATATAGTGTTTAGCCTTATGAAATATCAACAATCCACACCTATTCTTGTGAGCGATTATGAATATTTACTGTATTAGTTTAGGATCAGATAGAGTGTCATGATAATGTAATTCTAAAGCAAGAGAATCAAAAACTATACTTTGAGAATGTAACATTAGAGCGCGATGTAGATTCCAATTTGCAACATTTGTGGTGGCCAAGCCAAACTTACACATAAAAATCCATTGAACAACACACTATGTTGATCATAAACGCGTGATTAACAAAATAACTTGTGTTCTTCCATCGATTTGTTCAATAAAGTTGCTTACCCGCTCCATTGTTGTGAAATAAGTTTCTATAATGCTTTTCAATGTTATATTTTATAGGTATATTTTCTCACTATATTGCTCGAGAATCGCATTATCATGTCGCTCTGTTTGATCCTAAACTAATACTGGGACTCATTTTACTTCAAAATCAACTAAATCATCTTTTTTTTTCAGCCATTTTTTCCTTTTCCTCCTTAAGTGATAATCAAGGAAATAACCTTTTTTCTTTCATTTTATTTTCTTTACTTTTCTTTTTTAATGCTCAGTTCTCAAGTTTTAGCCTTATGAAATATCAACAATCCACACCTAGTCTTGTGAGAGATTAAGAATATTTACTGTATTAGTTTAGGATCAGATAGAGTGTCATGATAATGTAATTCTAAAGCAAGAGAATCAAAAACTATACTTCGAGAATATAACATTAGAGCGCAATGTAGATTCCAATTTGCAACATTTGTGGTGGCCAAGCCAAACTTACACATAAAAATCCATTGAACAACACACTTTGTTGATCATAAACGCGTGATTAACAAAATAACTCGTGTTCTTCCATCGATTTGTTCAATAAAGTTGCTTAGCCACCACATTGTTGTGAAATAAGTTTCTATAATGCTTTTCCAAGTTATATTTTATTGGTATATTTTCTCACTATATTGCCCGAGAATCGCATTATCATGTCGCTTCGTTTGATCCAAAACCAATATTGGGACTCATTTTATTTCAAAATCAACCAAATCGTTTTTCTTTTTTTTCAGTCATTTTTTTTCCTCCTTAAGTGATAATCAAGGACATGAGTTAAGATCAAATAAGAAGGAAAATTAAAATAAGAAGGGTGAGAAAAAACTACAACCACATATTTTAAATGCACCTATATATGCATCTCCCCTTAAAATTCTCATTGTTATTTGAAATATGTGGTTACAAATCTTTCTCATTATTTTCATTTTAGTTTTTCTTCTAACCGGATCACTTCCTAGATATGACTTTTTTTTTGTTTCACTTTATTTTTTTTACTTTCTTTTTGCTCAGTTGTCAAGTTTTTTTAGTAAAGAAAAGAAAGAAAAAAAAAACCAGAAGTAAACATTTTCAGCCCAATTTTAGGAGAAAACATTTACTTCAAAATCAATCAAATCACACTTCTTTTTCAATCATTTTCTTTTCTTTTCTTCCTTAAGTGATACTCGAGAACACTAATTTTTTTTGTTTCATCTCATTTTCACTCGAAAACACACTTTTAAGTGATACTCGACAACGCAGAACATAAATGCTAATATATACCTACTAAAACTTAAAAACTGCAAATTTCCCACTAAAACTTAAAACTTACATATTTTCTCAAAATACTGAGTTTTCAACGTGATATCTGATCTGAGTTAAGCATGTTTTGGGTATATATGCAAATATGTATATATATGTAATAGCCCCTATTACATAAACCAAGGACCACAATAGTAATCTCCCCTTATAAGATTCCTTAAAACCGGAAAACGGGAACATTTTTTGATGATCGCTGTCGGAATAGGAATCTCGGTAATCATTTCTTGCTATCCCTTATCTTTTTCATTTGTTCTTATATATACTTGTTAAACTAGATAACTATGTTTGTTAGATTAGTGAATTTGCTTGACAAATAGGTGCCCATAATTATCTCCTCACTTTTCCTATATAGGTGGTGTTTAGGTTTGCTTATTTTTAAGCAAGTGCTGTTTTAATGTATCCAAACTCCTTCAAAAATAAAACACAAAAAGGCGCTAGGTGTGTAATTTGGGGGTGGCCAGGGAAGGGCCGGAAACGGTCCCAGGATTAACCCGGTGAGGCCGCGTACATCTTAGGGGGTGTTTCTTTTTTCCTTATGAACCACTTAATGTGAGCCCAATCTTTTAATCCCACTTAATGGAAAGACCCACCAAAGCTTTGTCCTCCCCTTTACGAGGCTGAATAGGGAAAACTTCCTCCGTTTACCCGTTGTGTGTATCCTTAAAAGTATCGAACTTTACCCGTGATGATACACGCTGTTAAAAGTTTGTAATTAAATAGGAAAAAATATAATACAGGACAAAAGACAACGTGTCAAGTTGGATACATTTTATTTTTGCTGAACTTATAATTACTTTTCTACAAGCATATTTGACTTAAAACCTTTTAAAAACTAGTTAAGTGAGCATATCAAAACACCATTTCCAAAAGTGCGTATTTTAAGCAGTTTTTAACTAGTTATTAAGTGGAAACATGAGCAGAAATAATAAGCAATCCCAAACACCCCCATAGTTTGCTTATATTGAACTGTATCCCACGATGCACTATCTCATATCAAAGTGACAGTTATGGATCAGAGCAATGTTAAACATATGGCTAAAGAATCCTACATGGCATTGCTAAAGAAGATACGTTGTGTATGATTAGGCATATCTTTTGCCGTTCGTGTAGGCCTGCCAAGCATTTATCTCATGAAATATCTTTATAACATCCAGTATTCCCTGTATAATTGGTTCAAGTTGCCAGATATTGTTCTCACTTTTCATACATAATGGGATCATTTCCAAAATACGATTTGACGGCTGAGAATGAAACTCCCAACTAAGAGATTGTAAAGTGAAGACCCAAATTCTTCATGACATGGTAATAGGTGGCACAATGGGCGGGTCGGGCGGGCTCGGTAAACGGGCCAAACGGGATCGGGTCCTACTGGGCACAGGTCAAATGAGCAAAGTTGAAATATGGGTCAAACGGGCATGGGCTAAACGGCCGGCCTTAAAAATTGGGTGTCGTTTAGAAAAGAATGATCTCATGTTCATTTATTAACCATAACTAATAAACTAAACTTTATTGCTAAATTTACGTTACAAAAAATAAGTTTAAAAAATTAAAACGAGCAAAAAAGTTCTATGTCTATATATATACATATATACGCTTTACAAAGTTTTAAAATATTGATTAAACAAAAGGGAAAACTAAAACAAAATAAAAATTAGAATTTAGTTTCTAGTTTCTGCATGTAATTGATTGATTGTCGGTTAGAACAGATTAGAATTTAGGAGACTTGTTATTAGGATTGTAAATAGCCCTTTGTATAGCTAGATACTGTAATGAACAGTATATTAAGTTACGAACCCATGGGAATTCATTGTTCAATGACTATTTGGTTGATGTCTTCTAGCCTTGTTGTGGACCTTGTGATTTTGTCAATAGGAAGAGTTGTGATAGCTTTACACTGGTTAAAAATAAGGACGTATGCATAGGTTTGGTTGTGGTTCATTGTGGAATCTGTGATGTGTGTTATATTTGTAGTCCTTTGCTTTTTATCGTTCACCTTACACCCTTTCGCCTCTGTCAAGTGTCAACTTCAATTACATGTCATGCTTGTACGGTTATGCCTTATATTTCCTTGAATTTCAGTGACTGGGTCTAAAGGTGTTTAGTACTTTTTTCAGCAAACCATCATACAAACAATTAGAACAACATCACTGCATTTCTTCTTAAATATGTATTACATAAATAAACTGACAACGTGAAATAAAAAAAAAAAGTATTGCAAAGAAATTACTATAAGAAAATGCAATATGAAAACTATAAACCAATGGTTTTATTGTTTTATTAGGACTTCAGACTTTCAGAGTGTATGCAGAGTATGCATATGGAATTTAGTTATCTTCTTCGTGCGGCATTTTCTCGTTGAGCATTGAAGTAGAGAACAGCAACCGGTAACCCCAAGTCATTTTCTTGAGAGAACATTCTAGTGTTGAAATGATCTCTGGAACTAGGTGGCCTCACTGATTGCCTTGCTTTTTGCTTGAACAATAAGAACACATATCGGTGGATTCCTATTGCTGGTTTTGGTTTTTCATAGCTCACAATCTCCCGTCCTGTTACATATCCAGAGTTTTTTATTAGTTCAGCATACATAACTTTCTTACAGTACAAGTGAATCAGAACATTGTCCATGCATGACATACCAAAAGTAGCATCAGTTGTACCAGGAATGTCTGTGACGATCCTGAAATGTAGAGTTTAGTTAGTTAATGTTTATAGAATTCTCTTGTTCAGAATAAACTAATGATAGCTAACTGATACTCCTAGCAATTATACATCACATACAAACTGTAACCCGAATGATGTTTAACTGTGACAAGAACAAAATGAAAAAAAGAGACTGCAGCTTTCAATTGGTGCTCACCAATGGAGATGTTCTCTTAAGTAAGGATCACTTGGACTGGGAGCATCCGGGTCGGTCAAGATCTTCATGTAAAAAATGAAGACATTGTTAATACATGCATATACATAGATATGTTTGAGTGTACAGAGAAAGAGAATTACAATAGTATAAGAAGATCTCATGTCAACACCACCAATCTGAACATGAGGTTTAGAGGTAATGATATTAGGCATCAGCTCATGCCCGTTAACGACGCTGTAATGGGAATTGTAGGTTATGTTCATCGTCACACTCGGCGTGAATTGGTCGATAACATCTCCTATCACCCTCCCTATTGCAAGCGACATTTTGACTCTCAGAGTGTAAATGTGACTTTAGTCTATCTGAGATATAACTTCGTATTAAGTATGTATGTATATGAAATAATGTGTGAGGTCCTTTTTATAGACACAAAAACCGTGGGAGGGACAGATGCATGAAATCTAAGAGTTGGGTGGCTTAATCAGAAGTGTTAAAGAGATTCACTACCATATTCGTGTTTGTTTTAATCATCCTTGTTTTTTGCTAAATCAGGAAATTATTATGTCAAAGACTTATTGGCTTACAAAGAATACATTGCAAATCAAGAATAAAGGTCTGGCCTTTTCATGCCCCATTCCGCTTTCTGACTTCAATATATCTTCATTATGTTCTAGGCAAATTAGAATTCTTCTTTTGTGTTTTAGTTAGAAAGTGTTGATTATCGATCAAATCGGTCAATTTCCTCATCTAGAAAGATATACACGGATAAATTTGTCCTAAAAATGTCAGTTTTGATCTATATGTAAGTCGATAGGATTCACAATTAGATATTTTTCATATCTGATATTAATGGATTCAATAAATGAAATTGAGGTAATTGTTACAAAGAATATTAGCTGATGATTGTAATTGATTCCAAAGAAAGCATATGCAAATTTGTGTCTCTATGGGATCATTTAGAGCCAAGTGGAGCGTTTTATGCAGGACATGTAAGGGAATTATAAAATAAATCAAGTGTAAGCTATATAATGCATTTTAGCTGGTCCATCATCGATCTTGTCTTATTCTTTTTCTCTTTTATTTTCTTTAATTAATACACGTGAGCCTACACAAAGAAGTGTGACAAGTGTCTAGGTCCGAATGAATGATCTCGAAAGTATTGCAATCAAGTTCTAGCGTTACCAAATGATACAGATAGATAACTTTTAACTCTGAAATCTTGATCGAATGCAGACTGAGTTTTATAGGAAAATATCTTGATTTCCGAAAGGAACAGTCAGATTAACTAGACAAGAGTTCGAACATTTTTAGGATAGATCACTAGTTTGGACTTTTTTTATTGAGGATTTACCAATGCAGGAAACCAAGACCAGCGCAGCATAAAATTGTGTAATCAAGGCCTGTTGACTAAGTTTGAAATACCATTTATGATAATCATTAGTTATGATCCTAAATGACCTTTTAGCCCAGCTTTGCGAAGAAATAAGCATTTACCCATTTCCGTATTTAAGCTGTTTTCTAATGTTGCACCAGTGCAATTATAAGTACATAATGAGTGTTATTCTTTTCAGGACCTTAGAAGCATCAAGAATGGGCCATTATTATCTCAACTCTAGCAGCCCTTCTTTCTTCACACCACTCTTGTAAAGTTGTGGCTGCTAATTGTATATAGTTACTGGACAAAATAAAAATTACGGAAAATACCTTTTGCTAGTAACAAACTGTATCTCTCCATTTCATAACTGTATGTAAAGATGCATTAGGTCTGGTTAGTTCTGGATTTTTTGATGCAACTTTAATCTTCATTCTTTTAAATAAGTTATTTCTTTTCGCCTTTTGGAATATTTACTAACTTGTCATAAGCTTCGTTTTGCTTTAACTGTGTCCTTCTCTAGATACACGTACGTGTCTAATTTGGAGTGATTCACATTATGTAGCAACCTTTTAGGCAAATCCATAACTCTACGATGCTCCTTGTGGCTTTGTCATCTGATTCTTAAAATCGTCCCACTTGTAGATAAAGTAGATTCTTAGGTACAAGCTTCGACAAGTAGCAACTCAATGGCCATTTAGGATTAGCTACTAGCACCCTGTATTCATCTAAATGTGGTTGAGCTTTGGTTATTTTTTCTAGAATTTTTTTTCTAGTGATTCATTTGAAAGGTCACTTTTTATCACTCCATTCATCCGATAGGATCCTCACCAAAAACCTCGTGTCTAAGTTCTTATATTGATGGAGATATGATCTTGCTGTGCATTTGTGGGTGTATTTAAGCGTTGGGACCAAGGGAAATGAATATGATCGGTTAGATACTTAATCGGAGGCTACTTTAATGATTCTAAGTTGGCCAAACACGAAGTATGGCGCACCATATATTTAAACTGCCGTACTTTTGGCATTTAAATGATTTTTGGTGAAAAGTGCGCCGCAAAATTTATTAAGTACGGCGTACTTTGGGCATTTTCAACATTTGGCACCAAAACGAAAGTTGTAGATAATTTTTTCCTCTTTCACTAGCCACTTGAAGTTCATATTGGAGTTTGACGAAAAGTCAAACTCCACCCCCCCCTCTTTATCTTTTTGGGTCGGTAGACGAAACAAACAACCCTAAGAGCTATGTTTTTCGTCTTTTGTCATTATTACCCTTTAATATTTATCTAGGATAAATATTGGACTTTGGGTAATAACCGTTTAACTATTAAATGAAAATAACGCCGTATTTTCATTTTCTCTCTTATCCTCATTTCATTTCGTAAACTCGTTTCTTATATCCGCTTGCATTGTTCTGTTTAGTGTCCACTGGTGTGACCGTTCGGCATTTCTGTGAAGGCAAGTGTGAAAGCCGTTGTGTTGTTTGCACACAAACCTTTCAATTTTACCAGTCGATCGCCGTATCCCAGCTTCGGGAATACGGTGTATTGTACCGATAAGCCCATACGACGTATTCCAATCAGGGAATACGACATATCGACACAATAGTTTCAAAAAAATGTCTAGCTTGTGCGTTTCAATAACGATCTTAACGTTTTAAATAATTCTTCGTTATTCGACGACCTTATTGATGACAAAGCCCTTGTTGCTCCGTTTCAAGTAAATGAAGTTACGTATGAAAAAGGGTAGTACCTAAAGGATGGGATTTACTCACAGTGGACAACTTTTGTTAAATCATATACGGTGGCACGAAACGAGAAACATGGACACTTTAAGAGGCGTCTAGAAGGTGTACGAAAAGATGTTGAATGAGCTTTTGGTATCTTCCAAAGACGTTAGCGAATTATACAACAACCGGCGCGTGCTTGGACTATCAACAAGCTATGAAAAATCATGTACACATGCATCATATTCCATAACATGATTTTGAAAGATCAAAAGTTTGCGATAAGTGAACTCCACAAGTTGTATATTAGTTGCAACCAAATATACAACGTATTTGGATCGATAGATGCGAAGTTCAATGGAGGAAAGCCAAATCATTACATGATAAACGTACATACAAAAGTCTTCAATGAGATCTCATGGAGCATTTTTGGCAACGATATCAACCATGAAATTAGTTTATTGATAATTTGATGTATTTTAATATTTTCGTTTTTTTTTTTTTTTTTTTTTTTTTTTTTTTTTTTGTTTTTTTTATTTTGTATTTTACTTTGAATGAATGAAAAATTAGTTTATTTGAAAAAATAAAATGTAAAACAAAATTGTGAGGCCCAAAAGCTAGTAGCCATTAGTAAAGTGGTATTTTGGTGTGATATATGAAAACATGAGGAAATAAATTTATAAAAACAATCAAAGGTCTTTGGCCTTAACCGTATGTGACTCTTCTTTAAACGAAGGGTGCGTTTGGTTTATTATTTGGAATCGCAATAAGTATAGGTTTAAATAATGTGTGTTATGATAGTGAGTATATTAATTTTATTGTTGTTTGGTTTGATGATTTTTGTATAAGTTCATAGCTCACCAACTGACAAATAAAGTTAAAAACAACATGAATACTAGTGGGTCCTATAGGAATACTATCATAAACTACCATTTAGAGTGGTATGGATCTATTCCCATGAATCTAAATATTTATATATCAATTTGTAACCAAACACTTGCAATGGATGTCATGGGCATAGCTTGATTCAGAAACTCATGAACCAAACGTTTTCTAAGATGTTATGAGTTTAGGTTTTAACGAGGACATAATGCAATGAATGTCATAGGCATAGCTTGATTCCGAAACCCATGAACCAAACGTTTCATAAGATGTTATGCGCAGGTGTTTGAAAATGTGATTTTCGGGGCAAAACATTAACGCTCAGTTCTCGAGTTATATTTTGATGGAAAGGAAAGGAAATGAAAACTTTTTTGTGTTCTTGAGTTTTTTTAAAGAAGGGAAAGGGAAAGAGAAAGGAAAAGGGGAGGAAGTTTTGTTTATAAAATCTTCCGGCAAAAAATGGGAGGAAAGGAAAGGGAAAGTTATGTTGTGCAAAGACTAATATACCCTTTTTAAAAGATTTTATATTAACAACTAAAGGGCATATATGTAATTTAAACAAGTTATTTTATTTTTCCTCCCACTCAAGAACATGATTACTTTCTTTTTCCTTTCCTATTTCCTCTATCTCAAAAACATATCAACTAACAATTCCTTTCATTTTCTCTTTTTTTTCCCTTTCTATTCTTTTTCATTTCCCTTCACTCAAAATTCGAGAACTGAGCGTAAAAAATGTCTTTTTAAAACCCAACAGGCTTAGTCTTGGGCTTGTTCTGGGCCTTAACCAGCCTTTTTTACTCGGATTTATTTCCATAGTGTTTCAGCCCACTTTTGCATTACTAATTGCTTTCTGTAGCTGTAGAAACTAGAAAGCATCGAATTTTCTCAAAGCCAAGGTCTTTGATGATAGCTATTCTGAAAGACATTGGAGACTATCAAAGCGGAGTCGATAGTTGCCTATAACTTATCAATCGGTCATTCTATTATACCAAACCAACTACGTCAACTTGATCGCTCTAGCTCTCAACAAAGCATCTCCAAAACATTTAACCTAGGCAAAAAATTCGGCATTTTCTTGTAATATTTTCAGAGTTTAGACATATAAAATAGTAAGGTCGATATGGAACTTGCACTTGCAAAGAAATTACGAAACTACACATCTGGTTGTAGCTTATAATTAGTGAAATAACGCGTTATACTTGTTCACTATTTGTAGCGTATGGTGACCGTTGGCTCTCTTAAGTCTTAAGACACCGAACACGACTTAACGAGATACTGGAAACCAGTTACATCCATCCTAGTTTTATGAATAATACTTAAGGTCCTTTTCATGTTTAAGCTCCACTCAATTTAACTACTTGTACTATTATGTTAAATATAGACATCTAGCCTAACATTTTTAACATCTGAATTCCAAGAATACGGCCTATAACTTTTTCCATATCATATTCATAACCTAAACCATAGGCTATTCAAAACTTTCATTACAACAATCATCAATACACATAGCAGTAAGTTGGTGAAAGAGTACAAGTAAACTATGTACAATAATTGAATGTAGGATACAATAAATTATACAAGCTCCTCAACTACCTTCTATTTCTACTACTATATTTACTGTTATAAAATGTTACAGCAGTAAAATAAAAAATAAGAAAAAGAATATTGGCAAAAGATATGTGATGTAACTTTGCATATTTAAAGCAAAAAAACTGTAGCTTTCTGACCCTTCAGTGTATTATTGCTGTTACTACACGTTATCTTTCAATTTTACTGAGCAGGTGAAAGGACAAGTTTTACATGTTTTTCCAAACACCACTTCAAAAATTTCTGGAAAGTTGATAAGGTTTTTACTGTTCTTTTATATAACGTCCAAAACTCACTCTAATAAAAGATTCTAGGTTTTGGTCTAAAGTTGTAAGCTGTAACCAATTGGATTAGACCACACTAGAAAAAAGTGTAGCATGTTTATTCGTATAGTATTGATTCTCTAGATTTATTCCAATTCTAGCTACTCGTAGAAAATTTAACCAGTAACATAAATTGGTTAACTTTGTACAAAACAATTAATCATAGGGGTTATGTTATAAGAATTTCATGACGTGACAATAGGAGGGTTTGTTAAAATCTACAAATCGATGCATTTCGATGACTTTTGATGCTGAATGATTGGAAACCCCATAGGGGCTCAGATAAACTGACCCTAATCATAGACACGGCTCAATATTGTTACAGGTGAAACCGGGCTTCAGTTTTATCGTATCTCTAAATTAATGACGTCGTTAATGCGAGAATTAGTCTTCATTCACTATCTTCAAATTTGAGTTTAGTGTAATGTTATATTTTTGCAAAAGCATTCATACTTATAGTCCAATTTTTGTAGTTTTAACAACATAATAATCACACGATTCTGAATCAATGTATAAGAAATGATTAGTAATGAATTTCGTATGTCATATTTTTCGAACGGGTGCAATGGTGGTAGTGGTGACCATCTACACATTAGCGTCACACCGTTACATCATCGTTTCTTCTCACCACCTTTATCATACGAAACAATCACTCACTCCTCACATTTTACTTATATATGCTTAAACCCACACCAAATACTCGCAAAACTTTCAAAGTTATAGGTGGCTACAAACAACAAATCAACCAAAAAATACAACATCAATCAGGGTCGTCCTTCTGATTTGGGTGGTCCGGTACGAAACTACGAATGATGTCCCGTAAATCACGAAAAACTTAACTATTATGAAAAATTCAAAACATAATATATTTACACATGTATAAATACTAATAGACATATATTACATCGAAGACCCTCTCACATAATACTTAAAAAGAACTATAATAATTCAAGTTAAACATGTATAAATGTACTTAGACATGTATAAACACTAATAGACATATACTAAATCAGATGTCCCTCACAAATGGTGACCATGTGCGACTATCTCACTTGTACATGCTAATCACCGCCATTGCCATCAATCATGGTTTTGGAATTGTGTAATGGTGCGCTACATGTGGTGAGGCTCATTCCCATGTTGTTGGATGCATTGCCTTGGCTAGTCTTATGATTCAGTGTATGAATTACAATGATTAAATAGAAAGAGACATGATTTTAGTTTGTTTAAATACTAGATAATTTATGGTTTTATATCATTGTATGAATCTAATTAAGTTTTACTTATATTTTTTTGTTTACATAAAATAGGTGAAGTGAAAGGAAACAAATATATCTGTTAAAAAAAAAGAAAAAAAAGAAAGGAAACAAATATAAGAATTGGGGGAGAAGAGTATGGATTATACTCCTGTTTTGATAGTGGTATTCATAAACTCCTCGAGTTTAGTGATTGATTTAAGCTTTGTCATTTCTTCCTAGCATGACATTCCTCAATTTCATTGAACTTATTAATTTTGTTATCCCCATTCGTTCTTAAGTTCCATTTTGGTCTAATTCAACACTAGCCCATTATCTTTTAGAGTGCGTTTGATATGTTGTCATTAATGACAATAAGTATGTGTTTGATAGTAGTGGTGGGTCTTTCACCAATAAAAGATCAATTCCTACCTCTTTAGATGTATATGGAGTATAAATTATATCTATCATTCATTACGATAGTGGTGGACCCCCTCATTTTAAACAAACATCTTTAATCACTTTCATAGTCATAGTGTCATTCCCATAGTGGAATACCAAACACAACCTTAATGTTGTTTGATCAAGGACGGAATCAAAACCAAATAAAATCAGGTGCACAAATTTTTTTGGAAATGTAATATAGAAACAAATTTCGATGGACATGGTGCATTTTAGATACATTTAGGAAAAAATGATTTTTTTTTCAAAAATTAACACTACATCGAAAAAATCCATAAGGGTCTCGGGCACCCGCAGAAACCCTCTGGTTTCGTCCCTGTGCTTGATCCTATAAAGATTCAGTACAAGAAATAAGGCTTTAGTGACAACAGGAAAATCGTCACTAACAACGAAAAGTTCGTCACTAAACAGGTTTAGTCACAAAAATCAAGGTCGCCACTTGTCGTCACTATAGCCTCGTCACAAAGTTAAATAGTGACGAAATTGAAATGTGACACTAAATTAATGATGAGCTAAAGTTGTCACTCCCATTTAGTCACTAAAAGTGGTTAAAGTCGTCACTTTGATGAGATTAGTGACGTAAGAAAGGCGTTATAGTTTGACCGAACCTAACAGGGCCTTAATGTTCGATACTCTATCATAACAATTGAACAATTTATAGGAAAGGGGTGAGGTACTCTATGTGCCCTAAACTTGGAGTCCACTTCTGAGATTGGTATGTCATATTTTCAACTTCTCGTATTAGAATATCACTTTTATAATAGTGATCATATGTTGCTTCAAAACCATATTTGCTCGATTTTAGGCTTTGTTTCATATGCTTAATAGCACTATAGAAAGATTTGATTTTGTATGCTTATTTGTTAAGTTATTTTTGAGATTATGCAAAATGGTATGGAAATTTCGTGCGGTATATTAATTTAATATGCTTTAATGGCACTTCACGTGTTACACCTCAGGTTGCTTTGAGAATCTTAGTACTTTAGACACAATACGATACTTTTATACTTTTAGTTTTACCATCTAAGGGTTTAGTAGTATTTTAAAACAGAATGGTCAGTTTGGTTTGGGTAACGAGTCAAACGGGTTTGGGTAATTTTGGGTCCATAATAATAGTTCGTTATACTTATATAGTGATCATGATAGTAAGTCGTTTTCAAGTTTTTGCGGTTTATTATTAAATTGTAAGTATTGTTTATTATCAGTCATATAGTGAGTTAGTTTCAAAAGTTATAATTCTAAATGTTACTAGGGAGCTGAATAGTATAACTATATAAGATAGATGCTGATTTCCTCATCTACTAGAAGTTCAAAGACATTTTGATTCTATCTAGAGAATATGATGTTTGAGCATATTGGGTATTGTGGTTTGAGCATTACGAATGTGTCATCGGTGTCTTGATGACAATGAAAAAAGTCGTGGGTGGGGGGCATCCATTCCTTTTGGTTGATGTAATAGTATATACTTGTTATAAGTTTGAATCATAGAATCTTGTGTTATGCGTATGTAATTAGTTTTATGGATTTTTATTATCATTAAATAGTAGTTCAAATCTACTAGCAATAGAAATTTTAGCAGAATTTGGTTGTCATTTGTAATTTTTTATGCAATGATCCCGTTTCTCGTCACTAAATGTTAATAATAGTGACCATTTTATCGTTATAGGTTAAGGCCCCGTTAGGTTCAGTCAAACAATGACACATTTCTTTTTTCACTTATCTCATCAAATAGTGACGAATTTAACCACTTTAGTGACAAAACTAAGTGACGAAATGAGTTGTCACACACCCTAAGTGACGACTTTAGCTCATCACTAAGTTAGTGTCAAATTTCAATTCGTTACTATTTAACTTTGTGACGGAGCTATAGTGACGACCTTGATTTTCGTGACTAAACCAGTTAATTTGCCTAGTCCTCCTAGTCAGGCACTCAACAACTTTAGTACTATATTTATTCCCAAGCTACTAGAGAAACAAATTCTAGTGGTGGTTCGTGAAACTTGTAATAATTTGCTGGTTTATGTTCACATACCACTTTATTTCTTAGGTACGGGTCTTAACGAAAGTATTTTAGCTTAGCGGTATCAAGATGTGACATAATGTGTAAATCTTCAAAGCAATCGATGGTTGAATTCCCACTTGATCAAATGCATCGATTTATAAGTGAAATTTTACATTTCTAAAAGTTAATTTAATTAAGACTATATTATTTTTTAAATAGGCAAAGATATTATAAAAGGCAAACGCAAAAGCGACAAACAAAAGACACCTCTAAGCAAGAGCCAAAAAATGAAGAAAAAAATACAACCAAGCATCAACACTACACTAAGATGAAACAACAAAACACTAACACCAAGCTAATACGAAACTACCTATAAATTAGACACTTCTCCAAGAGCTCTAATCCAATGGCACCAGGTAAAGTGACATTTAGAGGCACAAGTTGATGTCCACAGCACAACTAACCTTTGAATCGCTGGAAATATGTCCTCGTGTTGAGTCGAATAGGCCTCTTCTTCTGACGAAGCATGCAAAATTTTATTCCTCCATTTTCACACATACCAAATACGAGACAAGCAGACAACATAAAATAGCTTCATTGTCTACTTATCATGGGTGAAATCAAAATTTCTTTTAAGGATGTCAATCAAAGAGAACCGAGAAGGAACTTTCCACCAGCTCCAAATTTTCAACCACACTACTTTTTCTTTAGGACATAAGAAGAAACAATGATCTCGACATTCATCAGACAACCCGCGAAATAAACATACCGACGTAGGAAGATTAATACCACGTTGGCATGAGTTCAACCCGGTTGGGAGTCGATCTAGAGTGACGCCAAGCACAAAAGTGAAAGGTGGAGCGAAACATCATTAAGATTCACTCTTAAATAATAGCACAACACAAAGAGGAGACTAAAACTCATGGAAGAGGTCAGGCCCACTCCTATCTATCATCTTGAGCTTCATCAAAAGTAAGCCATTTAAGTTAGTCACTAGCTTTGTAATATATCCGTTAGCTCGCCCACTATAATCTAAGCCCGCCACTCATGAGACACTTTATTCTAAAACCCATCTAAAATAAAGTTTTAGTTTCACGGTATATTTTCCTAACAATAAGATTATTAAAACACCTAATTGTTCAATCCTATTTCAATAACCCACAATATTAGTCCATGTGCTACTTTTCCTAGACCCGACCATCAAGGCAAAACCACTACTTGAACCATGAATTAAGACTAAATATTGATGGGAAAAATACTTTCGTGATTATAATATGCATTTAAGTAAGATATGTAGATTTCTTGGGTTAAGAAAAACATGTACATACATACAACTTGGGTTTCCATTGTCCAAAAGAAGCATTAGTGAAGTGATCTCCACCATTGAGCTATTAACCACGATAATTAACAATGAAAATTAGCATTGTTAGAAGACAAAAATATATATTTTATAAAAACATTTTAAATAGTATCTACGCCGTTGGTGGGTTCCCCGCATACCTGGCAAACGGCAATCACATGTTTTAGAATTTTGTTACATAAAAGACAAAATTATACAAGTGTTCTTTTCTGTCTCGCATGTTTTTTCTCGTTTACCATGGAGTATGTGTTTTGAAAGAGTTTCATTTATATTTGACCACTGGATACAAAATTTTGTCACATGTTTTAGAATTTGTAACATAATTCAGAGTTATGCTTGTACCAAATATCTTGTAGTTTAGTGGTAACGATTATCAATATTTTAAAAACTGTTTTCTTAATTGACCCGGCCGAGCCATCAGGTTACAGTTCAATTGGTTTAACCGGGGTTTTTGTTCAAAACCGCCTTCCGGCACATGGCTGGTTCAACTGGACGGGTCAACTCGGGTTTTAAAATAATGCCGATAATATGCTCACAATCTTGATCAAATTGACGATATATCTGTAAAAGATAGTCCATCCTTCATTTCATCAAGAAAATTACGATTTTATTTTTTTTAGTTTGAACATCCCTCAAATGCTATTTTTTGTAATACATCATCAAAAGGAATATGTTACTGAATTATGCTTAGAGCATTGCGTATCGTGACGAGAGGGCTCGCCGGATCCAACGTGGAGGCTCGTCAGATCTCGCCACAACCCAGCCACCACACTACGAGTGCTCGCCGTTTGCAAGCTCGCCGAGTATTCGACGAAGAAAACGACAATATTTTAAAAGTGTTACTGTTTTTTCAAACGGTTATGTTAATAATTCAAAACTTTATTTTATAATAAAATTAAACTGCCACCCTATAAATAAACCCCATTTTACTAAAATTATTCACAAACAACTTCATTATAAACTCTGACACACACAAAACTTCTTTTTAATTACTCCCAATTTCTCACGCAAGCAAGAAACTTAAAAGCGACTTAAGCACGGATGCAATGAAGATCGAGGAGTATAGAGTCTCCCGGTCGTTATGTCCCAATGAGCTATCGATGAATTATCAAACGTTTAGTGATCGAGGAGTTTGAGCGGAAAAAGATTTGGTTATGATTATAACTACGGAAAAAGCCAACAAATTACAATGGCTTAAATGCAAATTAAAGGAAATTAAAAGATAAAATCTATTAAATAAACGCTATCACTATAATTAAAATGATGTTTTGTTTTATGTTTTATAAAGCGAAATTAAAATCTACGTGACGTCTGAAATAAAAAGTGAAACTTAATCAATATTAACCCTAAAAATATGAAAATGATATTTTACAAACCTAATGATAAAAGAAACTTTTAGAAAAAAAAACTATTTTTATCACTAATTATCTAATTATTATTAATTAAAACTATTTTAACTATTTAATAATTAACTAAAATACAAGAAATTAGGAAATAAAGCTAGAAAAATAAAATTATGAAATGGAAAAGTCTAAAATATCAAACTAGAATTTTCAAAACTATTTTGTATTTTTACGATTATTTTCTATTTTTATGAATTTTAAACTATTAAAAACTAATTAAATTACTAAAATTACCAAATAAACTATGAAAAATCTGGAAAATTACTTTTTCACTTTTTATATTTATCTAAACTTAAGAAAATTGAAAAATTATTTTTTGAACCTTTTACGAATTTTTATATTAAAAGCTAATTAAAATGATTAAAAACTAATTTAAATTAAGAAAAATAGCTAAACAACTTGGAAAAATCTGAAAATTTCAGGAAAACTCTAAAATGATATTAGGAATATGAGAAAATTGGAAAAACAGGCACTTGTGTGGAGAAATTTGAAGCGCTTTGGAAGTGCTTATGAATAAGCACTTTGAATAAGCTAAATGGACAAAAATAAGCTACCAACTGTTTACCAAAGTTCTAAACTGCTAAAATAACTAAAATGCAACTAAGAACAACAAGCTACAACCTCTGAATCACAAGATCACGAGAGATTTGATGTTTATGAGTTTCCAAGTTAAAACAGTTACGGGTGCTAGTTTAAGCTCATGCACAAGCTTCAAAATAAGCTCAAACAAAAAACTACCAATTGGAACTTGTAAAGGACCTGGTTGAGAGTAATTGTACCAAAAATCGAGACTATGGCAAGCTCTTATGAGCCCTGTGCACTTTGCACAAAATCGAGAAAAACTCGGTATTCAAGCAGTCGTGGTGCGAGGCAATTGGGCTAAAAGAAAAGCTTATTTGAAGCTTTTGCAAAATTGTAAAATTCAGATAAAATGCTGATAAGAAAGAGCACCAGTGAGCTTTTAGAAATACCAATTCTCACTTGATAAGTTCCAAAATGAGCTCATGAAAATTCTTTCTATGTGAGCCCAAAAGCAGTTTTAACTACTTTTGACTTTTGACAAAATTGAAGAACTTTGACTAAATTGAACTTTGGATCCAATTTTGATTTGATATTGATGTTATATGATAAAACAAGTGTAAAGCAAGCAATGTTAATGATATCTAAACACAAAATGATGATCATTATTCCTAAAATTCACAACGATGGCGATTAAGATGGATTTTAAGAACAATTTTGACTTTTGATGTTTTGAGACCCAAACTATTGATTCAAATGAGTTCAAATGATCTTAAGAAACATGAAACAACAATAAACTAACAATCTTGAATAGGCCTAAAAGGCAGATAATTGATGATCCAAACACCCTATATAACTTGATTTGAGCTTAAAACAGATTTGAACAATGAAACAACTTGATATTATGATCAAACTAACTTAATTGACCTAGATACTACTATTACCACAGTTACAACATTTAACCTACAAAAGCAGATTATGCAAAGAAATGAGCTTGAAAACCACTTACAAATAGTCCAAGCCACAATGGCTAGCAAAATGAGAACCAAGAACCACTAACCTATCAAACCAATCCAATAGCTACTATTCAACCCATTTCCATATACGCATCAACCCATTTCCTTTCACGCATCAATTTTGTACCCATGTTGACTTTTGTTGACCAAAGTTCAAAAGTGAGTGAAACTTAATTGTAAGCTTATGGAAAGCTTTTATGAGCTTATATGAGCTTGTTTGAAATTGAAATTGAGTTGCTTAAAAGCTTTGACAAATGAGTTTGAAACTTGAAATTTCAACAGTTAACAATAATTATGGAAATTGAACATAAACTTGAAATTAATCCTTGAATCAAGTTGAAATACACTTAAAAGAGTTTACTTGAGTACAAAATAAACTTGAAAATACAAATGTAAATCTAATTTAGACTAAGGAATTTATAAAACGACATTCATTGCTAAAATATATAAGCTAACTCCCTCCTTGATGCTTCCCTTGGCTTTTTATACATCCCAAGCTTCATCTCTCCTCTTTCTGAATAGTTCCCACTAATAAAAATGACCCTTGGATCACTAAAATTGATCATAGCCGTTTAAAGCAATTTTGGCGCCAATTCTTGGTTTAACAGCTGGAGGTGGGCAGGGGTAGGTATGGGGCGCATTTAATGTTTTCTTGGCTCATTGTGTTTGGAGGGGGGAAGTAGTGATGATGGTTGAGTGTGTGATCGAGGGAGTTTGCGGGGGGAATGATGGAAATGGTGTAACATGTGAGGGAGAGAGGAAAGTGGATGGGTCAAAGTTATTTGACCGGTATTAAACAAAGGGTTGGGTTGGATTCGGGTTAAAACGGGTAAAGGTTGGGCTGGGGATTGGATTGGGTATTTTGTTGGGCCAAAGGTGATAAAAGGGTCCATTTGGATAAGTTTAAAACACAAGGACCATTATGCAATTCCAACAAAACCAAGGGACCAATCACGTAATTTTGCAAAGGTGCTTGAGGACCAAATTGACAAGTTTGATATTACAAGGACCAAAGTTGCCCTTTTCAATTTTCGAGGGGCCATTTACGCCAATTTGCAAACTTGAAGGACCAATTTGTAATTTTCTCAAAACTTTTACATTTTCACCAAAGGACCAAATTTGACAAGTTATGATTTAAAAGGACCTTTGATGATTTTTCTTTTGAAATTTTGACTCGGGGACTATTTTTGACAATTTTAGAAACTTGGGGACTAAAGCGCAATTTTGCAAATTTGATATGTTTTCATCGATTTTGATATTTTGCATTTAAAACACATAAAACAACGATTTGTGATATTTTGATCATTTTGATGTGTTTACGTGTTTTCGGATGATTTTGCGGTTTATATTGTACAAAATGATGAGTATTTACACACTCATCAATCCCCACATCTTGAGATATTGCTAGTCCCTAGCAATGATTTGAGAAAACATAATGGATTTTAAACTCTTTACCAAAAGCCATTACTTACGGAGTAGCCAAATGTTTCGATTCAAGTAAGAACCATGGTACACCGATAACCATGTGATTTTGAGCAAACCACCGACTTTCAACGGTTTGATTTTGTCTTTACGAAGCCGTACCCTTACGGACTAGCCAACTCTTAGATAAATTATCAATATTATCTTTGGTGAGTGATTACCAATTATGGTTTTCCACGCCTTTACCACAAGCCATAATCTTGCGGGCTAGCCAACTCTTCACTTTTTAGGATATGGTGAGTTGAATACCATACAATTTTGGGCAAATTGCAAGCCGTCAACGGTTTGAGATATCTTTACCAAGAGCCGTTTGCTCTGGATTAGCCAATCCTTTTGTCTTCTGAGACATGGCGGATGATAACCAAATGAGAAAGTGTAAAACACTTACTCCAAAAAAAAATTTGGCCAAAAGCGGGGAATTGGTATAATTATATGATAAAATTCGTGAGAATTCCCCACACTTAGAAATGAATATTGCCCTCAATATTCAAAGTACCGCGGTTATGCGAAACAAAAACGTAAAAGGAAATACTACGGCCATTATTTAGAAAGAAGATTTTTTTTTTTTTTTTTTTTTTTTTATTTTTTTATAAACATGTGGGCAACCCCCACACTAGGGTGGTAGAAAGAGGTGAGAAGGCGAAATATGGGTGAAAACCCATATGGCATGCTCTTGTTTTTGATTACCGAGTCGCTAGCTTGACTCGATCCCGCATTCATTGGTTCATGGGAAAGTTTGTAAATCTGGGACAACCATGGATGGAATGTCCTCTCCAAAGTAATGCTTCACTCGATGACCATTCACTTTAAAATTAGGACCATCGGGTTGAGATAACTCAATGGTACCATAAGGATAAACCTTAGCGATAGTAAATGGACCGGACCAGCGGGACTTGAGCTTTCAGAAAATCTTCAATCTTGAATTGAAAAGAAGGACTCGATCACCAACGTTGAAAACGCGGTTCTTGATTTTGAGTCATGAATCTTCTTTGTCTTTTGTTTATAGATCAAAGAGTTCTCGTAAGCTTGATCACGGAGTTCATTTAATTCATTCATTTGAACTTTCCGATGATCACCACCGTCTGAATGTCGAAATTAGCATGCTTCAAGGCCCGTATGCCTTGTGCTCGAGTTCTACCGGTAGATGACACGCCTTCCGTACACCGGCTTGTATGGAGTGCACCCGATGGGTGTTTTGTAAGTTTGTCACGGAAGGCCCAGTCGTCATCTAACTTATCCGACCAAGAGGCACGGTTTTCACCAACCGTCCTCTCAAGAATTCTTTATCCCCGGTTAGAAACTTCCACTTGCCCACTTGTTTGTGGGTGATGCAGCGATGAAGTGCGGTGAGTTACACCATACTTTTGCATGACTCTTGCAAATTGGTCATTGCAAAATCGTACCACGATCACGATTATGGCTCGTGGAGTTCCAAACCTAGCAAATAAGGATTTCAAGAATTTCACCACAACTCGGGCATCGTTGGTGGGTAAAGCCTTAGCTTCACCCATTTTGACAAGTAGTCAACGACCACGGTATGTACTTATTACCACGAGAAGAAGGAAATGGCCCGTAAAGTCAATGCCCCATATGTCAAAATCTCACACACTTGAATGGCGTTTTGCGGCATTTCATTCCTTTGTGAGATATTCCGTGGCGTTGACAAGCGTCGCGGGTTTTAACAATTCATGGGCATCTTTGTAGATCGTGGGCCAATAGAATCCGGAATCAAACACCTTCTTGGCGGTGTAGTTGGGGCTATGATGTCCCCAGTGGGTCGAAATGGCAAGCCTTGAGAATGTCAATGGCTTCGACCATACACACATCGCGGGATGACTTGATCCGCACAAATTTTAAACAAGTAGGGTCGTCCCGAAATAATGTTTCACATCCTTAAAGAATTTATTTTTGTTGGGACGACATCCCTTTCACAACAAAGTTACCCGCATGGTAATTTGCAAAGTCGGCAAACCATGGGGTAGAAGAATCTCCGAAAAGAAACCACATTGAGTGTTTCGAGAGGAAATGTTTCATTAATTTCCTTTTCTCGAACACATTTTGGTGAGGTTCTCTAATCGGGAAAGATGATCGTGACGGGTTCTCGGCTCCTTTTTATCACGAATGATGATATCAAATTCTTGTAGGAGGAGAACCCAGCGGAGCAATCTCGGCTTTGCATCTTGTTTTGCAAAGAGATATTTGAGTCTTAGAGTGATCCGTATACACCACGCATTTGGTCAAGATAAGGTATGGCGAAACTTCTCAAGCGCATACACCACGACTAATAATTCTTTTACGTAGTGGTGTAATGGGTGCGAGCTTGATCATAGTTTTGCTCGCGTAGTGGATTGGTGAAAATGCTTGGTTTTGCGTTGCCCCAGGCGCACCGATAGCAAAATCACTTGCATCGCACATGAGCTCGAAGGGTAAATCGATCGGGGCAACTAGAATGGGTGCTTAGTAGCTTTTTCTTAAGTGTTTCAAAAGCTTGATGCACTCGGGAGAAAAGATAAAAGGAGCATCTTTTCGAGAAGATGGGTCATAGGCGGCGATTTTAGAAATCTTGAATGAATCTACGATAAAACCGGCATGACCTAGAAAACTCCTAATACCTTTGACGGTAGTAGGGTGAGGTAGTTTAGCAATAACATCAACTTTTGCTCTATCTACCTCAATCCCATTCTTAGAAATCTTATGGCCAAGGACTATGCCTTCTTTGACCATAAAGTGGCTCTTCTCCCAGTTTAGACATAGATTGGTGTCTTCACACCGTTTAAGCATTTTGTCTAAGTGGGAGAGACATGTCTGAAATGAGTCCCCAATGACCGAGAAGTCATCCATAAACACCTCCATAGTTTCCCGATCATGTCGTGGAAAATTGCCATCATACATCGTTGGAGCGTGCGGGAGCATTGCATAAGCCAAAAGGCATACGTCTATAGGCAAGCGTCCCGTATGGGCGGTGAATGTGGTTTTCTCTTGATCCGGCGGATCAATGGGGATCTGAAAGTAACCGAGAAACCATCAAGGAAACAATAGTACTCGTTCCTGCTAATCTCTCAAGCATCCGGTCCATGAAGGGTGAGGAAAATGGTCTTCTGGGTGGCTTCGTTTAACTTCGATAGTCAATACACACGCCATCCGTAACCAATCGAGTTGGAATCAACTCGTTTTCTTCATTCGTGACAACGATAATGCCACCCTTTTTGGAGCATGAATTGGGCTAACCCAAGGACTATCGGAGATCGGGTAAATCAAACCGGCATCAAGAAGTTTGAGAACCTCTTGTTTGATAACCTCGTGAATCTTAGGATTCACCCTTCTCGACTTTGAATTGCTTGGTTTGAAGTCATCCTCCATTAAGATTTTGTGAGTACAAAACTCGGGGTTGATACCCTTTATATCGGAGAGTTTCAAGCAATTGCTTGCTTGTGTGACTTCAAGACCTTTATGAGCGGTTTTCTCCTCCTCGGTCAAGTCTTTAGCAATTATGACGGGTAATTTATCATCACCCTCCAAGAATGCATACTCGAGATGAGGAGGTAGGTCCTTAAGTTCAACCTCGGGAAATTCATCGATGAAGATTGCAGATTTGATTTCCTCAATTGTGATTTCTTTCGGAGGAGTGAAGGTAATGGATCTTCATTAAGCAATTGCTCAAGATAAAGAATATCCCCTCCGAATCATAAACACCATCAATTCGGTGAATTGATTCATCGATAACCGAAATTCATCGATCTCTTCGGAAGGAAGTCACCTCCTCAAGCGGGTGAGAGAGGGAAGAGTCGGCAATGATAGGTTGAGAAGATGTGGTGGAATTGGAATTTCCACTCACGAATTATGAAGATAACCAAGAAACTCTTGAGAGTACTCCTGCGAAGCAATGTCAATTAAATCGACTCGATTAATTGATTCGATATCATAATTTGAGGAGTACCTCGAAGTCGATCGAGGTTAAAGGTATGACTTCATTACCCACACGTAGAGTGATTTCTTGCTCAAATACATCTATAAGAGCACGGCCCGTCCTCAAAAATCCCGCCCAACAATGAGGGAACTCGAGGATCGACATCGAAATCAACGACCACAAAATCGGTGGAAAATGGAACTTTCCTACTTTGACAAATACATCCTCGGCGATGCCAAGAGGACGCGAGATAGATCGATCTGCAAGCTCAAGAGTCATGCGGTGGGAATAAGTTCGGAAGAGAAGTTTCTTCCACACTGAATAAGGCATCAGTTGATGCTTGCACCAAGATCGGCAAGGGCAAAGCATTCAATCATCCGGGAAAAACACAAGGAAGAAGAAATTTTCCGGGATCTCCAAGCTTCTCGGGAAGCTTCTTTAACAAGGCTATTGAGCAATTCTCATTCAAAGGAGTCTTAGCCATTTCAAATAGCTTTTCTTTGTTGCTCGGCATATGTTTGAGTAGATGCAAACTTGGGCATTAACATGATGGCATCCATGAAGCTTATGTCAAAGTGAAGCTCTTGGAAAATTTGAAAGAATTTTTCCATCGATGACTAGCTTTCTCGCGGAGCTTTGCTCATGTAAGCGTGAGGATAAGGAATAGAAGTTTTGGATTTAGGGTCAACAAGCGGAGGTTCAAAACAACTCGAGGTTTGGGTTTGGGGACAACACGAGGATGGACATTGTTGTTACTCCGTTATTAGTAGGGAGTTCCTTGTCCTTTGTCGCCTCGGGTTCTCTTTCCACTACCTTCGGGAGAGAAGAAGAAGAGGTAGTAGGAATAGCGGGTCCGGCATATGAAGCACCACTACGGGTTGTGATCGCTTTTGCATCGCCCCTCGGATTAGCGATCGTGTTGCTAGGTAAAGTACACGAGCAGGGTCGATCATTTAAAGACTTCTTGATCTCGAAATCTGGTGACCAACAACCGATTCATTTCCTCTTGGGATTTCATGAATTGTTTCAACAACTCATCGGATGATGGGCGGTTGGAACAATGGCTTGAGTTTGCAGGAAAATTCGGCCTCTATTGTTAGGATTAGGGCCTTGATTTTGAAAATTCCTTGATTATTTCCATGAAAATACCACAGGTTGAAATTTCCACGACACAGGTTTCTATTGTAATTTCCTTGATGTTGGAAATTTTGATTCGATTTTGATAACCGTTGTTTGGACCGAAATTACCTTGGTTTTGAAAACCTTGGTTTGGTCTGTTTGATTCGATTACGGTTTTGGTTTTGATTGAAACGGGAGGTCGAGTAGTGGTTAGGGCGGTGGTTCGGGTCTCTAGGAGCACGATATTGATTGCCTCCTTGATTAGACATCCGCCCACGACATTGGCTTCAAAGGGTTACCATCGGTGGCCATACTGATTATAGTAAGCATGGGGCCACCACGGTAACACAGACTTCCACTTTCTTAACTTGAGGAGGTGAAGTTTGTGGAAAAAGACTTTCTTACGGTTGGAAAGAACCAAAGCTTGAATAGCTTCCGTGAGTTTATCAATCTTAGCATCGGTGCTAGGCGACTCACGGGCGATGAAGAAGAAGGACCAACAACGACTTGGGAAACAACCGGCTTGCTTCGTGCGGTCACGGACTTTAGACTTGTTTTCGATTATCGCTAAAGCTTCTTTGGCGGTTTTGCTTAGGAAATTTCCTCCAGCGGAGGAATTGAGAGAATCTTGATCAGATTGACTCACTCCATTGTAGAAAGTATCGAGTTGCATCAACTCGGAGAAACCGTGGTGAGGACATTTGCGAAGCAATTCCTTGAAAGCGATCCCACGATTCATTGAAGGATTCATCAAACTTACGAGTGAACTTGATGATTTCATTTTAAGACTCGTGGTCTTGGAAGGTGGATAGAATTCATTCACAAATTTCTTCACGGATCTTCCCATGTCTCTATAGATTGAGGGGTTGTTTTCAAGCCAAATCCGGGCTTGCCCTCGAGAAAATGGGAGCGGAAGAAGCTTAACGACATCGGTGGGGACATTCTTATACTTGATGGTAGATGCAATCTTGTTAAACCATCGAATATGAGCATGAGGATCGTCCGCTCAAAACCGAAGAATTGATTAGAGGTTACAAGATTGATAACCGGTCTTGAGTTCAAAGTTTTCGACCACGATGGTGGGTACAACGATAACATCTCCATACCCGTCGATGGGTGCACGGAGAAGCTCACACATAGGAATTTCATCCGCCATGATAGCGGAAGTAGTGTGAGCGATCCGGATCTCGGATCCGGTGATGGAAGCGAAAGTCTCGAACACGCCTTCTTGGAATCTTGACAAGCTCACGAAATGGGCTCACGGATCTAGAAGAGCGAGTGCGCATACACTAGAGTTAACTCTAAGGAAACTCGAGTTAAGGAGAAATGGAATTATGAAAATCTTTCGGATGAGAATGAGAATTATGAAGGCGTTTTATAAAAATGGGGTGAGAAGAATCTTTATGGGTTTTACGGTTACGAAGCGTCGATATCACAACAAAATCAATTAACACAAAATCGAGGCAAAACAACGATGAACTTAACCAATAATCCAAGATGAATGGCTTCTTTGAAAAAGGTACACCAATCACAAGGACACAAAGGCAAGTTTTAAATCTTTAGTTCGGGAACTTATTATGGTCGCACCCCAGTTAGGTAGTGCCTTGCCTTGGTTTTCGGTGGTAATCTTTTAAGTTGTTATTATTAAAGAAAGCAGCGAATCTTTTGTATTTTATTATTTGATACATATATAGAAACAAAAGGAAAAATATTTTTGTGTTTTATCGTTTTGGATGTTTTTTTGGGTTTTGGATTTTTAGAAGAAAATATGGATATATATATATATGGATAGATGGATGATATAAACAAATGAGTGAGGATTCAAACAACTAATCGCTAGGCGGAAGATAAATAGCCTGACTCCCGGCGTGGCGTAAAAATTTGATCTGCATGAAGCACCGTCAAGTTTTCTCATGCATGCAAGAAACTTAAAAGCGACAAGCACGGATGCAATGAAGATCGAGGAGTATAGAGTCTCCCGGTCGTTATGTCCCGGTGAGCTATGCGATGAATTATCAAGCGTTTAGTGATCGAGGAGTTTGAGCGGAAAAAGGATTTGGTTATGATTATAACTACGGAAAAAGCCAACAAATTACAACGGCTTAAATGCAAATTAAAGAAAGTTAAAAGATAAAATCTATTAAATAAACGCTATCACTATAATTAAAATGATGTTTTTGTTTTATGTTTTATAAAGCGAAATTAAAATCTACGTGACGTCTGAATAAAAAGTGAAACTTAATCAATATTAACCCTAAAAATATGAAAATGATATTTTACAATCCTAATGATAAAAGAAACTTTTAGAAAAGAAAATTATTTTATCACTAATTATCTAATTATTATTAATTAAAACTATTTTTAACTATTTAATAATTAACTAAAATACAAGAAATTAGGAAATAAAGCTAGAAAAATAAAATTATGAAATGGAAAAGTCTAAAATATCAAACTAGAATTTTCAAAACTATTTTTGTATTTTTCGATTATTTTCTATTTTTATGAATTTTAAACTATTAAAAACTAATTAAATTACTAAAATTACCAAATAAACTATGAAAAATCTGGAAAATTACTTTTTCACTTTTTATATTTATCTAAACCTAAGAAAATTGAAAAATTATTTTTTGAACCTTTTACGAATTTTTATATTAAAAGCTAATTAAAATGATTAAAAACTAATTTAAATTAAGAAAAATAGCTAAACAACTTGGAAAAATCTGAAAATTTCAGGAAAACTCTAAAATGATATTAGGAATATGAGAAAATTGGAAAAACAGGCACTTGTGTGGAGAAATTAGAAGCGCTTTGGAAGTGCTTATTAATAAGCACTTTGAAATAAGCTAAATGACAACAAATAAGCTACCAACTGTTTACCAAAGTTCTAAATGCTAAAAGAACTAAAATGCAACTAAGAATCAACAAGCTACAACCTCTGAATCAGCAAGATCATCGAGATTTGATGTTTATGAGTTAATAAGTTAAAAGCAGTTACGAGTGCTACTTTAAGCTTATGCACAAGCTTCAAAATAAGCTCAAACAAAAACTACCAATTGGAACTTGTAAAGGACACGGGTGAGATCATGTGTACCAAAATTCGAGACATGGCAAGCTCTTTTGAGCTCTGTGCACTTGCACAAAATCGAGAAAAACTCGGTATTCAAGCGAGTTTGTGGTGCGAGGCATTTTGGGGCTAAAAGAAGAGCTTATTTGAAGCTTTTGCAAAAATTGTAAAATTCGACTAAAATGGCTGATAAGAAAGAGCACCAGTGAGCTTTTAAAATACCAATTCTCACTTGATAAGTTCGAAATGAAGCTCATGAAAATTCTTTGTAAATGAGCCCAAGCAGACTTTTCACTACTTTTGACTTTTGACAAAATGAAGAACTTTGACTAAATTGAACTTTGGATCCAATTTTATCACTGATGATTGATGTTATATGATAAAACAAGTGTAATGCAAGCAATGTTATGATATCTAAACACAAAATGATGATCTGCAATTCCTAAAATTCACAACAGATGGCGAGTTAGAGCAGATTTTAGAACAATTTTGACTTTTGATGTTGCGGACCCCAAACTATTGATTCAAATGAGTTCAAATGATCTTAAGACACATGAAACAACAAAAAGCTATCAACCAACATAGGCCTAAAAACAGATAGATTGATAATCCAAACACCCCTATATAACACGATTTGAGCTTAAAACAGATTTAAACAATGAACCAACTTATATTATGATCAAACTAACTTAATTGACCTAGATACTACTATTACCACAGGTTACAACTATTTAAACTACAAAAGCAGATTATGCAAAGAAATGAGCTTGAAAACCACTTACAAATTGTCCAAGCCACAATGGCTAGCAAAATGAGAACCAAGAACCACTAACCTATCAAACCCAATCCAATAGCTATAATTCAACCCATTTCCATATTGCATCAACCCATTTCCTTTACGCATCAATTTTGACCCATGTTGACTTTTGTTGACCAAAGTTCAAAAGTGAGTGAAACTTAAATGTGAGCTTATGGAAAGCTTTTATGAGCTTATATGAGCTTATTTGAAATTGAAATTGAGTTGCTAAAGCTTTGACAAATGAGTTTGAAACTTGAAATTTCAACGATTAACAATAATTATGGAAATTGAACATAAACTAAAATTAATCCTTGAATCAAGTTGAAATACACTTAAAAGAGTTTACTTGAGTACAAAATAACTTGAAAATACAAATGTAAATCTAATTTAGACTAAGGAATTTATAAAGCGACATACATTGCTAAAATATAAAACTAACTCCTTCTTTGATGCTTCTCTTGGCCTTTTATACACCCAAGTCTCTCTCTCCTCTTTACGAATAGTTCCCACTAATAAAATGACCATTGGATCACTCGAATTGATCTTAGCCGTTTAAAGCAATTTTGGCGCCAATTCTTGGTTTAACAATTTGGAGGTGGGCGGGGGTAGGTATGGGCGCATTTAATGATTTCTTGGCTCATTGTGTTTGGAGGGGGTAGTGATGATGGTTGAGTGTATCGAGTGAGTTTTGAGGTTTGGGATGGGTGATGATGGAAATGGTGCACATGTGAGGAGAGAGAGGAAAGGGATGGGTCAAACTTATTTGACCGGTATTAAACAAAGGGTGGGTTGGATTCGGGTTAAACCGGGTAAAGGTTGGGCACAGGATTGGATTGGGTATTTTGTTGGGCGAAAGGTGATAAAGGGTCCATTTGTTAAGTTTAAAACACAAGGACCATTATGCAATTCCAACAAAACCAAGGGACCAATTCACGTAATTTTGCAAAGGTGCTTGAGGACTGAAATTGACAAGAGTTGATATTACAAGGACCAAAGTTGCCCTTTCAATTTTTCGGGGCCATTTCGCCAATTTGCAAACTTGAAGGACCAATTTGTAATTTTCTCAAAACTTTTACATTTTCACCAAAGGACCAAATTTGACAAGTTATGATTTAAAAGGACCTTTGATGATTTTTCTTTTGAAATTTTGACTCGGGGACTATTTTGACAATTTTAGAAACTTGGGGACTAAAGCGCAATTTTGCAAATTTGATATGTTTTTCATCGATTTTGATATTTTGCATTTAAAACACATAAAACAACGATTTGTGATATTTTGATCATTTTGATGTGTTTAAAAGAGTGTTTGAAAAGCTTATAAAACGAGATGATTTTGCGGTTTATATTTGTACAAAATGATGAGTATTTACTTACAATAGCTCCATTTTGTCTAACACCTCATCCTTTGCTACTAAAATAGATGACATAAGGATGGTTTCAATTGAAACTAAAATTTGTATACGACAGTGCAACAAACTGTGGTGAAGTAACAAATATGTAATAGCTAAACAATTCATCCGCAATATGTTCTAGCTGCTACCGCTATATAACAAGAAATACCAAAAGCTTTTTCCTATTGCTTAAACTATTTACTAAGTAGGTTATGACTCAAATTTTCATTGAAGACAAAAAATAAAAATATTTACCGCATCAATATTTTTAACGTAGCCGTAATGTATGCTCGTGTTTTGTCCTCCCATGTTTCATCCATTCGCTCTTGCCGCTTGATCGACACATCTACAAACTAACCGGTGCCTTTTTTTGTTAATCGGCACAACGTCAAGCTTTTCTTTATCTGATAAAACGCTCCTGCCAATAGCCACGCCAGTTATCGTTATTTACTGATAATAAAAAGGCAATGGAATCTTACATTCTAGCGAAGTTAACCTCCGTAAACCGAACACGCCTAATGGAAAAAGATACGATGTTCCGGACCATATGTTGACATCCTTCGCGGCTGTACCAGTTGATTGACAAAAGGATCATGTCAAGTTTGTGATTAAGTTTGATTTTACTCCATAGTAAGCAATTCTTTCCCCCACACATACACCTGCATAAAATATCAGTATGATGAGTTATCGAATTTAACTTCAATGACTTATAAGCTTATGTAACTCGGCCTATATACCATAAGACTTTTTTTAAGGCTTACTTCTCAATTTATGAGGTCATACCCATTTTCAAGTTATAACTATGTAATCAAAAAATATGAAAAAAAAGCATATTTCTTTGTTCAGGTTAACTCACGTTGGGTTGGACTGGTCCTAACCTATTCAACCTACTTGGCATATTTCTTTTATAGCTCAATTTTTAGTTATCTGTTTGCCTTCTTAAAGATATAGTATCACCCAAATCGACCCATTCATATGTAAATGGGTCGAAAGTTCCGTCTTTATAAGTAAAAGCTTTTCCTAGGTTCCTTATATTCATAAGCTACAGAGTGTATCCTAAGTAATCTCCAAATAATGGTTTTTAATTTAGTTCTTGTTGCAAGCGATAAAAAAATAGCTGCATGACTAAATGTCAATTTGGCAGCCACGCATAGAGCATAAGCTATTGTACAACGGCGTAGGTATTACTATAAGTAAAAGCTACACAGACCTATGCAATTTTATTGCCCCCTGAACTGCACCCTCTGAACCTCAACCCCTGAACCTCATACCCTGAACCGTACAATAGACAATCTTATCAGCAGCTGGTAACTCACCCTATATCCAACTCTCAAAAACCATTGAGCTGAATAATCCAATAAATAACTATTTCAATAAAACACAAATAACCATGAATAAGTAAAACACCCAAATGTTGCTAATTTGTTCCAACTATTTTTTTTTATCAAAAGACCTAATCTGTTTGTAAAGCCACACTCGGATAACAAAACAAAAATCCTATCAATACCCACTTAAACTAAACACAAATTAACCACAAATTAGTAAAAAGGATAAAGAATTAAATACCTTGATTAAAAAAAATCATGACAACAACACTTGTGGTTAATTTTTGGGTTTGTGAATTAATCCAGATTCACTTGTGGATTTGTGTTGCCTTGGGAATTACCCATCCAGATTCACGATTGTTTGGATTTGTGTTGCCATCGGTGCATTTTTGGGTTTTCAAGATGAAATTAGTGTGTGTTTTTTTGTTGAAAGAGATTTTAGCTTGGTGGATTTTATGAGATGGAGAAGAATGTTTATGTCGATTGGTCGCAAGAAGTCGATCCGAAGATGGTGAGTTGGAATAAATGAGAGTTCGGATTTTTCTAGGATTGTATTTATGTGTGTGTTGTGTTTATCTGGGTTTTGTAAAATGACCGACATACTGTTCATTGGGTGGTGTAGCAAAACTTTGGTAGCCAATCATAAAGAGGCAAGTGTAAAAAATTATCCTAATGACACTAAAACAGCCAATAGAATTTGAGATTAGGATACTAATCACCTTATAAGAGACTTGCTTTGCACCACTCAAGGAATGCCTTTTAGTATATATATAATATGTGTGGCTTTTTTTAGTTACAAAAGTCATGTACTCCTTCCGTCCATTTTAATTTTAACCAATTAAAAGTGAGTTTAGTAGTGAAGATGATATTTGATTTGTTTAAAAGTGTATTAGGTTCTTTTTATGACTCAAGGAGTAAATTAGTTTCTTTTTACCCCAAAATAGCATTTTGATTGATAACTCGTGTGTGCAATTGACCTATCATAAATTATTCTGCACAAATATATTAACAAAGGTACATGCATCTGCCAAGTATTTAATCACTAATTAATTGTTTTGATGTATTTGCACATACAATAAAACCTCATAAACACTAGGATAGAACCATCACTAATCACTTTCCATTTAAAGCAAGTTACACGTGAGTTCCCACTTTTAGCACACACATATATTTAGCAAAAACAAAGAAGGGTTCTTCTGATATGTCAAATGACACCAATACCCATTGTGTATCTTCAACTATCTTCCATTTTTAGGGCTATTATTGTCAAATCAACTTATTATTTCTACACCCATTTTTGTTTGACGGTCAACTTTCCGGCGCCACGTCATCTTCAAAGTACACATTTTGTTGCCAAACGACATCGTTTCAAGTCACAAAACACAAGACAAATACTTGGGTTCTTAACTTCAAACTCTTTCATCTTCCCCAAACAAAAACACATACAATCTCTTTCATGAATCTTTACATAATAAAGTGAAATGGGCATGTAGAAAATCACCTCTTTTTTATATAAAGTTCCAATCTTTATACTTATTTGACACAAAATGACTACCAAGGTCAAGTTTTTACACCTTGTAACCATACTATTACACTTCTTTATCATCATCACAAATGCCACTATTCTTGATCAAAGTCAAGAAAAAGAAAGTTTGATATCTTTCAAGAACTCACTTTTGAACCCAAAAATGCTCACAAAATGGAACCATGACACACCACATTGTGAATGGGAAGGTGTTACTTGCCAAAATGACCGAGTTACATCACTCATTCTGTCAACTCAGTCACTCAAAGGCTCACTACCCAACTCACTATTCTCACTCACTAATCTCATAACCCTTGACCTATCCAAAAACCAATTCTCAGGCCATCTTTCTACCAAAATATCCAATCTCAGAAACCTCAAGTCCCTAAACCTGGGTGAAAACGAGTTATCAGGTGAGTTACCGAGTCAACTCGGTGAGTTGACTCAGTTGCAAACCCTTGAACTCGGTCCCAACTTTTTCACAGGAAAAATCCCACCTTCCATTGGAAAGCTTGCATCTTTACAGTCTTTAGACCTTTCCTCAAATACCCTCGTCGGAAAAATCCCACCGGAGATCGGAGAGTTGACCAGTCTCCGGTCACTTGGACTCGGTAACAATTTTTTATCCGGTGAAATTTACCCTTCTTTTTTTACCAAGCTTCAAGATTTAGTCTTTTTAGACATTGCAAACAATACCCTTGAAGGAACCATCCCCCCTGAAATTGGTTACTTAACTAACTTAACTGATCTTTTCATCGGAATAAACCAGTTTTCCGGCCAAATTCCGCCGGAAATTGGACAGTTAAAAAAGTTGGTAAATTTTTTTTCACCGTCTTGTAAAATTTCAGGGCCATTACCAGATACCCTTTTAAATCTTGTGTCGTTATCTAAGTTGGATTTGTCTTATAACCCTTTAAAATGCTCAATCCCAAAAGCATTGGGTCAGTTAAAAAATTTGACTATATTAAACTTAGTGTACTCCCAGCTTAACGGTTCGATACCTAGTGAACTAGGAAACTGTAGGAATTTGAAGACGTTGGTTTTGTCTTTTAATTCGTTATCTGGGTCGTTACCTGAAGAGTTGTCGAATTTGCCCTTGTTGTCGTTTTCGGCTGAGAATAATGACCTTTCGGGTGATTTGCCGAAATGGGTTGGTAAATGGGGTCAAATTAACTCGCTTTTGTTGGCGGGGAATAGGTTTACGGGTCGGGTGCCTAAGGAGATAGGGAACTTGACAATGCTGAATAGTTTGGGGTTGAGTAATAACTTGTTGACTGGTTTTGTGCCTAGGGAGATATGTAATGCGGTTTCGTTAAGTGAGCTTGATTTAGAAAGTAATATGCTTTCGGGTTCGATTGGGAATACTTTTGTGGGGTGTAGGAATCTTACTCAGTTGGTTTTGTCTGAGAATCAGATTGTTGGCGTGATTCCTGAGTATTTGTTTGAGCTTCCTTTGATGGTACTTGATCTTGATTCGAATTTGTTAAACGGGTCGATTCCTGTTAAGTTATGGAAGTCGAGTAGTTTAATGGAATTTTCAGCTGCTAATAACATGTTGGAAGGTGGTCTTGTTGAGGAGATTGGGAGTTTAGTTACTTTAGAAAGATTGATTCTTAGTAACAATAGGTTAAGTGGTGTGATTCCGAAAGCGATAGGGATGTTGTCTTCGATTTCGGTACTTAATCTGAACTCAAATCAGTTTTCTGGTTTGATTCCTGCTGAGATTGGGAAGCTTACTTCTCTTACAACCTTAGATCTTGGTGGCAATAGATTAAATGGGTCCATTCCGGTTGAGGTAACGGGTTTGTCCGAGTTGCAGTGCTTGGTACTTTCGAATAATGTTCTTTCTGGCTCTATTCCTTATTCGAAGAGTTCAAGTTATTTTAGGGAGGTTAGTATACCTGACTCGAGTTTTGTTCAGCATCATGGGTTGTATGATCTGTCTAATAACCGGTTGACTGGTGAGATACCTGACGAGTTGGGAGACTGTTTGGTTGTGGTGGATCTTTTGCTTAATGGTAACATGCTGTCAGGGGAGTTGCCTAAGTCTTTAGCAAAGCTAACCAACCTAACGACGTTAGATTTATCTGGAAATTTGTTGTCTGGTGGTATACCAGCTGAGTTTGGTCAGTCGTTGAAGCTGCAAGGGCTCTATTTGGAGAACAATAACCTCACTGGGCACATACCTGTTGAATTAGGCCAACTTCATAGTCTGGTTAAGCTTAATTTGACTGGTAACCGACTCTCGGGCTCAATCCCTTCCACATTTGGGAAGTTAACGGGGTTGACTCATTTGGACTTAAGTCGTAATCTCCTCGATGGCGAACTTCCTTCAACACTTTCGAGCATGGCGAATCTTGTTGGGCTTTTTCTACAACAAAACAAAATATCGGGTTGTTTAGATGATTTCTTGGTTGGTTCCATGGATTGGCGGATCGAGACATTGAATTTAAGCAATAATTTGTTCTCTGAAATGTTGCCTCGCACTTTAGGCAATATGTCGTATTTGACCACGTTGGATCTGCACGGGAATGCGTTCACTGGTGATATCCCATGGGGGATCGGGAATCTTATGGAGCTTGAGTTCTTAGATTTTTCAAACAATAAGTTATCGGGTCGAATTCCTGATAGTCTTTGCAGTGTTTCAAGTTTAAGTTACATGAATCTGGCTGGAAACAGATTAGAAGGCCCTGTTCCAAATAATGGAATTTGCGGGAATACATCAAGAATCACGTTATCTGATAACAAAGCATTATGTGGTGGAGTTCTTGGTCTACAATGTCCCAGTACAAGCTTTCGAAGAGGGTCAAAGTTTTTCAGCATCTGGTCGTTAGCTTCTATTGGCATCGGGACATTATTGATCACTGCTTTTATAACAACTGTGGCAATAAAACGTGTTCACAGAATCAAGAAAAGATCCGATTGTGAAGACCCTGGCGCGAATAACAGTAGTTCAGTTGATCATAATCTTTATCTTTTGAGTAGCAGCAGGTCAAAAGAGTCGTTAAGTATCAATGTAGCAATGTTTGAACAACCTCTTGTAAAGTTAACTCTTTCCGACATTCTTGAAGCCACAAATAACTTTTGTAAAACCAAAATTGTTGGTGACGGTGGGTTTGGTACAGTCTACAAAGCCCAGTTGCCGAATGAAAAGACTGTTGCAGTCAAGAAACTGAACCAGTCAAAATCGCAGGGTCAACGTGAGTTTTTAGCTGAAATGGAAACCTTAGGAAAGGTTAAGCATCGGAATCTTGTGTCATTGCTCGGTTACTGCTCATTTGGTGAAGAAAAGCTGCTCGTTTATGATTACATGGCGAATGGAAGTTTGGACCATTGGTTAAGAACCTGTACGGAAGACATGGGAGTTTTGACTTGGGCTAAAAGATTCAGGATTGCGGTGGGTTCAGCTCGTGGGCTGGCCTTTTTACACCATGGGTTCACTCCACATATTATTCACAGAGATATTAAAGCTAGTAACATTTTACTAAATGAAGATTTCGAGCCAAAAGTTGCTGATTTTGGGCTAGCAAGGTTAATAAGTGCATGTGAGACTCACGTAAGTACTGATCTAGCCGGAACATTTGGTTATATTCCACCCGAGTATGGTCAAAGCTGGCGGTCAACAACAAAGGGTGATGTTTATAGCTTTGGAGTGATACTTCTTGAATTGGTGACGGGGAAAGAGCCAACAGGATTAGAGTTCAAAGACGTTGAAGGTGGGAATTTGGTAGGGTGGGTTTGCTATAAGATCAAGAAAGGCCAAGCCGTCGATGTGCTTGATCCAACGATTGTTGATGCTTCTTCAAAGAAGGCGATGCTTCAGATGGTCCAGATTGCTGCGATTTGTGTATCTGATAATCCAGCTAATCGGCCTTCTATGCTTAACGTGCTTAAGTTTCTAAAAGGAATCAAACATGAGTTATGAAAATAGTAAGTTGTGGGTAGACTAATACACTCTTGTAGTTGTAAGCAGTATGATTTTATTCAATGAAGTAAAGAATTTCGCTATATATTTTTGATATCTAGTGTTCTTATTTGGAAGAGCTTAAGTGGTTTCATATCGGTTACTTTCTTGCAAAATACACCATGTTTGGTTACAAGCATGTTACTCATCTGTCCTTGTTCGAAATTTTGTTAAAGCGTACTTGAGTTATCTATAGTTGGTTCGATGAAATTTTCAAAAATCGATGTACTTGAGCAATGTATTCAAGAGGTGGCATTATTGCCGAATGACAGCCTTACAGTTCGATTGAAAATACACCATGTTTGGTCGGTAATAATATCATGATTATCGATATAATGTTAATGGTAAAAAAGCTGGTTTGGAAGTTTAAGCTGTGAGTGAATAATTTGCATCATATTAGATATCTAGACTTCTAAAGGTGTTTGGCTGAGCTTATTTGAAAGAGCTTAAGTGGTTCCAGAAAAACCTCAAAACAAACCTTTGCATAATTTAGACAATAAACATAAGCTCTATATTTGAAGCTTATTGTATATTGAAACTGAAATAAGACATTAAGCTTCTCAAATAAGGCAACTCGGCCAAAGTTTAACTAGGCCTATTTTTAACTAGGCAACTCGCATCAAAACAAAATAAGAGGAAACAATGTGAAGATAAGAGGTAACGAAATAAAAGAATCAAACACAGATGCCCAACAATTCTACTCGGCAAACTAACTTTAATGAGAAAGTTGTATGTTAAATCTAAAATTGTTACACGTAGAGAATGTTAAAAAAATTAAAGCAAGCAGAGCACAACACACAACATGTTGTGTCGGACCCCTTTTAATTTAATTAAAAGGCAAATTTTGGGTTGAAGTTATAAAGATGTCAATGCTTTTAGTTTCTATCGATGTGGGACAAGTTATGGTTGAAGTTATAAGGATGTTATTGTTTTTAGTTTTTATCCATATGGGATAAGCTATGTAGATAAATTTAGCATAAGATTACAAGTAGATTAATAACTTGTTTGATTCCAAGGGAGTCGATTTTGGTAAAGCAGTATGACTTTCTTAATGAAGTGAAGATTTTCTCTATATATTTTTGTGTTCCCTTTTGGAGAGTATTTGTTAGGGTGATAATACAAATCTTGTTAAGCAATATAAATTATGATATAAGTTTTTGGTTTATACTTTAAGTTGATGTGTTACGAAGACCGAAGTCCATGTGGATACCGGAATCGTGCAATGAAAGCAAGAAAACAATACCATGGTAACGAGTATGAATATGCACCAACACAAGCAATAAGAGTGTATTCAATAAGTGAAATTAGTTATGGCCACATACCCACAGTTCGATAAGCGAGTAAATACATAAACACGACTAAAATTGATCAATGGTAAAAAAAAGTTTGTTTGGAAGTTTAAGGCCGTAAGGTACGTCTACCTTCACATGTTCTCTCCCTCATAAAAGTTTGACCGGCAAAGGTATCCTGCAAACCAGGACTTGCAAAAATTGTGCGCACAAGGTGTAGTAAGTGGAAGAGTCATCACTTTGTGGCAAATGAGACAGCAGAACTCTGCAGTACCATATACATCATCTAATTAGCATTTTGCTAATGCAAGTGGTGTTCAGAACAAAAGTATAGCATTTAGAGGTCAAAGGGGGCGAATAGGTACCTGACCCACCCATCCTGTCACCTCTACTATCACGTAACAAAAACAAAGGACAAACCTTACGAGCCAAGCTTGAGCTTAACATGTAAGGTCTGAAATGAGCCGAGCTCGTGCTTGGGTCGACTCGTTTGCCCCCAAGTTCTAAGGCTCTAAGCTTATTCAGGCAAGGCAAATATGGAGGTATACAGTTATAAACATTAGCAGGAAATCAGGTTCATTTTATATGTGATACTACTACAAGGATACATAAATACATATGATCGTCATATTTGTTGCCACAAAAGCATCATAAGATGAGTTCACTATAATAACCAATACTTGAGTCGCTCACTCACAGACATTTGTGTTTAACGCCGAACATTTCTTTTACTATTGACATCCTCAGTATCTCTATTACATACATGTTTTCTACTTCCTGGTGCAGGAACTTTCCACAACCAACAAGCTTTTTATCCCCCTGAACAAATTAATGTACAACCTAATAACCAAGTCCTGGAACTGTCATAGTAAGAAAAAGGAAAAGCAAATTTAATCCCACAGCAAGAAGTTGCATCATGTTCTCACATCATAATCCCAAGATGCCTTTATCTCGGTTATATCGGTTACGTTTTGTTACTTAACTCAGAATTAGTTACAGAATCAAGCTAGCAAAAACAACTAAAATGACTGCAATGACAAACCTTGTCCATGGAGCAGGATCATTATCAGAATGAACCACCGACATACCTTGTATCCCTTTTAGAATCTAAATGTCAGCGAGTGTTTTAATGAATCCTGTTGATTAATCTAAACTGATAGTGTGATATCATACTTGAATTCCAGGTTTCCTCCAGCATTTTCCAATCCTGTAAATCCCATCATACCATACTCCTTGCTCAGGTGCATAAGCAGATCATTTTTTGTTTGTGTGACCTGTCCATGTATATAGAGTATTGTCAGGTACAAAGGCTTACTAATTACCATATCATACACGTACATAGTGATTTGTGAATTTGGGCATCTAGCAAACTACAAGTCGATGCATTGAATCATGAGTAACTCAACTTGTAAAATATGCCACAAGACCATACCTCACGACAAGTACCGGGTAGCCTTTTCTGCAATTAACGCGTAAAGCTTCGTTGAATTTCTCAAACCTCTGATCAGATGACTGAGTCTTGTTGGTCCTTTTATTTCCACTCAAGTCTCTCCCCACTGCCAATAACAAAAAGTTTGCAAATAAAGATACATGTCTTGGTGGAATAGAATTATTAAAAACAGAAGTTATAAGTTATACGATATTGATACAACAAAAAGTAAATAGGTTTCACAGTATAGCAAAAACCAAATTTACCAATCACTACCAAACAACAAATGGGCACTGCAACCTCGTTGTCAAGCAACATCGTTGAAAGTGGATCACGTACCTTTCAGTATAGAGGAACCACTGTCCATGATCCTCATCATCTTCATATCTCCCGATAGTGCAATAGATGGTGCACCATAATCAGACAGTCCAGATATCCCAGCAACATGAGGAAGATGAGCACCCAACTGTCCACATTCCATACGATCATTCTCTGACCAGAACTCCCGTTCCCCTCTCTGGATCTTTTTCTGCGAGAATAGGTCCAAAATGATCAGGAGCATCCGTCACAAATATCATTCCACTGCAAGCATTAGCCTTCCTGGTCAGTATGGCTTAGGTGGTCCAGAAGCAGCATTTGACTTTGTCATTTTGACATTCTGATCGCAATTACAAGGGATGAGTTAATTCGAGGCTGACTCGCCATTTTAGGAGGACTTGTAGCTCGACATATGGCACAAGTGTGTTTTCCTGACCAACCCATTTCTCAAAACACTTAAAGCAGAAATTATGACCACAAGGTCTGTAACATAAACAGATTATCTTTAAGTCAAGCAAAATATGAAATAAACTTGTTCAATATGTATGTAAAATAATATATCACATTACACAACCATTTGAACTTCTTCTACGGCCCTTAAGCTGAAAACTAAATGGACTAATCTCTAATCATAATGGGTACAAGGTATATTTTGTGTCTCCATACTCACTTGATTATGACTATATAAATTCAGCTCTGGAAAAAAAAAATGTGCAAATTGTAGCAGAAGTACTATATGCAAGTGAAGGTCAAACTGTGGTTGCTACATAATGCATAAGTCAGTGCTCCCTTTGGTTCCAACACCAACAACACAAAAAAGATTCCATTAATACATCACTCAAGCAATTTATACTTTATAGCTACTTATAGTACACAGATAGACCACTATATTACCAGAACTACACACGTTTCACTTTTCACCATTTTATTCCTGGACCTGCGCAGGAGATAAAAAAGGAGGCCGTCTAGTGGAAAGGCACCAACATTTTATCCATCAACGCAACCAATTCCAACGTGTTTCTACAGAATCATAAAGCATAAACATATCAAATAAGCTGAAGGACAGAAAAGTGTATTTTCAAGCATATAATCTGTAAAGAAACAAACATCATAATATTAGCGTATCCGAACAGCCAAAATTCTACATGTTTTGGCCAATAAACAAGAATATGCTCTGACTTAATGGTTGATCATCCACTCTACTCATTTTGTCACCTCCTGGCACTTGGAATAAGGCCACCAATGTCTACTCTAAAACATTGTAATTCATCACATTTTGCCTAAATTCAGAACAGCAAAATAAACTAATAATCCCCATTTACACATTTGGTCTCTTCTAACCAAGAATTTTGACCAAATCAAGACTACAAAGCAAGGAAAACAAACTCCTCAACACCCGGAATCTCAAAAATCTTCTTCAAAGCCTCTTCGCTCGGAGGTCATAACATCGCTCGAAGGTCATAACATTTGTAAGTACCTGCAGCGAAGGTCATAACATCAAAATGAATAACGTTGCCATGAACCTTTGAAAAAAAGAATTTCACGACAGGTGTTTTTTTCTTTTCGGAAAAGACAGGCCAAAGAAGGATTACGTTAAAAGCTTGAAGCTGACAAGGTTTTAAGGACTATAATTAGAAACCGTTTTTGTGGTTTGGTGAGAATTGACAATCTGTATATCATTCATAACTGCACATTTCTCATAATTGCGGGTATTTGTGACATTCAAGTCTCTAAACACTGGAAAATTTAGTGGCAGTTCTATAGTGAAAAGATCAAGGGCAGCCTGCAAGAACTCAACAATTTCAACCAGTTTACATAAAATGGGTCAAATGTTTAAGTAAAAGGAAAGGCGGTCGAACATGTCAAAACTATCCCTCACTTCATTTCAGAGAAAAAATCTAGAACTTGCGGTAAAAAAACAATTGGCTCTGTACTCTACAACTCCTAACTAACGCATTGATTACTAACAATGTATTTTTTAAAAAGTGGACAAAAAACCTGCCCGTTTCAACCGGTTACTTAGACTGACCAAACTATCCATATCACCAATTCACCACCCTCAGTAACAATAATTAACGCACAAGCTACCCATGTTTGCAATAAAACTGTTTTTGTAATCATAGTTAGCGCTTTACCTTTTTAAGGAATTGAAAAGAAAATGGACGAAAGTGTTTTGTAAAAAGATGCATACAACCTCTTTAATTTATGGCAGAATTACAAGTCAAACTTTGAGTAGTATTACCTCAGCAGAAACATTTGGTCGAGTGAGTACCAAATCATCATCATCATAAGAACCACTTTCAACCCTGATGTACCTTAAAGACTTATTACTATAATATACTAAAAGGCAGGAACAACTTTTGCAAAACATTTGCATTAATTGCAAACTTTGCCAACTTGGCGAAAACAGCCCCTGAGGTTCAAGTGTCGTTGCAAAGTAAGTCCTTTAACATTAATAATCTTTCGCAACTTGGCAAAACAACCCCTGAGGTTTAAATGCTAAGTCCTTTAAGCAATCCCGCTGCATCGCTAAACACAAATGTGGCAATTGCTTGCTCGCTAAAGGGACAACCTCCAATATTAGCTTTCTTAGTTTTGGGCACCCTTTTGATAGCTCGAGAAGTCCTAAATCAGATTCTCCCGTATATCTTAGACATAGATGTCTTAGATTATTACCATACTTCCCAATGTATCCTAAACCCACATCCGTCACTCCCCCCATCGTAATATCCAGCCTCTCGAGTTTGCTGCAACCCATTAGCATAGCTCGAACCCCATTGTCTAGCGGTGAATCTGTTATGCCGTCTTTAACATCCAACCACATACGTAAATCACGCAGATTCTTCAAATGAGTTCCGACACACTCAAGAGCTTCATTTGAAACATCTAAGAGCCGAACATCTAAATGATCCAAATTAGGACATGCTTGTGCCAAAGCCATAAGTCCCATGTGAGTCACCCACCCACGATGGTGAAGTTTGCGCAACTTTTTGCAAAACTGACCAATAACTTCCAATCCCTCGTCTCTACATGGATCATTGGTAACTAGAACTTCCAAACTCGGACACCTCTCAAACAAGGAACATACGCAACAATGGGAATAGAGATCCAATTCCCGTAGCTGATTGAGATAAGGGAGTAGAAAAGGGTATGAAGCTGTGTTCAACTCCTCATCCTCAATACGTAAACCACGAATATTTGGGGGGAATTTAAAACCACTATAGTCCCAATCTTTATCAATAATCCCGATGCCAAAATGATCGAGCTTCTTAGCATGCTTAAACACTTCTCTAAAATCACCTAACCTTTGTGGAAAAATATTCAGAGACACTAACGACTTGCTACATTTTTTAGCAAGCCGTGCAACATCTTTCACATCGTACCGCTCAAACTGGTTATGAAAACTTAACGACTCCATAACCGTGTTACACGAAGCCAACTCATGTAACCATTTCCCACTACGCCTGTCATAATCTTCTAACCAATTATATTCTAAACGCAAACTTCTCAAATCAGTACAACACCTAACGACATCAATCACATCATCCTCCGAAAACATTTTACAGCCACAAATCTCTAAACTCCTTAAGTTAGCACCTCGGGTTTTCGCCAAGTGTTTGAGATCAGAAGGAGACACAATCATGTTCCGGATAGACAGCGAGTTCAAACGCTCAAACTTAACAGCTATTTTAATCCACGGGGTGACCGAAATACGACAATTTTTAGCGGTTTCGTATCCACGGCCATGGGGGTCAGACTTAAGTGTTAAGGACTCGAGATTAGGGAATCTATGGCTTAAACGTTTAAGGTTAGGAAGGTAATGCACGTGGACAGTTACGTGTTTACGCGTTAATGAATCGATATCGAAATATTTCCTAGAGACTAATGAAACAGAATTAAGGACATCGTTGTCCTTTATGTAAGGAATTACACAATCTAACACTAACTCTAACTCCATATCTTTAACTATAAGATTGAAAGCCTTACCAATTCAGCTGACCGGAATATTGGAAATGAGGTTTTGATTTTAGGGTTTGTGTGGAATTGATTTGGGGAAATGAAATGGGCTTTTTTTTATTTTTTTTTTTTTTTTTTTTTTTTATATTTTACTTTTTTAATTAAAATAAGACTAAAATCTGACGTTGGCTCTCTAAACTGTCGAGACGGATCGCGATGGAAAAACTCGCCTTTTCATCGCCACATGTCCAAACCTGGCCATTAAACGTCGAATCGTCCTCGACCAATAACGCCTACGTCAACGTCTCTTTTCTCATTAGTTATTGGAGGGTATTATAGTCATTCACATTTATAACTCAACTTAGTTAATTTTAACTCAAGAACTATTCCACCAAACAAAAGGGATATTGTTTGAACAAATAATATCGATGTCACGCAGTCACCACTTAAGTATGACTTCATAAAAGTCATTGGTAAAAGAAAGTAATAAATATGAAAATTTGCCCAAGATTAACAAACAAATTTATACATTATCAACTACTTAGCTAGTTGACTTAAAACAGTCAACTATATACAGTGTTTGATGAAATGGAACATAACTGATACTACAGAGTCATTGTCTGATACATGTTAATATACTGATTCGTTATAAAATATAAAAGATGAATTTGGGCCCAACTTCAAAACGTTCAACTGCTGAATCTTCAAATTATCTACACAACTGTGATTGATATCCATAAACTGTTGAACCGACAAAACTTTTAGCCCTAAATTGATGATGTTGCTGCCACCTTGTCTGCAAAAACAAGTATACAAACTACAAACATATAAGTTATGAATCTGTAGTGTTACTGACTTACAAATTAATGGAATTTAACACATGACATGGTATTCATCATCGAAACATCACATAGGGTCGCCTTTGGTGACAATGCTAGGACGCAGCTTGTAATCTTTTCTTTGCTCAGAAGGGTGTCTTAACACCGCTTGAAACATCTGCGAGACCACCACCAACCCTTTCGGCCTTCCCTCCAAGTCAAAATCGTGCAAGTTCTCAACATCAAACCCCGCAAACTCAACCATTTTGGCCTTCCCATTCCCATCTAAACCTCGCTTAAATTCTTGAACAACTTCTCTCCTTTTTTTTTCTGGGCAAACCTCCTCTTCATCAACCATCTTTCCTTTTCCTTTAATTTTGTCCTTTTTTTTAGCTACAGCCCCTTATTCGTCTTTGATTACTACACCACCTTTCACTCTTGGTGTCTGGTTCCACTCCCTGCATTTTTTCTTATTTATCCCCGCCATTGACGCCTAGTCCTAGAAGGTGTTTGACTAAGCATTCTAAAGTTAGCATCCCGCTTCTACCCAACCCACAACTTCAAAACTGATGTTTTTTAAGTAAAATTGTGCTAACTTTTGGGGCTTGTGGGCTACGAAGATATCAACTGACTCATTTGTTTCACGATATTTACAGGAACGCTAAAGCCCGAGAGAGAAGAAGGAGGGACTTGGGATGCGTAAAGTATATCAAAGATGAAGGAGGACGGACCATTGTGAACGTAGAGGATATTAGAAAGAGATGAGGAGAGTACTTCTTCTCTTTTCAACGAAGGAAGTACTGAAGGCAGAGCGGAACAACTAGCCAACGATCAGAGTGCTACTATTCGAGGATTAGTCAACCAGAATTGAAGGTTGCACTACAGAAGATGCGAATAAACAAAGCGGTAGGGCCGGACCAACTCCCCATAGAAGCTTGGAGGTGATTGGGAGATAGGGGTTTGATTGGTTGACATGCCTCTTCAACAAGATCTTTTCCGGGGATAAGATGCCAGAAGAATGGAGACTCAGTGAAGTCATCCCCATCTACAAGAATAAGGGGGATGTACAAGAGTGTAGGAACTATAGGGGCATTAAGCTTCTCAGCCACACCATGAAGCTTTGGGAGAGAGTTATTGAGAGAAGGTTGAGAAGGGAGACGAGGGTGTCCGAGAACCAATTTGGTTTTATGCCAGGAAGGTCCTCGATTGAAGCTATTCACCTTCTCAGAAGTCTCATGGAGAAGTTTAAAGAAAGACAAAAGGACTTGCATATGGCGTTCCTTGATCTTGAAAAGGCTTATTATAGTGTCCCGCGCGAGTTGATTTGGAGAACTCTTATCAACAGAGGAACCCCAAAGAGATACGTGAGAGTCATTAGGGATATGTACGAGGGAGCTAAGACTCGTGTACGGTCCACCGTGGGGATCTCATAGTTTTTCCCAGTGGAAGTTGGGCTCCACTAAGGATCCGCAATTAGTCCCTACCTATTCGCCTTGATCCTAGATGAGTTATCTCGAGGGGTACAAGAGGGCATCCTATGGAACATGATCTTTGCGAGATGACATTGTGTTGGTGGCGTAATCCGCGGAAGGGTTAAACATCGACTTGAGCAATGGAGGAGGCTCTTGAAGACAATGGTCTTGGTGGCGAGAGAAGCGCGAATACGAGATGTGATTTTGGGAGGATCGAGACAGTCACCACGAACAAATTGATATCCATATCGGTGACCATATCCCGCCACCCAAGGAGTCTTTTAGATACTGGGATCAATTGTACACAAATCGTGGAGGATAGATGAGGACGTAACCCACCGGATTAGAGCGGGGTGTGCGAGGTGGAGGCGGCGTCGGGAGTTCTTTGTGACAGAACATCCCCTTAAAGCTAAAGGGAAAATTCTATAAGGTGGCGATTAGACACGCTATTTTGTACGGCTCGAATGTTGGCCCATATCAAAGGCTCATGCTAACGTGGTAGAGGTGGCGGTGAGGATGCTAAGATGGATGTGTGGTAAAACCTTGCTTGACATGATCCCGAACGGAGTTTTCGAGAGAAAACTTGAGGTCGGGAGTATTGTTTCAAAAATGAGAGAAGGAAGGCTGAGGTGGTTCGGTCATGTCAGGAGGAGGCCACAGTCAGCGCCAGTTAGAAGGGTCGAAGCGCTAGTGGTTGATGGCGTGAGAAGGAGGGGTAGACCCAATCGCAGGTGGGAGGATAGACTTAAGCTAGACATGATAGAGCTTCGTTTGACCGAGGACATGATCTCAGATAGGAAGAGGTGGAGGGATAGAATTAGGATTTGCGGGTAGTTTTGCTAGGTGCTCTGTGTGTTTGTAGGTTGTTTTTGGGTGTATAGCTTTTGTCGTCCCTTTTACCTTGCCCATTGCGTTTTTGGTTTTTGTGGCCCCTTCTTTGCTTTGCCGTAGCTTTAGGCCCCGTGCGTGGTTTGCGTTGCTTTGTTGTTTCCCCTTAGGTTTGCCTGCTTTTCTTGCTCCCTGCATTTTGGTTTAGGTGCTTCCTGTTTTTTTGCCTTAGCTTTTGGTCTGTTTGCTCTGTGCTACCCCCTTTAGTTGGTTTGCTTTTAGGTGTGCCTTGGCTCTTTGTTTTCTATTACGCTTTGTTGTTGGCTTCTTTGCGTGTGCTTGTGCGCGATTTTCTTTCTTCCCTTTATGCTATGTTTGCTTGTTCGGTGTGCTTTCTTTGTCTGCGGTATTGCATATTGTTTTTGTCATTTGCTCTTATTTCTTTCCTACCTCACCCGCAAACATGCACTTGCCGGAGGTCTCATTGGAAGCAGTCTCTCTACCCACGGGTTTACCCTGGTGTAGGGGTAGGATCTGTCTACATTTTACCTCCCCCATACCCTGCCTCGACGGGATTGGGTTTGTTGTTGTTATTGTTGTTGTGATCAACCACACAAATGGTATCGTTGCACCCTCTCACAACACCCCTTTCTATAATAAAGGCGTGGATATCGAAGATGACAGGTTCTCAGGAGTGAAATCTGGATAATAACATAAACATAGAAGAGCCTGGATGGATAGTTTTTCACTATGCAAATAGTCATATGACATCCAACATGCGATGACGTTGATCGACAACCCAAATCCCCGTGTGGTTGAGATTGAAGCACAACATCATTTTGATAAATGTTAATTTATGTGGTGGACACCTCTATTGCAACACATATTACATAGTGATTTATTTCCTTTATAATTAGAAGACGTAATTTCTGCAGGATTACGATGCATTATCATTAGGATTCGCTTCTGTAAAAAACATTGCCTATTAATATTGAAGCATGAATACACCAAAAGAACGAGAGAACCATCATGTAAAATGGAATGTCAACTCCAAAGACACCCACCATGCGCATACCCGCTACAAATTAAATGTTTAGACGTGAAAGTTTGATCACGTAGAGTGGCTAATATAACAAAAGACGCGAGACTCTGATCCATCACGCGAAAGCGTTCAACCGTTTTAATGACATCTCCGGACATTAAAGGGATGAAAAGCTATAAAAACTAGCTAATACGCAAAGCTCAATGTAAAGCAATGCAAAGAGGTTCGAACTAAACAACATCCTGCTAAGTGGCATGTCCACCTTAATAACGCGGAATCATATCGCGTAAAAGCAGAAAAACTGCTCCAAAGACACTACAAAAAAATGTAACATTTGGCACTACATTCTGGTGCCAAAAATGCAAACAATGTCGACCCAAATAAAAAAAGGCACGACATGTCGTGCCTTTTTGGTAGACCCTTTTCTGTTGACTCAAAAAATTTTGGCACGACACTTCCCTTTATAGTTTAACTGCTGCATACTTGATTAAAAGTTACCTTCCTCTGTTTTGAATGGGAAATCTTTTTGTGTATGGTATATGGTAGGGAACCTAGTGTTGTCCATCTTAGGAGTTTTGGTTGTTTATGTTTTGCTAATATTTTAAAAGAAACATATAAGTTTTCTGAGAGGGCTGAAAAATGTGTTCTGATTGGTTATGCCAGTGGTAAAAAAGCTTATAAGTTGTTAAGTCTTGAGAATAGGTATGTCCTATACTCAAGAGATGTGAGGTAATAACATCAAATAGTCCCGAATATTAAGTGTCAATTTCCGTTAATGCTCGTTATTTATATCATTTATATGGATTTACGCTTGTTTTCCATTGTTTTCCACTTTCAAGTAAATTACGAGCATTGGAGCTAAAGAGACGCGGAAATGGAAACATTACTAAAGATTTATCACAATATGCTTATTTTGAAGAAGTTACGGCGTAACTCATCTCTCACATTACGCCGTAACTATTGCGTGACCCAGAAGTCCAACTTATCAAGAGGTTACGGCGTAACTCTTCCCAAAGGTTACGACGTAACTCCATTAGGTCAAAAGAGGTTCCACGCCGCTGATACTTACGCCGTAACTACTGCATCACTTACGACGTAACCGAGTTTATTGAAGACTACGGCGTAACCACTTATAAGGTTACGCCGTAACTAGCAGATCTAGTGCATTTACGATGAAATAGAAGGTTACGGCGTAACTCCTCTATTGGTTATGCCGTAACCCAGACCTGGCCTATAAATACCCCATGAATTCCAGCATTTCAAAGCATCCCATTCCACACACAACACTCTGAGAACGTGGGAAAAAGCTCAAAGAAGGTCTAGGGAAGCATACGGAGCTGTTTCCAAGGGAGAAGTCACACCATTACCATAAGCTTTAGCGTTTATTATTTCTTTTACTTTCAATTTATGTATTTCGTACTTTTGAATATTGAATTGATTTGCATGATTAATATGAGCGGATAAGCACCCTTTGGTGCTAGCCTAGTTATGATTCCTTAATTGTTTTGTTTGCGTTTACCTTTACTTCCGTACAATTATTTCTAAGTGTATGCATGCATAGTTCTTTGGTAGTCACCCCTGGTTCGATAGCTTTGAATGGCGATAGAGGCCAATTGCCTAGGAGATATGACCAACCGACCCTAGGTGAGCGGATCGAGACGGGAAGGGTAAGATATGACCAATGGCGACCCTTTCTACTTGTGCGATTTGACCAACCGATCACCTATCATTTGGATGAACTTAAGAATTGGGGGGTGTAGTGTCTAAGTTCCTAACGGTCGGGCACTCACTATTTAGAATCTAGCATGTAGCGGTACTTAATGACTCGGCAGGGACCGGGAACAACATGACTTATGACGGTGCACCGATTTCTCCTGGTGGCATCTTTGCCGATAGGTTAGGCGAATTGACCAAATGTTGTCCTCTCGAATTTGACCCCACCAAGTAATTGGAAGTAAGTAGACGTAGACATAACTAGCTAGGAGGATCAACTAGGTTAGCACCACTATTCCTCTATTGATTTCCCTTCACACATTTATTTGATTTTATTTTATTTTCTGCATTAGTAGTTTAATTAATCAAAACCCTATCAAACCATTTATATTATGTGACAATTAGACTTAGTAATTATCCGACACACAAAGCTCTTGGGACTACCTCGGCTTTACCATTTACTACACTACACACGACCGGGTACACTGCCCGTTAGTGCATTAGGGTATACCATAGGTATAGCGAGACACTATAAATATTAAGACCTGGTCAGTAAAACCTGCATCAATAAGTCTGGTGAACCTTCTTCATATGAAGAGCCTTCTACAGTTATTAATTGGATAAATGCCATGACTGAGGAAATGAATGCTTTATATGAAAATGATACTTGGGAAATTGTTGAGCTTCCTTGTGGTACAAAAGCTATAGGTCGTAAATGGGTCTTTAAAATCAAGTATCAGTCTTCTGGTGAGGTTGATAGGTACAAGGCCAGATTAGTGGCTAAAGGTTATTGCCAGAAAGAGGGTATTGACTATGAATAGACCTTTAGTTTTGTTGTTAAAATGGGTACTGTTAGGTGTTTGATTAATTTGGCTGTTCAAATGGATTGGAAAATATTTCAATTAGATGTTAATAATGCTTTTTTGTATGGTGATCTAAATGCGGAGGTTTATATGTTACCTCCTCCTGGGTTTTTTAAAGAATGAGACAACAAAGTGTGTCTGTTGAAAAAGTCTTTGTATGGCTTGAAACAGGCCCCTAGACAGTGGAATCATAAACTGACTGGCTCTGTTTGAAGCAGGTTTTGAACAATCTAAATGTGACAACTCGTATTTTCAGGTCATACTTCAAAACATTATTCATGCTTCATCATTTATCGTTTATCGTAAACTGGGTTTATGAGCATCAAATTCACGTAACCGTAATGGTTTAGCTGTGAATTCATGAACAATCATCAAGGACATTTCATATAGACTAAGTTTAGTCTACATTTCATTAACATCATTATCATCCTATTAGTTCATGCATGGTTTTGCATTTTTCATTAAAACGAATAATTTCATATTAAATAAACGTTATCGCGTAAGTTATTATTTTGAACATTTAATCCGATACTTCCAAAAATTATCCCGACATATTTTTATACTTACATTTAGTTTATAAAAATAATATTTTGAGTTTACCCAGTGTTTTAAATTTATTTTGTATATAAATTGTTAAATTTATATTATTACGACGGTTTTCTTAAAAACTACACGATAATTATTATTTCACTCAAATTTTGCAAGAAAGGTATTTTTACAATTTTTATGACCTCAATATATTTTACTTTGATCCCTTAAAATTTATTTTTAGCCAACGCTACCCTAAATACTCAAATGTGTATAAAAGTTACAAGTTATCTTTACTTATATTTACTTAACTCACTTTACTTATACATTTTACATACATAATAAATAAAAGAAAAAAAAATATGTATTATTAAAATATATACCCCCTTGTCGACACAAGGGGGGATGATTTTCAAGATATGCAAGAATTCAAGATCTTTCATTATATACTTCTACACTCTAAATCTCTTACACATTTCAATCAAATAATTTCAAAGTAAAAAGTCAAGTTCTTCTATCTTTTCTTCTCTCAAAACCGGTCACCATTATTGCTCAAGAAGAAGTTCATCAAAATTTCTCAAGTAAAGTTTTAACAATCTAGAATACACTCTTTGTTTAGGTTTTGAAATAAAAACCTAGGGTGTTTAAGTTTAATCCTTTGTTCTTGTCACCTCATCAAGTAAACTAGTAAGCATATCATATCCATTTTTCATCTTTCATATTTATTTCATAGTCATTTCATCATATTTGAGTTAACATGCAAGTCTTATGGATGTTTATACCACTTTTTACATTGTTTTTAAGAGTTATATATATATAAGTCATCCTATAATTATTCCTTGTAATATATCACTCTTGGTGATGTCTAGGAACCCATGACACCCTAAGAAGGTGTATGGTAGGATTAGAATAGCTTCGGAGTTGTTTTGAATGGTTTAGAATAGGTTTGGCACGAGAAAAACTCATTTCGACAAGTCTTAAAAAGGGTCTGTCCTTATTTTGTAAATCTGGAAAATCCGACGGAGATAAAAATATTTGGCCTAGATATTTAGAAAATATACTTTAAAAGCGAAGCCGTGGCGCTTGAGCAGTTAAACGGAGCTTTAACGAAGAAGATATGAATTTTTCAAGTTTGACGACGAAATATATATATATCCCGAAATTTCAGATGTTAATTCTAGTTTGTACGAGTCAAAAACGAGTCTTTAGCGTTATAAATTATTTCGACTTATCAAAATATATTAGTATACTTTGATACGAAGCTAAGGACGATAATACGTAGAAAGCGGATTTGTAGAACTTAAACTATACGTTTACACAAAATTGCCGTAACTTTATTATTTAAGAAAAACTATATTATTTCTATTAGAACAATCTAAAATGATTATTCATTGTTTGTTAAAACAAAAGGTAAAACTAGTTTATTCTTGCTAGTATATGTTGATGACGTTATTACTGGCAATAGTGAAACAGAGATTGAAATTTTTAAAACTTTTTTGAAAAACAAGTTTAAAATTAAAGATTTGGGAGAATTGAAATATTTTCTAGGTATTGAAGTTTTAAAAACTAAAGATGGTTTGTGCCGTAATCAGAGGAAATATTGTCTTGAATTGCTTCATGAGTTTCGTTTGTTGGCATGCAAACCTGTTATGAACCCTTTACCTGTGATGTTTTGGCTCATAAGGAGTCTGATGATGATAAATACTTAAGAAATATTACAAGCTATTAAAAGCTTGTTGGAAAATTGATTTATTTGACTATGACTAGGCTCGATATTGCTTATGATGTTCATTGTTAAATCAACATATGCATGCTCCTTTATAGTCTCACTTTAATATGGGCTTAAGGTGCTTAAATACTTGAAGTTGGCTCACGGTAGTGGTATTGAGTTTAGTAAGAGTCAAAATGGTTTTAATGTTGTTGCTTATTCGATTCGACCGGGCTAATTTTCCTATCACTAGAAGGTCGGTTCGGATATTGTGTGTTTGTGAATGGGAATTTAGTTTCTTGAAAAGTAAGAAGCATGCTACATTGTCTAGGTCTTCAGCTGAGGCTGAATACAGAGCAATGGCCTCTGCTACTTGTGAAGTTATGTGGATTGTTAAGATCTTGAAGGATCTTGGTGTGGGTGATACTTTGTTACTTGTTAAGTTGTGTTGTGATAACAAATCTGCTATTCAGATAGCTGCTAATCCAGTCTTGCATGAGAAGACTAAACACTTTGACATTGATGTGCATTTGGTTAGAGAAAAGGTTGCTACTGGGTTGATCAAAACTGTTAAGGTTGTTTCTAAAAATCAAACTGCTGATGTTTTGACTAAAGCCCTTGGTTCTATGAAACATGGCTCTATGGTTAGGAAGTTGGGCATGCTTAATCTTTATGCAGTTCATCAGTTTGAGAGAGGTGTTAAAAGTAGCAATGCTCTTAGACAAACTTGTATACCTTCGAGGGTTATTATGAAAATAGTTTATGCCTAACTCTAACTTTTGGTTGTGTTTGTAATGTTTATGTTTCTCAGGGGTCTTTATGGAAATTTGGGCTATATAAGCTAAAGATTGGATCTAGGGTTTCATATCTTTCATTCAGTTTTCACATACAAGTTTCTCTCCGGTTTCGCTTTGAGTTGATATTCATCTTACGGGTTTTAAGCGGTTTAGTTTGTTTTATTGTTTACATCAAGATCCGCTTGATCTTGATTGTAGTATTGGTTTAGTTTCGGGTTTATATTGGTTCTTGGGTTGGTCGCGTGATTGTTGTAGGCAAAGACCTATTGAGGGATCGCCATCTTCTTTCTTTTATTGTAAGGCTCAGATTCGTGTTGGGGACAAGTCAATTGTGTATATTGTTATAATAAAAGTAAAGATCATCAAGGGAGGTTGGTTGGGTGATTAAAAGGTGTTGTTAGTTGTTTTGATATCATTTTACACGATAAACTTTGTATGAGTGTCCTACACGTAATCGCAGTAATCAATGGTCATTATTTTGGCATAACTCGTTAGAACATATAACGTAACTTAAGCTCGCTTAAAGGAAAACAAAACACATATACAACACTTTTATTATCAATGCACGACGTGTGTTTCACTTGTCGCATCACTAATGTTGAATCTTTGATATGTATTATCTTCAAAGAATAGATCATAGAAGTCACATTCTACATGTTGATTAAGGTATTTCGATTGCAGATTATCCACGGAATCAACAAAACTATATAGCATGATACTTCTTGAATGTCATTCGAATCGTATCATGAGAGCCGAGGAGTATTGACACGTGCCGCTTGAAACTAGTGAATGGCACGAAGTTTCAAACTTGTGAAACCGATTGAGTGATAGCCAATCGAAAATAAATCTTGGGCAACTTTTTGCTCGTTTATTTTTTATTTTCTAACTTATTTTTGTGACGTAAATTTAGCAATAAAGATAACTTTTCTAGTTATGGTTAATAAATGAACAAGGATCCTTCTTTTCTAAACGGCGCCAATTTTAAGACCGCTATTTGATTCATATTTCAACTTTGACCGTTTGACCGTGGTCATTTTCCGAGCCCGCCAACCCACCCATTTTACCACCTCTCAAGAGCTAAAACAAGAAAGATGCAACAAACAAATTATTGTTGCATTTATTCGTGTTCCCCATAAAAAAACAGAAACAAACAAATAATTGTTGCATTTATTCATGTTTCCTAAAAAAAAACAGAATCCAAGATAAGTTTATTAATATCTTTTGTTTCACTCTATGTGCGCGTAAGTAGATTATGCCCGAACTAAATTGATCATTATGTTATGAACGCTATTATTTGAATCACTTCCCTTGATTTTGAACCCTTCGACATGTATATTTGAACTCTTTTAAATTGATTCGAACCCTTTAACATATAAGTGAACACTTTGGACTTGATATGAACCTTTTGACATATAGTTAAACTCTTTAACTTGTAAAGGACCCTTTTGATATATTTTAAACTTGTTTGACGTGATTTTGAACGCTCGACTATCTTGAACCTTTTGATATTATTCGAGCTCTTTGGTATCGAACTTTTGAACTCGACTTAAATCTTTGAACTTAATTACGAACTTTGAACGGAACTCTTGAACTTAAATACAAACTTATGACTTGTTTGAACTTATGGAACCGTGCGTGTTACGAGCATCACTATAAAGTCTCCTATGTTCGGAGTATATCTTTGGGAAGAGGCACCCAGATATCTTTGGGAAGAGGCACCCAAGATATCTTTGGGAAGGGCACCCAACATAACTTCGGTAGTGGCACCCAAGATAATTTGGTTTCATCGAAACATCATTACAAAGTCTCCCTTGTTGGAGCAAAGGCAAAGTCTCCCATGTTCGGAGCATCCCGAATTATTATATCGTGGTGCAATATTGTGAATTATTATGACCACTTATACTCGACTATTAGACACACTATATTTTGTGCAATGGGTTCTTGTAACACCCGCTTATCGACCACAATATTGTCCGCTTTGCCGTAGGCTCACGGCTTTGTTTTGTGGCCTCATTTGAAGACTTCCTGTAGGTCACCCAAGCCAAGATTACCTCACATGAGCACGCTTAACCGCCAGCCCTAAGAACTCCACCCGCAGAGACCACAAAACGCGTTGTGTCATTGTAAAGCGAATGTTATCTTATGAGCCCAAAGATCTCTCCGTGCCACACCGATGTGGGATTTGCTGGTGTTACAATCACCCCTGGGACTCATCGTCCTCGATGAGGTTTGCCCCACCATCCCGAACGGCCAGAGTAGCTCGATACCACTTGTAACACCCCGCCTTATCTCGACCACAATATTGTCCGCTTTGCCTGTAGGCTCACGGCTTTGTTTTTGTGGCCTCATTTGAAGACTTCCCTGTAGGTCACCCAAGCCAAGATTACTACACACGAGCACGCTTAACGCCAGCCTAAGAACTCCACCCGCAGAGACCACAAAACGCGTTGTGTCATTGTAAGGCGAATGTTATCTTATGAGCCCAAAGATCTCTCCGTGCCACACCGTGATGCGGGATTTGCTTAGGTGTTACAATTAAAGACATGTTTCTCTTTTTTCTTGTTTCAAACCACACACACCATACCATCAAACATTTGAATGGAGTGTTGATTGTCACACTCTTACTTTTGATCCGCAATATTCAAAAGCGATATATGATACATGTACAACTGCTTAAAGCACAGTTTGGAGTGTGCAAAAAAAAAAATGAGAGTGTGTAATAGCATTTGAAATGTGTCTAGAAAATTCCAAGACATGTCTTAATATTAGTTATTTATATAAGTTTGCCTATTTTTGGCAACTTTAGTCCTTTAAGTTCTCTTCCTTTATAATTGTGACTCATAATACTTTTTAAAACCATTTACATAATACATTAACTTATAGTTTGACTATCATGTTTGACTAACCAATCATATAACTCTTTTGACTTTAAAATGTCATAGTCAAACTCACTTAATGGCAAACTCGTAATTTAGTACCTAAAGATTGGTTTTAGGGTGTTACACTAAGCCACTAAAGGTTTATTTGTTACAAACTTAATACTGAAGCATGAGTTAACATGAAAAGAAAGGGTGTAACTTTTTCCAAATAAGTCACTCATACTTCTATAACTATTGTGATTCATATACTTATTCAACATACAAAAAAAACAATAATTGTATTTTTTACAAACATACATCATATAATAAAACGTAGTAAAAAATTCAAACAAACAAGCCCTTAGCAAATTAACATTCAGAACTGTCAAATTCACATTTTAACAAATTTTATAACCGAAAATGTCCGCCGTAACATAAGAGTCAACAACAAACTCCCAATAAGCCATAAACTAATACGAAAATAAAAATTTCGTCAAAAATAAACGCATATATCATAACAAAAAGCCTCACTGCAACACGCGGGTGCTATCTTCCTCGTTTGTAATTGAAGTGATTCGACGGCTAGGTTTGCTTTTAAGCTTTTATATATTTAAAACTTTCTATTTGGTCGCAAATCATTTCTAATTGCAAAAAGTTAAAAAAAAATGTCTGAGGAAGAAACTATTGGAATTAAATAACATGACAATCATAAATTTAAACACAATAAACATCAAAGTACACGCGAAAGCGTAGGAACATATAATTGCAATTAACTAACGAAAAATAAAGCGATGCATATCTTTTTAGCAATTCAAGAATCGGATCAAAGATGAACAAGAACCCTAATTAGGGTTTATGTGGATTAACAAATTGACCTTACATTTGTTCAATTCAATCCAAGATACAAATAATAGTGTGTTTGTACCACGTTCTTGCATACACGCATTAATACCGAATTAAAGTAAATGCTAGTTTATGAAAACACAAATCGTTTGTTTTGGAAAACCAAAATCGATCGACCACAATGGGTGTTTGTTCGATCGACAATCACCAAAGAGAGGAAACAATTTTAAGGTTTTGTTTGTGTGCACAAAGTTACAAAACAATTAATCCTAGGTTTGTTAATATAGTGTAGAAAACTTAGAGATCTAGTTTGATAAGGATTGCGTTTCCCCAATCCCTGTACGACCGGCTATATATCCCTATGGGATTCCTGAAGCTTCTTGACATCTAATTTCATCTATAGTCCCTCTATAACGGTCGTTAGTCAATTTCCTTTAATCACTTTAACGCCCGTTAGTCGTTATTGTGTTTTTAACAATTAAACATAACCTTTATATATAATTATTTAAACTTTAATTCTTCATACGTAAAGTGTGCAATCCCATAGTCTCGAGTTCGATTCTAGGCATACACATATTAAATATTGTCCATAAAACTAATAGAAACAACTTATAGCTTACATGTTTCACAGGTTATCGCAGTGAAGAGGTTACCGAGCGTGACAATCATCTTCGTTCTTGCATTTGTTCTTCTATGGAGCAGCTTTAAATCTTGAGACTGAATATGTTTAACTACAAGCTCGCTATGGTGAAACCACGACAACCTTTTTGTTCTTTGCCGTAACAATGCTCTAGTTAAACTATTTGATGTAATTAAACATGTAGATGATGAAGTGTAAATAACATATGTGTAAAAAATAACATGCAATATAACTGAAGTGACCGTATTGTAAGTTTTAATAAATAAATACGAGAGAATGTATAATGAGAAGTCGGCTATCCTTATTCCTTACGTTTACAAAAGCAAAACCTAGTCTCGATTCAAGTTAAAATCTTGGTATCTCCTGTTCATCGATCTGTTGCTCAAAGGTGCACATAAAACCTTAATAAATAGATCTTTGTGTGCATTAACTTTATCATTATGTTATGCATCTTTTTGTGAATCAATGCTAACTGAAATTATGTAACTTTGGTTTATATATATATATGGATTATGGAATAGTTTTCATATGTAATCAACCTTGGTTTTTGAATAGTTTATCTAGCCTCTAAAAAAGTTGCTTTGGAGATGGAGAAAAGGACTAGAAGCAGGATCCGCACACCACAATTAGAAGATGTTCCGGAGTTGATCCATCGTATACAATCAATGTTGCCGGTAGAAGAAGCCAAACGCACATGCATCTTATCCAAGTCATGGCTACACGCTTGGTCTACCATCCCTGCCCTCAGATTCCCCCGTAAGTTTGTAACGTATGAAAAAGAAATAAAGTACAAACAGCTGATTGATCATACTCTACAAAGGTATCACCAAGACAACATACCAATCGAAAGTTTACATCTTCAATACGAAATTTGTCACCAAGAGTCAGCTTTTGTGGCTGAAAATTGGATTCGGTCAGTAGCTTCCAAAAGCTGCCTAAAAAGGCTTTTCCTTAAAATTTGGGTTTGGAATGATTCATTGACATTGCCAATTGAGTTATTTTCTAGTGAAAACCTCAATACAATAAGTTTAACAGCCTGGGGGATCTATTCCCTTCGAATTTGTAGCCATCATGTTATCAAGTGCGTCTCTCTACGTGTACTGCACTTAGAAGCTGTGATTATAAGTAATGAGGTACTTGATAAATTATTATCTGTTTGTAGCTTGCTTGAGAAGATTACGCTTTTAAATTGTCAGGGTTTGAAGAATTATAAGGTTAAAAACCTTCCTCATCTTCGCAAACTGATGGTATATTCAAAAGAAGAGAATGGTCTCTGGGAGATCAACAATGTACCACGGCTTCGCACGTTTAATTACAGCGGACCAGGCGCAACTATACCTTTTAATATAGATTCATTAGGAAATGTGACACAATTGTCGATAGACAGTAGTAAGATAGACAACGAATTTGTCAAAACAATTGAATCAAAGTTTCCTTTGCTCGAGAATTTAAGACTTGATACTGGGTTTTGGGAGCTCGAAAGCTTGGAAATCAAAAGTGGTTCTCTGAAATGGTTGGCCCTAAATTTATGGGAATCTAGAAGGCAAGTCAATGTACAAGTGTATGCTCCAAAATTACTTTCTTTCATCTATAACGGAGGAAGTAAAGTAATACATGGTCTCTCATTTCCAACTATTGCTCCCAAGCAAATTAAGCTAACTTATCACTTGAGTGGACCCTTCGATAATTCATTCTTTCTGAAAATGAGGGGAGTACTCAACTCATTAAGCAAGTTTAATATTGAAATCAAAGATTGGGATTCAAAACGATTGAACATTGATGTTGACGATCTCAGAAAAAGGGTCTCGTTTCCGGTTACGAACGTGGAAGAAGTATCGCTTGTAAGTTATGTCAACGTACACATACGGGAATGGGAGATGACACAATTTTTTGATGCATTATTCTCGATTTGCCGTCCTCATTACATAAAGTGCAGTAAGCTAGCGGTGAAAGAGATGATGGAAAAGAAAACGAAGGAACTGAAAGATATTCAAGTGCAAGATCCTCATAATGGAAAGTGGGAATCTCTAACAAGTTCTTGGATAAGCGTTCTTGACTCATTTCCCGACCCGATCAAGTTCAAACTGAATTGGTTTTCTCAATAGAACCTTTGGTTCATTTTTATGATATACAGTAATATTTCAGCTTTGCAAATTTTTTTTTTCCTGCACATTCTTAATAACGAGTGCGGAAACCCGCGCGATGCAGCGGGATTGCTTTTGTAGACGTGAATTTAGATATGGACTATTTTTGCCAAATTGCTATAAAGGACTTACTTTGCAGCGACACTTAAACCTTAGGGACTATTTTTGCCAACTTGGACTTACTTTGCAACGACACCTAAACCTCAGGGGCTATTTTTGCCAACTTGCGAAAGTTGGCATTTATTGCAAACAGTGTTTTGGGGGCACTGTTGCCCGCTCAATAGTTAATATATATAATATCTAATGTGAGAGTTTAGGTGTTGGTCCATTTTGTCCTTGTTCGTTATTGTTTTTTTTTTCTTTGAAAAGGGAGGTAAGATACGGTCTGTTTGCGTTTTTTCATGTTAATATCCAGGCATGGTCATTTTTTTACCCATTCATTATATACACACACTATGAAAACGGGTTAAATGGGCAAAACTACCCACTTTGACACGTTGCCTGACGTACTTATTTTTAAACCGAGACTAGGAGGAACATATTCAACTTTGACTTCCCACTCAAATTTTGCATGTTTAAATATGGACGAGTGTCCTACACACTGCACAGAATTGCGGATTATCAATGGTCACTATTGTTGGCATAATTCTTTCGAAGACAATACTGATATATAACATTATTAGCCCATTTAAGCAAATATGGAACACAAATATAAAGCATATATACTGCACTTTTTTATTATCACGGCACAATACGCGTGATTTTAGTTCAATCTATTTACGAGTCATCACAAGTGATTAAGCTTGATATGAATTATCATCAGAGATAATATGCTACATCAATATCGTTGAAGTTTTGAAATGTATTATCATCAAAGATTATATCATAAAAGTTACTTTCTGCATGTTGATGCACGCATTTCAATTGCAGATGATCCACAGAGTCAGCAAAACTATAGCTTGATCCTTCTTGTATGTTATTCATAACTGTTGTTTAAGAGCCAAAAGTGTAATGACACGCACCCGTTGAAACCAGTGAATGGCTGGAAGTTTCCTTCACATATATTTCACTGTTTACAACGAAAGACTCTTTGACGACCATGCGGATTTTGGTAGCATCAGCATGACGCTTCAACCATGTCTTTACCACATGTTCTTGATGCATATCAAAAGTTTTGGTTCACGACACTCTTATAAAATCATAACCTTGGCTAACACAAACTTTACGAGCTGTTAAATTATGTTTTTCGGGGAGCTAGTATTGGATGGACCTTGAGTCTACACCCATATATATACATAAAAAGAAATGGTCACTATTGTTGGCATAATTCTTTCGAAGACAATACTGATAATAAACAAGACACCGTTATACGCGAGGAATGTAGATAGATATATTTTTTTTTAAATAAAAATGAAAAACTTTGAAAGCTAATAAGCCAAGAACGCCCTTCTGTGAGCCAAGCTCGAGCTTAACATGTAAGGTCTGAAATGAGCCGAGCTAGTGCTCGGTTCGACTCGTTTACCCCCAGGTTCTAAGCTTATTCAGGCAAGGCAAATATGGAGGTATATAATTATAAACATTAGCAGGAACTCAGGTTCATTTAATATGTGATAATAATTACAAGGATACATAAATCCATATGATCGTCATATATGCTTAACGTTATTGCTTCTCGTGCTTACTCTGGAAGCGCCATCTTTATTCCGCTTTGAAACCTGCTTGATTTGTATTTACCCTGGTCTCTGGTTTCTCATCTTTGTCGTCCTCTTTAAAATCGTCGGTGTTCGAAATTCCCTCCCCCGATACTGCACTTTCCTCCATTTCTTTGGTCTGCCTTTGTAGTATACACTATTTGTCTTTAAGGTTGTATCAAAACAACATTTCTTCTTGAGAAATAAATATACCAACTCTCCCAGCGTTTCCATTTCATTACCCCCCCGGGGAGTCCTCTTATCACCAACGTCCGTTAGTGAAGTGGGTTAACTAGTTGTCACGTACCACTCACACAAGGGCATTTCAGTCATTTTATATAGAGTAAAATACACCATTTGTTTCTAAGGCTGTACCAAAACAACACGTTGAGTCCTTTCGTAAGATGATACTACAAAATATGAAATCAAAACTATTTATTTTGGTTTGAGGTCCCGTTTGGTTTGTAAGTGGGTTTAGGATTATGATTTGGATTTGGAGTAATTTGAATTTTATGAAGAAAAAAAAAATGAATTCACAAAATTAATTAATTTTATATAATTATATGTTAGTGAATTCATTATTAAATATTAAATTACAAAAGTTATACACACAAATATATAATGGGCCCACTAAAAATGGCTAAACCCACATATTTTCTTGCTTTGGTATCAGAAGTTGTGATAGTTGTGTTTTCTCTTTAGGATATTAACCAAACAAATAAATATAATCCTAAAGTCAAATCCATGCTTATAAACCCACCCAACAAACACGCCTTGAATTTGTATGGTGGTTTTGTTGATATGGTTTTGATTGTACATTAGAAAGTAATAATTACCTTATCTCGTCAATGTCATAATATCCAAAACGACAAGAGGACTTGTAAAATAGAGGCATCGATACTTCTAAATCAAATAGTTTTGAATTCAATTCTCGTTTGAAACAACTGTACGATATCAAATTTAAATATGTTGCGCTACTTTTTAACACATTTTGTTAGTTTGCCCCTAAAAGAAATTCATTAATTTGAATATAAAACATGAATACGAAGTACAAAGGTATCCCTTGTTAGAAATGGAAAGAATTTGGAAACGCTAAGAGGCGATGGTAAGCCCATAGATAAGCCCAATCTTGTTGGACCATACTCTTATCCAACTCAAACTAGTCGTCAAATCTAGGGGTGTTCATCGGTTCGGTTATCGGTTTGTTCGGTTCGGTTTGTTCGGTTAATTTTTTTTGGATAACCGAAACCGAACCGAAAACCAAAACCAAACCCCAACCGAACCGAAACCGAAACCGAACCGAATAACCGAACTTTTTATTTTATTTTTTTTTTTTTTTTATAATTTTTTCATTTATTTATATGTATTTTTGAGAAAAAATATAATTTTCAAGCTTAAAATATTATATATATATTATAAAAGAGTTTTAATATATTTTTAATATAAATATATAAAATATATATATATTTATTTAATTTCGGTTTTCGGTTCGGTTTCGGTTGGGATATTAAAACCATAATCGATCCATAAACCGAACTTTATTTCGGTTTGGTTCGGTTTTGGCAATTTCGGTTCGATTCGAGTTCGGTTCGGTTATTTTCGGTTGGGTTCGGTTTCGGTTTCGGTTATTCTGATATTACCCAACCCACAACACCCCTAACAAATCATTTTGAATTGATTGATGTTTACAAAAGCTGTATTGTATATGACAATAAACTTGATGAAGAAATTAAAGACCATATTGATAATATCGTTATTTGAGCTATTGAGAGTATAGTGGGTAATCTCATATTGCAATATAAAAAAAGTTTGGTATACTAATTGGGAAAAAAATAGTATTTTGAATTAAAATTAAGTATAAGTTAAGTATATTTTTGTGCGATTTACCCTAATCAATATAACAACCATGTGAACATTAATTAAAAAAATGGATCCAAGGTTCCTAGTTAACCGAAAACAAATACAATTATGAAACATACTAAAATATTCTTCATTTGCAACTTTTTGGAGTTTGGATTGTATGCGTTCGATATAGAAAATGCAAGAATGTTCAAGTTGGCCGAAAAGAGATGCATGTGCTATGGGTTTTTTATAAACCTTTTCAGGAAAATTGTTCAAGTTTGTCAATGTTTTTTGCATTATGTATGATCGCTCTTTTTAACGTTTATGTGCCTATGTGTGATAGAGAATACGATGGTTGTCTACACATGAAATGGAGTGTTAGGCGTTTTATTAATGTAGCTACTAGTAGTAGTATTAAAGGTTGACTAATGGTTAGGTGACTTCAAAAGCTAAATAATGACGAGTCAAGTTTTTATGGCAATAACTGTGACGTGCAAAGATTGTGTAAGGATTTATATTTTAGGTTTCTTTTAGTTGGTAGGTTTTGGTTATGATAAAGTTTTGTTACTTTTATTTTTATATTTTGTCAAAATAGTTTTCTAGATTTCATAAAAATCCTCACTTTCAAAAGAAACTACATCTTCACATACAATAAAAGGGGTGGCAATGGTTTAGAACCATACCTCACCACTCACCAATAATATCATTCCATTTAATTTCATACCTCACTCATACCTCACAATAGTTTTTTAGTGGCAATGGTCATTCCATACCTCACTCATTTTTTTATTTTTTATTTTATTTTTATTTTTTTAATTCATAATTATATTAAACAATTAAATAAAAACATAATATTTCATTAATAATAATTAAAAAAAATACACGTTTGGTCCCTCATGGTTTGCTTTCGTATTTCAAGTTTAGTCCTAAGTCGTTTTAATTACACCATGATATCTATTTTGAAACATCAGACTCATTTAGTCCCTATTTTGGATGGGTGTTATTACAATCAGCTAAGTGTTATGCTGTTGTTAGTCCTTCGCTAATAAATTTTGCAATCGTTAGTCCTTATTTTTAAAATATAGCTTTCCTCGCTTAGTCCTCCGTTAATAATAGTTATCGCCCGATTTTTACGTTTTATCCGTTGCTCATTTTTATCCATTTCCCCTTTTTTTCCTTCGTGTTTAGTTCGCTTTTACGCTTTTATCCCTTCTCGTATGTTTTATATGTTTCGCACCGCTTTTTACGCTTTTGTCCGCTTTTATCCGCTTTAGTCTATTTTTATCCGCCGACCGCTTTTACGCTTTTATCCGCTTTATTTACCTTTTAGCCCGCTTTTTGTTTTTGTCGCTTTTATCCGCTGTTCGTTGTTTATTCGTTTTAGCCAGATTTTTACGTTTTGTCCTTTTTCCGTTTCGCCGTTGTTTTACGTTTTGTATGTTTTATCCGCTTTAGTTCGTTTTTATCCGCCGACCCTTTTCGCTTTCGTCCATTTTACGTTTTCATACGCCGCCTTTTACGTATAAAACGTAAAAACGTTAAAAACGTAAAAGTGGACGAAACGTAAAAGGCGGCGATAAAAACGGACGAAAAGGATAAAATAATAAAAAGGATGAAAACGAAATAAAACGGAAAACATGAATGAAAACGGATAAACCGACAAAAACGTAAAAACAAAGGTAAAACCGATAAACAACGAACGAAAACGGTTAAAACGAAACAACAACGCTAAACGGAAAAAAAAAGACAAAACGCGTAAAACCGGCGAAAACGGATAAAACGTAAAATAACGGGAAACGAATAAACAACGAACAAAACGGATAAAACAGAAAAACGTAAAAACGGGCGAAACAGATAAAACGTAAAAAGGGCGAAAAGGATAAAAAAACGAACCATAACGGATAAAACAGACAAAACGCGTACAACAACGGTGAAAAACGGAAAAAAATCGGACAAAACGTAAAAAACTAGCGAAAACGAAGAAACAACGAACAAAACGGATAAAAGCAGATAAAACGAAAAAAAAAAAAAAAAAAAAAATTAAATAAAAAGGATCAAAACATAAAAACGGACGAAAACGGATAAAAACGTAAAAGACGGTTGAAAACGGATAAAAAGCAGACAAAATTGATAAAACGGACAAAAGCGTAAAAAGTGGACGAAAACATATAAAAGCAGATTTAAAAGGGATAAAAGCGGAAAAAACGGACGAAACGAAAAATGGGGAAAGCGGATAAAAGAACGAAAAGCGGACAAAACGTAAAAATCGGGCGATAACTATTATTAACTAGGGACTAACTGGGAAAACTATATTTTAAAAAGTAAGGACTAACGGCAAAATTTATTAACGAATGACTAACAACAAGAAAACACTTAACTGATCCGCACTAACGCCCATCCAAAATAAGGACTAAATGAGTGCAAGGTTTGAAAAACAAGTATCTCCGGTGTAATTAAAACGACTTAGGACTAAACTTGTAATACGAAGAAACCATAGTGAACGTGTAATTTTTTCTAAAAAATTGCATAATACTTAAAAATTACATAATACTAAAAAAGTCACGATCTAAATATCCGTCTACCATCCATATTTCTCCGCCTCTCGCGTTTTTTAGCGATAGTGATCTCTCAGATTCCTGATCATTTATGTGATCGCGAGGTTGGTTATACAACCTCGGCTTGATGATAAGCTCTTTCTTCAATATTACGGATTTGTGCCGACAACAATTTTTCGCCAAGTCATCCTTTGCACCTTTTCTCCGCTTATCGATTCCAATATTTGTGTTTTGCTTATCACGTGGTTGTCGAAGCTCTCAGCAATACTTTCATTTGTCGACTCGAATCTCTCGGCCTTCTTGCCTTTTCTTTTCCGTGTAGGAGTTGTGTCGTCATTCAAGTCCGGAAGTACAGTCTCAACATTGTCATTGCTACCCGTCTCGTGGTAGCTAGATGACGACGATTTTCTTCGTTTTTTGAAACTAGCCGAAGCTTCTTGACCCACACATGGTTGTTCCAACCATTTGTCTTCACCCCTAACAACCTCTCATGCTTCAATATGAGTAAAATCTTTGGCCTTTGTTTTCTTTTCATAATCGGCCAAGGCATTTTTCATGACGTCAAGATCGCTACACCCACTTTCACGAAGACGTTTCCACAATTAATACAATTATATAAATTAGTACAAGTATATAAATTAATACAACTATATAGAGTTTAAAAATAATACCGATTGGATGTATAGGCCGTTAAAGATACCCATGGCGGTGTTCATATTTCCCCACTTTGTGTTCAAGCTATGATGAGTTTGAGTAGGATCTTTCACGTTTGTCTTGAAATGCTCTAGAATTCTTTTCCAAAAACCATCTCTAGTTTGTTCATTACCAACTTTTCGACATGTGGAAATATGAACCCACGCTTTTGCTTAAAGGAACTCTTCGTTTGTAGTCCAATTTATTTTATCCGCCTAGTCAATGTTTTTTTGGGACTTCTTGAACTTCTACATCGCTTAATATATAGTATACAAAATAAAATTATAACAAACAAAATTAAAACAATTAAAATTATAACAAATAAAATTATAACAAATAAATTAATACAATTATAACGAATAACAAAAAAACATGTATACCGATTGATTTTCTTGTTGCGCTTTGGGAACATACTCAACGCCATCGCCCTCGTAATCATATAACGGTAGTGGCCGCTCGACACTTTCGGTTCACGCCGCGAGGAGCGTCACGGTATTCACCGAACGGTCGAAATCACTAGTCGTCGACATCATGTACGGAGGTGGTTGGGGATAATATTGGTGTTGATGAGATGGAAGGTTCATCGGTGGAGGTTGAGGATAATAGTGGCCGGGCGACTCATTTGTGATAGAGGAGATGGTTGTGATTGAACTCATGGACGAACGGGTTGTGATCGAAAGCCTCGTCCACGACCTTTGGATGAGGTGGAACCATTTTTCCTTTCGTGGCGTCCATCCTTTTATAAATATAATTCTTGGAAGAAGATGAGAAGAATACGATTTGAATTGGTGATTTAAAGTGTATATTTATAGGGATTTTTTTTTTTTTTTTTTTTTTTTTTAATGTCAAAATAGCCCAACGGCTATATTTCCACCCGTTGAAACACGCCTCTTCATCTCCTTTCCATGCCGCTTGGCAATTGAAGCCGCATCCCATGCCTTGCCGATTGATGCCGCACCGGTGGCAATGGTATGCCGTGCGGTTTGCATTCATACCAATCACATACCAAAGGTGTTGCCACCCCCTAATCAATCAAAATTTAGCCACATCACATCATCACTAAAAAAATAATACGAAATTGTTTTCATCATGTTAATTTTCTATCACATGGGCACATAACCAAATGTATTTTCCCAATATCAAATTACAGCAACGTTTATATGACCAAAAAAGATTGACTAACTTATAGTTGGTCTACTACTAGACGGTAAGATCGATGTTCTTAATTGTTTCACAAAACAAAGTTGGGCAACAGTCTCAAGTTTATTGTGTTTTGGAAATATAAATGTTAGTATTGTATAAGAACGAGATATATTTTATAGCGCGTTGCAGCGGGTGAAAAAAACATTCATTCTATAAGTTTCAATTTAAGTTTAGAAATGTTTTCATAATAAAAAGTAGAGTAAATTACATGGTCAGTTCCTGTGGTTTGGCCAAAATCTCTAATTGAGTTATTATATTTTCAATTGCGCCAATTGAATCCTTATTTTGAAACTATGTAGCATTGTTCGTCCTTATCACTTCATCATCATTATCTTCTCCGTTAGCTCCTAGTCCTCAAGTGGCAACGTTAGTCCATTAACCAAATGATCGCTTTGCAACGTTAGTCCTTTTACTAACGGTCGCTTCTAATTATCTCAAAATATGATTTTCTTACACGCTTTTATACGCCGCCCGCTTTCTTATGTTTTCGTCTATTTTTATACGTTTTCGTCCGTTTTTATACATTTTCATTTGTTTTTATACGTTTTCGTCCGTCTTTATACATTTTCATTTGTTTTCTTACGTTTTTGTCCGTTTTTATACTTTTTTTCTATTTTTCTTACGCTTTCTCCGTTTTTATACATTTCGTTCGTTTTATCGTTTTAGATGTCTTAATACGTTTTCGTCCGCTTTATACTTTTATTCCGCCTTTATACGCTTCGTTCGCCTTTCTTACGCTTTATCCGCTTTTATACGCCATACGCTTTTCTCCGCTTTTATACGTTTCGTCCGCTTTTCTTGCGTTTGAAGTTTTATCCGCTTTTACGCTTTCTTAATTTTATCGTTTTCGTCCATTTTTCTTACGTTATCCGCTTTTATCACGCTGTCCATTTTATCCGTTTCGTCCGCTTTTCTTATGTTTTCATACATTTTACCCGCTCTTACACGCTTTCATATGTTTTATTCGCTTTTATCGTTTATCGTTTTCGTCCATTGTATAAAGATGGACGAAAACTTATAAAAAAGGACAAAAACGTATAAAAAAGTATGAGAATGTATAAAACGGATAACAATGCATGAAATGAAACAAATAAAATGTATGAAAATGTAAGAAAATGGACGAAACGATAAAATGTATAAAATGTATAAAAATAGATAAAAATATATAAAAACGGATAAAACGTAAGAAAAATGGGCGAAAACATATAAAAACTGGCGAAAAAACGTATAAATGGACGAAAACGTATAAAAACGGATGAAAAATAGACGAAAACGTATAAAAACGGATGAAAACGCCTAAAACGGATAAAATGTATGTAAACATGTAAAAACGGATATAAACATATGAAAATGCATAAAAACGGATAAAAATGTATGAAATTGTAAGAAAAACGGACGAAAACGTATAAAGACGGATAAAACGATAAAAACGGATAAAACGTAAGAAAATGTGACGGAAACGTATAATAACGGACGAAAAGCGTATAATAATGATTTAAAACGTATCAAAGCGATAAAACGATAAAACGGACAAAAGCGTATAAGGACGGACGAAAACGTATAAAGACGGATAAAAACGTAAGAAAACGAGTAAAAACCTATAAAACATGTATGAAAACCAAATTTTGAATTAATTAGAAACGGATGTTAGTAAAAGGATTAACGTTGTAAACGATCGTTTGGTTAATGGACTAACGTTGTCACTATAGGACTGAAAGCTAACGGAGAAGATAATGACAGTTACCGATAAAGACAAACAGTGTTATATAATTTCGAAATAAGGACTCAACTGGTGCAATTGAAAAGATATGGACTCAATTAGGGATTTTGGTCAAACCACAATCAGTGGCGGACTTATGCTTTGCGTAGGTGGTGCCCGGGAACCACCTTGGACGATAAAATCTTTTAGAAGCGATGAAGAAAATTTTTTAGGAACCACCTTAGAAATTATGTGGGAACTACCTTAGAAAAAAATTTGACAAAAAACTTACTTTTAGTATAAAATATTTTTAGCCCAAACCCAATTAGCCCAACAAAATTAACCCATTTAATAATAATAATAATTTATAATACACTGAAAAAAAAAAAAAAAAAAAAAAAGATAAGCAATTGGCGGCTGACAGCAATGATCACGTGGAAAAAGATAACAATAGGCATGATCCGAGTCATGGATGAATAAAAATTAAAGTGAGTCTCTCATTATATATTTAATTGTATCATATTGTTACCTATAGTAATAGTTGTATTGTTGATTTTGTCGTATTAATTTACCTATTGATTATTGACTAGTTGCATGAATTATGATTTGCTTATGTGTTGTATGTACTTGTAATTTTGTTATTTTTATATAATTGTATTGTTGTATTACTAATTTACTATAATTGTTAGATTGTTTATTTAGATTTTAGGGTTTAGTGTTTAAGTTAAGATGTTATGTATCATTGTATCATGTATGCGATTAAATGATTATTGATTAAATGTTTGAATTTTGGTATTTGTTCTAGTTAAAATGTTGAAATTCTTAATCAAAAAAGGAGTATTTAGTTCAACCTCAAAAGATGGAGATAAGGAGCAAAGAAAGTATATGAAAATTGATTTAAAAGATCTACCTGTTGATCCGAAAGATCGAAAAAGTATAGATGAGTACCATGTAAATCAACGAGATGAGATTAGACGAGCATATTTGATAGATGGCCCTTCCAACCTGAAAATCATAATTTCAAAGTTAGAGATATTGGAGGTAAACCTCGTCGATTTGTTAGTTCATGGTTTGCTGATTATAAATATTGGTTGGAATATAGTATAAAAGAGGAAGTTGCTTTTTGCTTATGTTGTTATCTATTCAAATCTGAGATAAAATGTCAAGGGGGGTCGGATAATTTTGTAAAAGGTGGATTTAGAGCTTGGAATAGGAAATCGGGGCTAGATGAACATAATGAAGGAAAGCCACACCTTCTTGCAGTAGAAAAATGTCAAAGCTTGATGAACCAAAAACAATCCATCACAACTGCATTTGATAATCAAACTTTACTAGAGAAAAATGAACATTATATCCGTTTGTGTTGTTCAATTGATGTTGTTAGATTCTTATTGAGACAAGCATTATCTTTACGTGGTCATGATGAAACGAAAGAGTCTCACAACAAAGGTAACTTTCTTGAACTTTTAAGATGGTTAGGCAAACGATGTGATCTAGCATGGCGTGCGGCACTAAAGAAGAAAAAAATGACATGTGGTAAAATTCAAAAGGATATTGCAACCGCGTGTGCGGATGAAATTATCAATGCTATTAAAGTAGAGCTTGGAGACGATTTGTTTGCAATTTTAGTAGACGAGTCACGTGATGTGTCTTGTAAAGAGCAAATGGCATTGGTTTTACTGGTTCAGAAATAAAGAAGGGAAGTTGTGGAAAGGCTTGTTGGTATTAAGAAGGTTGAGGATACTTGGTTTGGCACTAAAGAATTATGTTTGTGAAATGCTAGGAAATTGAAGTTGAGTCATACTAGAATTCGAGGACAAGGTTATGATGGAGCTAGTAATATGAGTGGTGCATTCAATGGCTCGAGGACCTTAATTCAAAATGATGCACCATCCGATACTTTGTTCATTGTTTTGCTCATCAACTACAATTAGCACTTGTGTTTGTTGCAAAGAATCATGGTAAATTAATGATTTCTTTTATACCGTTACTCGTTTGTTGAATCTTATTGGATCTTCCTATAGCGAAGGGATAAACTAAGGAGAAACAAGCAACCAACATTGTAGCATCATTGGCGTAAGGTTTGTTTAAACTATATATTACTTACTTAGTTGTGGCATGGGGCTATTTTTATGTATTATAGGAATTATGTACTTGAGCTAACTAAGTAATACTTTTGTACTATTGCTTTTAGGTGATCTTGAAAGTGGTAAAGGGATGAATCAAGAATATGGTGTAAAAAGACCATGCGACACTAGATGGGGTTCTCATTATGGTTCATCGTTAAATATCAAGAAAATATATTCTTCAATTTGTGAAGTACTTCAAGACCTTACCGTTGATAGTAGTGATCAAGACAATGAGAGCAAACGCCGTGTCTTAAGAAAAATCAAAACATTTGATTTTGTATTTTGTCTACACTTGATGGTTGACATCTTAGGGGAAACAAATGGTTTAAATAAAACATTACAAAAGAAAGACCAACAAATTGTTAATGCAATGCATCAAGTGAGGACTTCTAAGAAAAGATTACTAGATATGAGGAATGAAGGATGGGAACCACTTATAGAGAAGGTTGCTTTGTTTTGTAAAAAATATGATTGTGATCTTATTGATATGAATGGTGCATATTTTGATGGAATAAGTCGCCGCATTGGTTCAAAGGTTAGCAATTTCCACTACAATTTAGTTGATGTATTTGTTTTACTATTTCACACTTCACATATTAGCCACTAATAATATGATTTTTACTATTTTTTTTAGGTTAACAACTTGCACCATTACCGGGTTGATGTACTTTACTCGGTTATTGATATGCAACTTCAAGAGCTTAATCATCATTTTAATGAGGTGAACACGAGACTACTTATTTGTATGTCCTCTTTGTGCCCAACTAAGTCATTTGAAGCATTTAAAGTCGACGATCTAATAGAATTAGCTACTTTTTATCCGGAAGAGTTTCCAACACCTTATGATTCACTTGAATTAGAACTTAAACGATATATTGTAGATGTAAGTGGAGATAAAGAGTTTGCTACCTTGAAAGATATTAAAGATCTATGCAAGAAGATGGTTGAAACAAAGAAAAATGAAATCTACCCAAATGTATATCTTCTCATCAAATTAGTATTGATTTTGCCGTTGCAACTTCAACTCGTGGAGCGCATTTTCGCAATGAAGTTGATTAAGAGTGATCTACGTAATAAGATGGGGGATGACTTTATGCACGATTGTTTAGTGTCGTATGTTGAAAAGGATATATTAGAAGGTATTAGTAATGATACAATCATTGCTCGTTTTCAAGCTATGAAATCTAGAAAGACGCAATTGAAACTGAAAAATGTGTAATCGCATTAACTATTATGTTATAATCTATGTTTATTGTTTTTTTTCATTATCGCATCTTGTTAAATTGGATCCGACCCGACCCGACCCGAAATTTTGACCGGTTGGGTTGGTTGATTCATCGCATTTTTCAACTTGACCAAATTAAGGAACCACCTTAGATTTCCGCCTAGGTCCGCCACTGACCACAATGACGAATCATGTAATTTACTCTAAAAAGTATTATAAGAGAAATTGTATAATTGTATAAAGTTTAATGACTTTGAGGTAACTTTATTAGAGGGCATTAAAACGTAAACTTTAAAGTTAATGGCCCATTTTAAATTATATTAAAATTAAAGGGTATTTTGCATTTATGAAATAAGGCATACATAATTTTCCTTAAACTTGGAAATCTTAAATTTGAATAATGTATAATACATACAATACACCTTAGAAACACAAGTTTTACTCATCAGAATTAGTTGGGCAAGCCAATATGAAAAAGCCTCGTTCATTGACTTCCTATACGAAGTGGATTTCTTATACGTGTTTGAGGCAATTTTATTTCTTTTTACTTTAATTGAAAAACCAACTTATAACTTTTGATTTAGTTGCTACATACCTGCCTCTTTAATACGACTTAATGCTAACATCGTATTAATGTCTTTACGGAATTTCGTAATGCGTAATGCATATGATTTTACGGTACCAAACAAAATACTAAATTTAAGACCTTAAGCACTAAATTGGCCAATCTCTACATTTTTTTCTACTGCTATATAAGGTTCCGTCATGATCAATGTCGCAAATGTATATACTACATATAAAGAGAAAACACATTTGGTTAAAACTTAAAAACTAAAAAGTGAGTAATGTTGTGATAGGGCCCAAGCGTTGAGGATCAAGTCATTTTATTTATGGGGCCCAAGATCGCCTAAGAAAAAAGGGCTTCACTAAAAGTAGCATAACTTGGGCTATGGGGCTCTGTTTCAGGCCATGACCAGTCGATTCGAAACTTGAAACGAGAACGTTCTGGTAAACATACATAACCATTTTACGGAACTTTCGGACCCTAAAACGCTTTATTTTATGAGTTATTCGCACTTTTATGTTTTTTTCTCAGTTTATTGGACTTTTGTTTATGTGATAGTTTTCGGTCCATTTGTCTTTTAGGGCACATTTCGATTTTGTATGTCTATATGATAGCTCCTCTGTAATCCTGAATGGTTAGTTCCAAGCAATACCACAAGTTTATTTTTGGCAGTTTACTAAGAATTATATCTATAATCAGTATTCGATTGAATCAACGATTATTGAAAGAATTGTTTCTGGTATTCGTGTGAATCAACAGGTTTGATTTGTGTTTGTCTCATTCTAGTACTACATCATGTTGTTAGACTAAAATATCATTATTTATAAAAGAAAATGCAATAATTAAATATTTAAATACCTAATTACAATTATACCACTAATTTTCTTCACTCTCACTTACTACACACTCATATATACATGTAAAGCCCCTTTTATCACTTATACCTTATCACTTTACCAAGCAAACCCAACACAAACACGTAACAGTTATGCGTAGATGAAGAAGAAAAGATTAAGAGGTTGGTGACAAGAGATGTGTATAAGACGTGTATGTATTTAGAGAGATAAAGAGAAGAAAGAAAACAATAAGATGTTATATTGCTTGAAAGGAAAACACACACACACATTCGGCACCCCTCAAATGACCATTTGAGGGTATTTATAATACAAGAGGCATAAAACCCAAAGGCTTTAGCTTGGGATTTCTTTGGCCTTTCGTGGACTTGGATTGGATTACTCTTAATAAATGGCTAGCTTAACATAACTATTAGCCATTTAACTTAGCCCAATCCACGAGCCCGTTGACTATTCTATCACGATATCTAACACAAGTTACAAAGTTCCTAATCGTGAATGACCATCACTTCTAATAAAACTATTAAGGCTAACAATCTCCCCCTAAGGGGTGGTCATTTAAATGATGCTCCACTTGCTTAGGTCTTTACTTTTCTCGAGCAAGAACTTTGTGTGTAGATATTGAATAGTCTTGATTCTTTGTTCCTTCATGCTTTGTGATCAGATAATGTGGTTGTCTGCCGTTGTCAACTTCGATGGTTAGGTGTCTCCACGTCATTCTCCACTTCTTTCTCCACCATGCTCACACTTCTATTTGTCTTTTGGTTACCAATGATGTAGTTCTCGAGTCTTTAGACTTTGTAGATTCTTTAACATTGACGAAGAATCATCTCCTTTGATTATGATGAGAACTTTCATGTGTTGTTGGTATGAGCATGTGGCGAGTCTGCACGATCCATCCGCCTCCGAGCTTCCATAAGAAGAAAACATAAAAGCAGGTTTGTAATAAGCGGATTAAAGCACTTACAAGTTTGAATTTTGAGGTGTTATGACGATAGTGTGAAAACACATCTCTAATTCTTACAAGGGCGTTCTCGAACTGGAGTCCCACAAGTGAGATAACCGATATACCGAATTACACCTACTGATTCGGATGAGTCGCCGAGGTACACGAAGCATCACCTCACGATCAGAGACCGTTTGAGACACACTAAGCGTAATCCACGGGAGTTACCGGTGACTGCTTGTCGGTCGCTGATGTTGACCACAGGCAGAGTTTCCATTCAATCATCAAGATCACGGATGTGAAACTTCTCATAAATGTTCGGCAGATTGCTAAGATCTGCGTGGGACTCTAAAATATATCACTTGTGTCCTTATTGATGAACAACAAGCGATGTCATGTCAAGTGTTCCTGTGAGATCTTTTGATGAATCTCGTGGCTCTAGACTCAATAGTGTATATTGGTTTTCTGAGCGGAGACTAGGAGAGGGTCTCATTCTTCATACCAACGATCTCTAAGAGAAAGTCGATAAATTATGTAGGGTTCCCAGTGAGAATGAAACAAATCCTTTTAAGAGGAATTGAGTGGCTAGAAGGTTTAGTGCGGTGCGTCACTGGGTCCATGACGTCTTTGTCTTCAATACCGTGTCATCTAGTGACAACCAAGAGCATATGTATTGAACCCGTTTCGCCTAAGGTTGAATATGGAGGCTATTTCTTTTCACCCTTTCTATTACTTTTCTTTTTAATTCTTCAACCCTTCTTTCTCCTTTCTCACATTACTCCTTTTTCAATCATTCCTAAGGACTTCTAGTTCTAAACTATTGGTGATGTCCTTGGTAGATCCTCCGACTCTGGCGGATCATAGGACGAATTTCCTATCCTTAGTCACCTTATAACTCCATGATCGTCCTATTGTTGCCATAAAACCATTTTTCATGAAAATCTCTCAAAGTGTTTATGATTATCAAAACATTTTGTTAACACCTGAGAGTTTTGGTTTTCGTAAACACTCTTCACATGTGCTTAAATTGTTTTAACCGAAATCTTCACAGAGGGTATAGTTCGCACTTTTTGAATTGATCGACTTTAAATAAACAAGACCGATTCGAGACACGCTACATCACTAGAGAACTAGCTTGAAATTATTACCCGTCCCCGTCAAGTCCATAGAAAGTTTCTCGAGATGGTACATTATTCCTCGTCGATTCATTTGTTACGATCGAGTCGAGCTCTTTGAGATTCAAACAACGATCATTAAACTTTTGATCACATTTTAATCACATTTCTCCCCTCAAAATAGCATATCCATGATGTTTTTGAAACAAAATGATTAAAAGATATGTTTTTCGGAAAGCATTTGGAGAGAAACTGATTTAGCATGAATTTTGGAACAATTTAGGTTTTATACTCCCCCTTAAAGAAAGCATATTTTTCTTACATAAAATTTGGAATCAATTAAGGGTTTAGAGGGAGTTATCTTGGTACCAAATGTGAGAGATTTTGAAAAATCTTTTTGAAAACTTTCGAATCAATGGTACGCAAGATGAAGATTTTAAAAATCTTTTGAAGATATTTAGAGAAAAATTATCTTCATTTGATTTAGGATAAGTGCTCGATATTTATGAAAATCGATTTTGAGTAGCACTTTCCTTTCTTTAAAGATCGGGTTGCAAGCTGAAATACTTACAAGCCATTATGTTTTTAGGAATAGTGCTTGAAAATTATTTAAAACCTTTGATTTTGGATAAGCACTTTCCATTCTTTGAAGCGGGTCTGAATCCATGTGTTCGAAGCCATTATGTTGAAGTCCTGGTTTCGTCTTGAAGTATCTGAAAGCCATTTTATGAAGAAATTTTGAGAAACGACATGTTTTAGAAAGCATATTAAAGAACTCTCGCTCATCATCATGTACATGCCCGTATCATTGTTGAATGACATTTCTAAAGCGTCTGTAATATCGATTATCGAGAGACATGTCGTGAGAAGAATATTTTGGATTTTTATTTTCTATTGTTTTGTATTTTGAAAGTTTTATATTTTTATATTTTGCTTTTGTTGGTTTTATAAAAGAAATGGAAAATCAAAGATAGAAGATAGAGAGAATGAAGAAGACGATTTTCTGAATTAGAACCCTCGATGAGTCGGGTTCGAGATATTTGATTCACTTGTAACCAAAGAAGAAGAGTTTTCACAAATAACAGTGTTAGAAGTACAAGATTCCTCACGGTGAGGTGATCACTATCAACGGTTGTAATGGTTTCTACTTCCTTATCCCGATGATTGACACTATTATCTCGTGTTGGTGCAAGTATCAAAATCTTTCTTGTAGGAATCCATCTAAGACCTATTTTGTTGAAAACTTTGCCGTGGGTATCCACTAGGTAAGATCTAGGAGTTGTTTTCTTATCGATGCGTGGAAGACCCGGTTTTAGAAAAGCTACGTCTGAAGAGATCCACCTATTAGGTTTCTTTTGTTTGACATTTTATCAACGGGCTTGTTTATATTGGTGTCTTAGTGGATTATGCCTTGGCACGAGAATTATCTTTCTTGAGATATTGTGAGACACATGCATAATGATTAATTGAAAAACACATTTTTACATGTAGTACGACAAATTCAATATTCTTGTTTAAAGCAATGACTTTAACTTTGTCACTACGCCTTTTGAAATTGATTACGTTCGAAAACACTTAGAGTTCCTAGTGTTGTTTTCTAAGGGCATAGCATTTTCGTTTATGTAACTACTCTTAGATGCAAGCCAATCCCTAGTCTTTTGCAGTGTTCCTAGGTAATGGTTTACTACTACTAGCAAAGCCTTGAAATCTTGTAGAATTCATCACCCTAGATGTTGCACCTAGAATTCCATCTTTTCGAGTCATCAGCCTTTTTCCTAGCTTCTTCTAGATAGTGATTGTTGACCATGTTGTTAGAACCAACAGATTCTTTAAGCTGGATTTTTGGTGCATTACATGTATTATTCCTAGAAATGCCAGTGAACAAACTTTTGGTTTTTCAAAGAATGCTTTTCTTTTCAAAACTTTTGATAATTCTCTTTTTAATAAGCGGGGGCTGTGGAGTATTTGTTTTGACAGATCATTTTCTCATTGACTTTTGGAGCAAGTCGAGAAATAGACATTTTGGTTTGAAAACGGTTTGGGAACATTGTGTTCTCCTCGGTCAATGGTTTTGCAAACTTAGTATCCATGACCTTTCCTTTTGACTTCCAGTTGAGCTCTCAAAGATTATTTTGCTCTTTCATGTCCTTGTAAGCACGCTCATACGAGCAGTTTTCATACTTGCATTCCTCTTTTTTCGATCAAGTTGTTTAAAATAGGACACGTTTTCTTTTCAATTTTTTCAAGAGCATTTTCATATTTTGAAACAATTGCGGAGGTCTCGAGTGAGTCTTTCATGATCTTCAACGAGAATATGTTTGTAAGATAATGGACATGATATCGATAGTCATAACATCTTGAAGAGAGAATCATTTAAATTTTCCAAAACTTTGATGTGTTCAAAACTTTCATTAGCTTGCTTTACTGTGGATTTATGGTCCTTGACAAAGTCAACTGCTTCTTTCAAAAGTGCTTGTTCAACATGAATTACCCTTGCATCGATGGCATTCGGTGAGGGCGATTAGAGTTTCAAAAACTTTTTCGCTCATTATCAAAACTATTAAACCGGATGTTTGTTGTAATATTGGTTTTAGTTTTAATGATCTCTTGAAGATACCCAATTCTAGTTTTAACGTCATCTAAAATGCTTCTAGTCTCACTTGTGTTAAAAGGATTGTTTGAAGACATTTGTTCGATTTTGAAAGAGATTTGGAAACTACAAGCTGGTTTTGAAGCGGTGTTGACACTTTGTTTGAAACACTTGGTGTGATGGAAAACTTTGACTTTTCTTTTGATTAACAAAAGTAATTCCAATAATTTTGTTCCATTTGTTATAATCAATTGGTTTAAGATCCGGATTCTTTTGTTTCATTTTGATCTACTCTCCTCGAGATAGTTCTAACGTTTCAAGAGTCATGCACAATTATGGGTGCATGCAAGCCTTTCCATTGTTTAACACATTCGAGATTTCCGAGCTTTCTTGAGGAGCGAGGAAGGGTTGTTACCAAGAGCCATTTATGTGCGGTGTGAAAATCGGTTGCTTGATTAGAAAGCATCTTGTTTGTTTTAGCGGAATGACCCGTTGTAAGAAGCAAATTATCCAATTTTTGATAGTTTCATTTTATCGAATTTCATCAAGAAGATAATCTTCTCGTTTTGAAAATCGACAATCAACTGCTTTCTTCTCTTTTCAAGATCAAAAATTTGCTTTTTGTTTAGAAAGTTGGTCATTTAGATCGAAATTTCCTTGTTTAAAGATTTTATTTTCAAATTCGGATTCACATCAAGTGTGTCATACTTGAGTTGCAATTGATTTTCTCTTAAAATGTAATCTCGATAACCAATTTCTAATTACGAAAGTTTGTTTGTATGAAATTCATAGGCTTTGGCGTGCTCCTTGTAACTCTCAAGCTCGGTGGTCAATTTCACATTCGCGGCCTTAACCCGCGATTGACCTTCTTGACTTTCTCAATTTCAATACCACAAGTATTAAGTAATGATTTAAAATAAGCACGGGTTTCCTCATCGATCGCGATATTTTGTGCCACGACCTCCATTAGGATTCACATCCGAGTTTGAGTTCGTATTGCTACAACTCGGATTGTCCTGTATGTATCATAAGTAGGTCTTGATGTCACGAGAATGTTGTTCATCATGAGTAAACCGATTAGCAACATTACTATAATTTGGTACCTCATTGAGTGAATATGTGTCATAGGCGGAGGTGTATCAAAAGTAGCACTTGATGTTGTGTCTGTTTGGTTGGTCAGTAAGACGGTAGCTTGCATTATCATTTGTTTTCTCTGCCCGTCACGGATACGTAAATCGTATTCCTCAAAGATCAACTCTATTCCCAATTTTCTTTCTTTGCTAACAACACCTGTACTTGAGGTTCGGAGGTAGCATCTTTGAACAAGCGATACCACGAATCTTGGCTTTGAGGTTCGGAGGTAGCATTACGAACCAAGTCATAAAATGATTATTCCCATTTTGATATCCCATATTCGATTCACAATCAACCCTTGATGTCCAACATCGCCTGCATATTGCATTTGATTCCCAATAACATCAACCATGTGTCCTTCTTGACTCATATGCATAGATGGTTGAGCAAATCTGCGTATTAAACTCGAAAACCATGTATTGGCGAATCCGGCAATAGCATTTGTGAAAGCGGTTTTGAGGCGATCTTTGTCGGTTGCCATTGATGAAGGTATGTGATGATAAAGTTGATGTAGGATCGATTCAACGATAAAGAAGTTGTGGTTGATGAAGATTAAGCTCGGTTGAGGTGTTTCGAAAGTCGTATCAGAAACTCGGTTCGTAAAAATTTTGCCCAAAATTTGAAATTCACGATAAAATCAATTCTAAGGTCGTATGAAAAATTTGAGTTATGACAATTTTGACGCCAAATTTGACCGAAAATTTGAATTTAGGCCCAAAAATTTGAATTTTGACCAAAATTTTCATGATTAAACCAAAATTTGAATCTCGTAAAAGCTGAACGTTTAGTATCCTCAAAAACTTAATTTTACTCAAGTTTTCCGCCAAAAACTCTTTTTTTTTTTTTTTTAAATAGCTTAGGCGTAGACTTAGAGAGAAGGAGTTACGAGTAGAATTGGTGCTTAGGCGTAGGATCTTATGCGTAGAAAGTATCTAACGCGTAACCTTAAGCTTATCGTAGACAAAAAACTTAATCGTAAAACCTTACGCGTAAGTGTGATCTTATGCGTGAGAGTTCTACTCGTAAAGAGTTTATCCTTATCGTAAACTTAGGTTAAAACCAAAAATCCTTTACACCGTCACAACAGTAAGGGATATCCAAAGTCGAAGTGTTCCACACACTTATCCAGTGAGGAAGCACTTTGAGTAACCCAGATATAACAAGATTCTTCACCAAAAAGTTACGGTAGAAGCTTATGAGTAGTTGACTTTCTTACGAGTAGAATTAGGGTTTTGACCTACTCGTAAAAATTTCCGATTGATTCAACCAATTTCTCTTGCACAGATAGCCTAAAACACTCGGATAACACAAAAATGTTAACCTTTTCACCCAAAGTGCTTAGAAGAGTTACTGAGTAGAAAACTAGGGTTTTGACTTTTGAATTCTACTCGAAGAAATTTCCAACGATTCAAATGATTTCTTTTGCACGGATATCCTTAAAACACTCGAATAACCCAAAATGTTGACCTTTTTCGCCCAAAGTTGCTAGAAAAGTTACGAGTAGAAATGACCAATGAACCAAAAACGAGTTTAAAACTTAACTAAAACGCTGTAAAGCTTGAACTTTTGCAAAAAGCGAAACTTTAGCACCAAATAAACCTTAAACCACAAGAATCTTGAATTTTAAGTGCAAAATTAAAGCTTTAAGCGTGACAAATAAACCTTGACGAGAGCTTATACGCGTAACCCTTCAAAACAAACACAAACACTCCTAAACCATTGTTAGGCGATTGATACCAATTGTTATACCCCTTTATCATTATATACCTTCATCAATGGCAACTGACAAAGATCGTCTCAAAACTGCTTTCACAAATGCTATTGCTGGATTCGCCAATACATCTTTTATCACTTATACCTTATCACTTTACCAAGCAAACCCAACACAAACACGTAACAGTTATGCGTAGATGAAGAAGAAAAGATTAAGAGGTTGGTGACAAGAGATGTGTATAAGACGTGTATGTATTTAGAGAGATAAAGAGAAGAAAGAAAACAATAAGATGTTATATTGCTTCAAAGGAAAACACACACACACACACTCAAGCACACCCCTCAAATGACCATTTGAGGGGTATTTATAGTACAAGAGGCATAAAACCCTAAAGGCTTTAGCTTGGGCTTTCTTTGGGCCTTCGTGGACTTGGATTGGATTACTCTTAATAAATGGATAGCTTAACATAACTATTAGCCATTTAGCTTAGCCCAATCCACGAGCCCGTTGACTATTCTATCACGATATCTAACACAAGTTACAAAGTTTCTAATCGTGAATGACCATCACTTCTAATAAAACTATTAAGGCTAACAATACATAAAAAAAAAGTTGCATGCACAAATTAAAGCTATTATGGACCGTTGCCGTTATGCGTGGGTAATCATCTATCTCTATCTCTACTATATATAATGAGAAAACCATTTATGTTAAAATTTCAAAACTTAAAAAATGAGTAAAGTACAATTACTAATATATCTTTGATTAAAAATGGTAACAACATTCACCCTCAAATTAATAGTTTAAGTATATTTTAATCCTCAAAATTTTATCATTTTTCGTTTTAACCTATAAATTTTTTCTCACAATGACCACAAATTGAACTTTTAAGTGTTGCATCAAATGTCACACTAGAACCACAAGTGACAACTTCGCAAGTATAACTATTTGCCGCTATATACATCCGCTATGCACGGTATTCATCTAGTTTCAATGTTGGTATAAAACCGCATGTATAGTGTTGTTTTGTTAACACGCTCGAATCAAGCCCACTAAATACAACCGAGCGTATCAATATTAGTGGCTCGAGCCCACTAAATACACACTCGGATCAAGCCCATTACCAAGGCCCATCAACAAACACCGATAGCGGATAGATTATTTTCTTAAGCCACATCGAGCACGGAGAAACCCATCAGCTAACCGAGCACACAATGCTCCGCTCCCAATTATTACTAACGGTTAAGATGTATCATCGACATCTGCAGCGGTGGAGACGCACGACAAGCACCACTTTGTACGAGCCAAGGAGGATAGTCCGCATGTCATCCTTGTTTGATCCCTAGATGATCAACACCTAGCTCCCTCAAGAACGTTAATCACCCATCAAGGGTTATCTCTAAACACTACTTCCTCTCTATAAATAGAAGGTAACACACACACCCTCAACAAGTTTTCACACACTTTGGAAAATACTGTTTCACAACAGTCTCGTATGGCTATTCTTTAAGTGTTATCCGAGCTTCTTGATCTCAATCAACTCATTGGGTCCTTATCGTTCAACACAGAAAACCAAACAACAAAACTATTCTCATCCCATCTCTTAAACCGATTTACACACCATGCATAAAAAATATGATAATTATCTTATTTGAACCATTTAACGTGCCTTAGACCTATATCTTTATCCTTATACATATTGTTTGGTAAAAAAGTTAGTGGGTTATATGTTTATTATATTTTTGATGTCTTAGTAATATGGATTTTTCATTTATGAGGAAGTTAAGGAATGGCATAAATCCATGGAGCTTGGAACTACTGCAATGTTAAAATTCCCTCATGTGATCATCCAATAGGATTAGGATGTTTTAGATGCAGTGGATATGTTGTTCTATGTTATTTTGCATAGAAGATAGTTTTAAATCCGTATAGCATTATAAACAAGTGTTGCACAACAATAATTTGACTAGTTTCTTTATAGTTGAGTTTGTATTTGTTTAGAGTTGTGCATAATAATAAAGTTGAAGTCAAAATGTGGCAATACTCATATTTAAATAGTTTTTGCCTTTTACTTATTTAGAGTTTAGACATTAAAAGATGTTTTGATAAAACCAAAGAGGATATATCTGTAATTATTCTATCCATGTTGCTTGTCCACTTTCACCTTGTAAGTAAATTGGTTAAAATTGGTTTGTTGTTCTTATGTTTTTTCATGATTGTCTTTTAAGCATTTTAGATTGCTTTAATTGGAATTTGAATGTTGGATTTTGATTGTCTTTTAAGATTGGTTTAATTGAAGATGGGATTTGTGAACGAGTTTTGTATTTCAGTGATGATTTGTAGTGATGAGAAGAACATGATAAAGGTGACATGTTTATGTTTGTACATTTAGCAATATTATTTTTGAATTTAGTGATGACTATGGTGGATATTAAAAGTTGGTCGGAGGTGTTGCGTATGGGAAGGGTGGTGGATGATTGTAATGGTGGGTGGAGATGAGAAGAAAAGTCAAAAGTTGTTTGATTGGTGGTGGTGGGTGGAGATGAAGAATAAGAAAGATAATTTGTTGGTAAAATGACTGTTATACCCTCATATGCAAGGCAAATAGGGATTTAACTTACCTTAACTAACAACCGTTTGGTTAAAGGACCAATGGGGAGCAAAATCGAGACGTTGGGGAGGTTTGGGTGACTTTATTTTGAAAGACGAAACATGTATTTTTGGTACAATCTTAGGCGACGAATGGTGTATTTTTTTTTTATTTTTTTTTTTAATTTTTTTATTATTATGTTAGTTTATAGTTGATAGTTCACAGTTTATGAAATTGAATGAGCAAAAAAAAAATGTTAATGTTACTATTGAATAATTTTCAAACCAAAATGAGGTTAGATAATTTTAATACTTTATTTAGTGTGTTTTCTGTTTAATGTATCTACATTATTTTTCTTAGTATTTTACAGATTCATCTCATTCTTGCTTTAACTCCGATTCGTATATCAAGAACAATATCGCAACTATTATTTTCTGCCAATTATAATTAGTGACACAAGGAATTGAAAAAGCTATTGAAAGAAAGAGTTAATTGCATAAATGATCCTTGTAGTCTGTCGGATTTAACGAAAATAGTCCCTAATCTTTTTTTCTCGGATCCTCTCCCTATAGTTTTGACCCGTATCGGGTTTGGTCCATTGACCAATATTTCTGTTAGTTTGACCGTCAAACTAATAGAAATGACACAAATACCCTTAAAAGTAAGGTCCTTGTGGTTTGTAGGGTATCACGAATTTAGTCCATAATTTTTTTATTACGTTTTATCCGTTTTTATACATTTTTTATATGTTATCGTCCGTTTATGTTACGTTTTTATACATTTTCATCTGTTTTTATACGTTTTCGTGTGTTTTTATATGTTTTCATCCGTTTTTATACGGTTTCGTCCGCTTTTATACGTTTTCATCCATTTTTATACATTTCATCCATTTTTCTTTTGTTTTTATCCATTTGTATGCGTTTTCGTCCGTTTTCATAGGTTTTTATTCGTTTTCGTCCATTTTTCTTTCGTTTTTATACGATTTTATACATTTTCTTTCGTTTTCATACGTTTTTATATGTTTTCGTCTGTTTTATACGTTTTCATCAATTTTATACGTTTTTTTTTCGATTTTTATACGTTTTTTTTTTACGTTTTATACGTTTTCGTATGTTGTTATAGTTTTTATCCGTTTTCATCTGTTTTCATATGTTTTTGTCTTTTTTTATATATATGAAAACGTAATAAAAAAATTAGGGACTAAATTCATGATACCCTACAAACCATAGAGACTTTACTTTTAAGGGTATTTATGTCAATTCTGTTAGTTTGACGGTCACACTAACGAAAATATTGGTCAAGGAACCAAATCTGATACGAGTCAGAACTATGGAGAGAAGATCCGAGGAAAAAAAAAAGTAAATACTATTTTCGTTAAACCCAACAGATCATAAAAACCATTTATGTAATTAATTCTTAAAAAAAAAATAAAAAATGAAAGAAACAAGATAACGTAAAGGGCTACACCTTACATTTTCAACTCATCCCAAAACACTGGGAGGAGGGAGTGGAACCCCAGGGTGTCGCATCACTCTATCTAATAAAACCTTCCAACCTACGCCAATCTACCTCAATACTACCCCACGCGACGGAGTGCCAGACCCAAGACTGATTTTTTATTATTTTTTTTTTTTGGTATTTTGTACCTACACTCTTCCTAGCCTTTCTTCTTCCTTTAACCTTGTTCCTGTACCGCAAAAACAAAAAAAAAGAAGACAAAACATACTAAAAATACAAACACAACACAAAACCACGGATAGCCAAGCGAGTTCGAACTCGATTTATACTCGCCTCTACCCGATTCTGGCGGAATGGTGTAGCGGTTCGGTTCGTGAACTCGCCCCACCCCCCCCAAGTGAACCCGACTCCACTCCGTCCTACCTTAAAGCCGGCCCTCTTTCTAGAATCATCCTAAAACCCTCTCTACCCATTTTCAAGGGTTTAGTTATCAGCCCCATATCCAAACACTACCTAATCCACCCAACCAACCATGGCTCCAGTTCTAAGCAGAAGTTTAACCCCATCTTCTTTACAATCACTCCTTATTCCCTTTATTCTCATCTAAATCCAATACTAGTACTAATAGGTTATGTTTGTTGAAAAGTAGTGGGTTAACATGTTCTGGGTTGAAATGGAAAGTGGATAAAAGAGTTGTTGTTGTTAGGTGTGAGGCTTCAGCTGTTGCTGAAAAGGAAACTAGTGATGCACCTGGTGAGTACCAAGCTGAGGTGGGTTATAATCTTTTTGGTTCATATGTTATCTTTTTTGTTAATTCTTATTGTTTTAGTGATATTTGGGTTATATTATCAAGTGGGTTATTATCAAGTTTTAATCTTTTTGGGTTAGTCAGTTTATGTTTTGATTAATTTGTGCTGGTTAGTGATTCTTATATATATTTGCCTTATTGTATGATTACCAAGCTGAAGTGGGTTATAATCTTTTGTTTTTTAAGTTATAAATTAAGGATTTTTTTTTTTTTTTTTTTTTTTAATTTATTTTTTTTATATGATAAAACTCAGCTGAGTTTGGTTATAATCAAGTATTGATCATTTTGGTTCATATGTTTTATTGGGTTAATTTATAAGTACTAAGCTGAGGTGGGTTATAATCAAGTTTTAATCTTTTTGGTTTAAATTGTGTTATTAGTCAATTTCCATATAATTTGTAAGGTTATCTTTAATTACTTCTTGTTGGTTGGTCATCTTACATAAGCTGTACAACTGAAAATTTCCAATTCGTGAAATAACGAATGAATTTGGCCTCCAACTCCATGCAACTGATGTAGTGCAAAGTTGTACAAATAGTTAGGATTATTAAATCAGTACTAAGTCGGGAGTTGGGCTTAATTATGTACGATTGATTGTGGGTTTTCAGTGTTTAGAATGATGTAAAGCTCATGTGATTTGTTGCGTTATAAGTGTTTCGTTTGTCAATTTTCGAATAGAATCAAGTCCAAAAGGTTGATGTTTGGGATGGAAGAAGTTTGACCACTCATGTTATGTGGGATGGAAGAATATTTTCAAGATAATGAATTGCTTACTATCGTAATGTACTAATGTCTGATTAAAGTACTAAGCGAATAAGTATACAGTGATTTGATTTTGATATATAGAATTTGAATAGCATAAAACTATTAGTGGTCTCTTGTTTGGCTGAAGTTGATTTAAAAGTGCTTCTTGAACTAGAAGGATCATCTGATTCTATTGAATCAACCACTATACGTATCTTTATTTTTTTCTTTGTTGTTGGTTTGATCTTAGGGAGTGTTTTGGACTATTGTCAAAATCTAGATTATCGCCAGTATTCACATGCCCGTATTAACATAGATAAACGGTTTTGACTTTTGAGTGTTTGGATGGTACTCCTTATCTGCTTACTTTTCGAGCAAAAAAAGAGAGAGACAGCTGTCTGTATTTGAATGAAACTGCTTATTTTCTTTATTTTAGAGTTAGAAAACAATGTAACGGCAATTTCAAACACTACCTAAGATTTCGTAAGCATTTTAAATAGGTAATTCCAAACACTATCTTTTGTGTTTTGATATGGCATGAAACTAAGCGGTTATGAGTGTGTTTGGGTTTACTTATTTGACCCGTTTATCAATTGTTAAGAATGGCTATTTAAAACAACCTGTTTCAAAAAGCGATAAGCATACAATCAGTTTTAATAAGCGATATAATGAATTATGGAAATTTCTGAAGATTATGAGTAGTTTTGATCTCCAACTCCTTGTAGCATTTGGATGAAGTCTTCTGCAAATAGTTGGGATTTATTTATATTTAATAGTACTAGAGAGCTTGGTTTTAAATTGCGTGTGGCGATCCATTGCGCTCGAGGTCCAAAAGACCGATGCGTGATGCGCGATGCGGTTGCGAGCGCATCACGGACGCGCAGCGCTAGGTAATAAATAAAAAATATATAATATTTCTACATAAATTACTCGACAAGTAAATGATCAAATATGGAATAAGTCACGTGTATAATGATACTACTTAATGTTATAACATCCAATATGTCAACTTAATGGTTTGACCAGAAACAAAAAGTCAACTTAAACTATAAAAGTCTATACTACTCAAAATTAAAACTGTTGCGAAGTGATGCGGCCATTGCGTCCGATGCGAGCAATAAACTATTACGACGCGATGCGTTCGCATCAGGCCGCATCCTGGAACAACCTCGCATCAGGTTTTGCGTTGCTTTTTTTCAAACGCAACACTCTGATGCGCGATGCGAGCGCAACGATGCGCGCAATTTAAAACCAAGCTAGAGAGTTAGATATGATTTTGTATGACTGATTGTGGAACATATGTAATGAATATTTTTTTGTTAATAAGTAGGATTTATTGATAGTACTGATTGTGGTTTTTGTGTTTAGAATCAAGTAAAGTACATATGATCTGTTGCTTTGTTATATATTTGTTTGGTCAATCTTAGAATAGAATCAACCAAATGATGACGTTCGATTGTACTTCCCATGTATGTGGAATGGAGTATATTTGAGATAATGGAATGCTTATGTTTATAATGTTTGATTGAAGAATCAAGCGAATAAGTATACCAATTATTGTGTAGTCATCACATTTTGATGCATATCGAATTTCATGGGAACCATTATCTTATGCCTTTAGATCGAATGTCTTTAAATTCTATCGCCAACCATAGGATCACTTGTAGCTTATTCGAAATCAAACTAAGGGCGTGTTTGGTTGCTTTCAACTTTCAAAATTAATATCTTCTTTTTGTAACTTACAACGAAATAATAAGCTGGTTTGAGGTTGTTTGGATTTGCTAATTCAAAATGTGTACCAGATAATATGTTACTGAAATAGGCCATTCTGATTTCTGAATAAGCAGCTTGGAGTTGCTAATTCCGTACTGTTTTTTTATGAATAAGTAATATCCAAATAATAGTATCTTGCAAGTGTTGGAACTGTAAGCCATGCATTCTGCATCTGCAAGTTCATATTCCTGAGATTTTGTCCGTTTTATGTATCGTTTAGGAAATGAAGCACAAAAATACCATCTTAGCAAAAAGAAGAAAATTAGTTTATCTTCGCTAATCTGTGTTTCATTTTTCTTGAAGAGAGACTTTATAGCAACAAAACTTTCTATCGACGGATCTTTTCTTTGTTTAGGCGAATTTAGTATGTTTGACTAAAACTGTTCTTTTTCTGATCATGCAAACATGCAGGAGCAACTATTGACCTCAAACTTCCGAGGAGAAGCTTGCAAGTGCATTTTACCTGTGATGCGTGTGGCGTAAGATCACAAAGACTCATTAACAGATTAGCTTACGAAAAAGGGTTGGTCTATGTACAGGTATCTCTTTCTTTTACACTCGTGACATGCTATTAGATTTTGCAATATGATTATGTTGTCAACAAACCCAATAATATTTTATAAATTATCATTGACATCGTGAAAATGAACATTCACAAGTGTTTATTTATGACTTATTTAATGAAAAGATATTGTATTTATCCTGACGGATGGATATTTGTATGCAGTGTTCAGGATGCTCACAATATCACAAACTTGTTGACAATCTCAATCTTATGGTGGAGTACGACTTTCGGGAGGAAATTAACGTGAGTTCAGATACAGATCAAGCTTGATATGAATGATGCGATACATCATTGTATTCTACTTTACTTTAAAAAATCTCGATTTTGACAGTATAGATAAAGCTTATAAGGAATCTTGAATTATGTAATGAGATGTTTCTAGGCAGAGTGAATTCAGTTACATGTTCATATAAGTACGATAACCATTAAAGCCTAGTTTGAATCATGCAAATTCTGCTCAATTAACCATAAATCGCAACTGAAAAACATTAAACCAAAAAAAGGTACAAAAAGTTATTCATGAAAAAAATGATCTACAAACAGAACATGATGCCAAAGGCGTCGTGCATTTACTAAAAACTTTGAGCGATGATGGTGTGTGATGGGAGCGATGAAGAGGGTGATTGAGTTGGTAGTTGGGTTTCCGCCTTCTTTCTTTCTTCTTTCTCCGTAACTGGAAAAACTGTTGCATAACATCTGCACACTCTGCCGATAATACCCCTCTTCTTATTGTCATGTTTGGATGGAATGGGTGCACAGGGGCAGGCGGCTTATCTGAGCCATTTCCGCCATCACCATCAGGAAACAGTCTGCAAATACATAGAGTGAAAGTTTAACCCAAAGTTGAACGCATTATAGCTTTAGCATGAAACTAATTTCATCAAATTTGGAGGTCTGTACGTTTACCAAGTCATTAGAAGGGTCAAAGTGGGTTTACATTTAAGTGAATGTCAAAGCAGGTCGTGAGGTCAACACTATACGATTACACGTGTTCAAAGTTTTAGAGAACACTTTAGATGACTTTTGAGTAACCTGATTGACCTGGTTTCCTTAAAGTAAATTTTTTACCCATTTCACATTCTGGAAATAAAAAATCCAAATCGACACAATTTCTTTAAAGGTCGATATAGCCATCTCTACACAAGTTATCTAGTTAACTCGATACTCGTACTTAACATAGCGGTCTTTTGGTTTTGTAATATACCCCAGTCAAAGATTTCATACCTGATCCAGCTTCCATCGGCGCCAAGCAATTTATTTGGAGCTCCCCATACAGTTGTGTCAATCCGTGCTTGAAGGATTGCTCCAGCACACATGGGACATGGTTCAAGTGTCACATAAAGCGTAGTACCCTGAAAGTGTAGCATAAGTAACGGGGGACTAATTAGTTGTAAAAATTAGTTATGTAGTATTATTTTTAGCCAACTATTGTTTTTTATTTAGTAGGTCTGATTTATGATACAAATATGCTACAACTAAAACACTAGAGAAGGGTAGTTTACCGAAAGTCTCCATGAGCGTAGGTTATTTGATGCCTCTCGTATACAAATCATCTCAGCATGTGCAGTGGAGTCACGTAACTCTTCTACCCTAAAACCACAACAAAATTCATCTTATGGAATGCTGATGCTGATACACTAGTAAAAAGTACAAAAAATTGAAGAAACCATAAGGAACTTACAAATTATATCCCCGAGCAATTACTTTACCATCCTGCACCAGAACAGCCCCAACTGGCACTTCCCAGAGATCAGCAGCCTTTTTAGCTTCCAACAACGCTTCTCTCATAAAAATTTCATCATTTTGCCGTTGCTTAGCTTCAACAGTACAAGCCTCTTCCCATTCATCAAATCTATCTTGGGACACTTGATCTATCCGTGCTAGTTTCCTACGTTTTAATTCACCATCAGTCACACCAGCAGCAGAAACCGGTTGATCCACTATTACCATTTTGCCACTACCAGATGCACCCTCTTGTGGAACTCGGGTCAACGGTTTAGGAACTAGTTGGTCAATGTTCCCACTGGTGGATGCATCAGTTTCGTCGGGCACTGAAGTGCTCTTTACGGCAGGTGACCTTCTCATTCGAATTGCCGGTAACGGCAATGATGACTCTTCGAGTACTAATGGAGACATGGTTTTGGATGAAGATCCCAGATTAGCATCTGATGATGATGATAACAATGGTGAATCTTTTCTCTGCTTAGAGCTTGAAGGGTTAGAAACGTCTTTTTGCCTTCGAGATCGACCTTTTTTACTCCCACTTTTCACATTCTCGTCATTTGAGTCTGATGGTTCATGACCAGAAAACCACGCATCGCTACTTGCGGACTGGATGGACGAAGCTTTTCCACCACCTGATTTTGGAGTAATTGTTTCCGAACGTGGAGAAGTCCACCGTAGCCTAACCACATCTCCAATAACATTCCATAACGACCTCTCACTCCTAACAGATTCGTCATTTTCGGTTGAAACCGTGTTATCAGGTGCCTCTGTCTCCGAAGGGCGAAGGCTGCTGTATGGTTTCCCCAGCTTCGTGCCATATTTCATCAGACGGTCCCATAGCTCCATCGTTTTGATCAGATTTACCTGAACCATCATCACCTAAACTGTCAAGTTCGTGTTGTGCCTTGTCAACAAAATCGCTCACATAATGGCTGGAGGATATCTGTTGTTGATCAGCTGAAGCGATAGCATCTTCATCCGAGATGAAGCTCAGTGGCTCCTGGATTTCACCAGCTGATGAACCTGATGAATCCGAAACGATTAAAAGTGAACCGCTCTTACCATCACCACGAGAGCCACTTTCTTGTGACTTACGTTCGGGGATCAATCTCATCGCTTTGTAACTACTTGCTGGCTCTCTATGCATACCGACATTAAAACTGGACGCCTTAGTTGTTCTTCTACCGGTTCTCATTGATTCCATGGTTCCCTCCACCATTTTCACTTCTGACGATGAAACTTGTGTCGATCCACCAGTTTCATGCTGTGTTTCATCAGAAGGCCCCGAACCTTCATGTTGCTCAGCTTCTTCATACACTAGTTCAGCTTTAGAACCAGAGAGTTTGTGTTTTGCTTTTGTAACAAACTCACTGACATAACTACTCGAGGATATTTGTTCTTGATCAGCTGAAGCAATAGTGTCTCTCGAAGGCTCCTGGATTTCACCTGCTGATGAAGTAGAAACGACTGAAAGTGAGCTGCTATTACCACCACCATCGCGAGTATAACCGGTTTCTTGTAACCTAGGTTCGGGATTTAACTTCAAAGCTTTGTAGCTACTTGATGCCTCTCTAGGCATACCGACGTTAAAACTTGAAGATTTATTTGTTTTCCTACCGGTCTTCAATGATTCATTGGTTCCCTCCCCCATTTTCACCCCAGATAACGAAACTTGCGAAACTGAACTGTCTAACTGCAGTTCTTGTTTTTTGCTTCTAATGTCAGATTGTCCAAGTGAGACAGAAGTGTTTTCAGTTCTATCGATTCGGGTATCAGTAATTTCAGATGCTTGTTGTGATTTCACTCTAGACTCTTGAAATGCAGTCAATTGGTCAATTTTTTGGTAATTTTCTTCTCTTCGGTCTTCAAATTGACCAGTAACTTCTGTTACATTGTCGGATTGTCTCCGTGAAACTGAGGTGTTATCAGTGTTACTGTTAAAACTATCTGAGCTTTCAGATATATGTTGCGATTTCAGTCTAGACTCTTGTACGGCGGTCAATTGGTCGATTTTTTGGTAATTTTCTTCTCTTTGATCCTCAAAACCACCAACTGTTACTAAATTATCTTCCGAGTTCTTCATCCTAGTCTCTAAATTCACTTCTTGTTTTTCTCTTCTGATGTCAGACCGTCTCTGAGAAACCAAACTGCTTTCACTTTTATCGATACGGGTATCTGAAACTTCTGAAATCTGTTGCGAATTTACAATTGACTCTTGTATTGCGGTCCATTGGTCAAACTTTTGTTGCTTATCTTCCCTTTGATCTTCAATCCGACCACTAATTTCTATTAAATCGTCTTCCCAGCTCTTCATTTTACTCTCTAGATGCCGTTCTTGTTTCTCGCTTCTGGTGTCAGATTGGCTCTTTGAAACAAACGCGTTATCAGTCTTATTGATTCGTGTATCATAAATTTGGGATGCTTGTTGTGATTGTATTCTAGAGTCTCTTAATGCAGTCAAGTGGTCAACTCTCTGGTGTCTTTCTTCTCTTCGAACATCAACTCGACCGCTAAATGATGTTGAATTGTCTTCCCAATTCTTCATTCTAGTCTCTTGTGACGACGAAGAAGCCTTTCTTCTGTCAGCTTCATGAGACGCTTCTGAAACCACATTTGTCTGCTTTATGTACTCATTTTGGCGAGTAACATGATCAGAATTTTCCTCTTTATGTTCACTTGCTAGTTGCTGAACTGATGTACTCAACTTATTTTCAGTATCACTGTATCGTTTTTGGTTGCTGGTGCTCAATCCAATAAGTCTGTTATCCCTCTCTGTAGTGGATGTTTCCGCGAGTCTTTTATACTTCGTCCCTGATTGAAATTGATCAATAATTCTATCACTTCTTTCACTATGTTGTTCACTGGACTCTACATTAAGCTTCTTTTCAGATGTCTTTCGCCACTCTTGATTCCCGTAATACTTCTCAGCAATATTTTTCTTCAATTTCTCACTTTGTTTCCCGTCCACATTTTCCTTAACTTCTTCATCATACCGTCGATAACTATCCATTTTCCGATCATCCTTATACTCACTCGAAGACTCGCCTCTAACAAAACTATCATCCCGTATAACCTCAACATCATTATCACTCTCATACTCCCCCGTAGAAGCAACTGAGTAATAAGACGAACCATTAGACCCTTCTTTTCTCAAATCACTCTTCCCCTCGTCCACCCTAGACCGTACTTCACACCTTTATCATCACGCTTCAAATCCTTATCTACACGTCCCAAACGCACATTCTTCTTTTTCTCACTGACACAACGAGCATCCTTCATCTCAACCCTCTTCCTATCTCCAACACCACCATAACGATCACCCTTCTTCTTTTTCTCACTAACCCTTGTTCTCTCCCGAACCCCAACATCCCCAAAACCAACCTCCTCATTCAACAAATCAAGCAATACCTCAACTTGATCCACAAACTCATCACCACTTTCACTACTCTCATCTTCCAAAACTCGACACACGTACCTACTTTTACCTAACTTCCTAAGCCTCTCATACGAATTTCGCTCAAAACCCGTAACCGAAAACCTACTACTATTACCATCACACACCTCTCTTATCCTCCTACCATGATTTAAAAGTCTTCTACTAGGTGCAAAATTAATCAAAGTAGACTGTCTTAATCTATTAGATACAAAACTAGGGGTGATACTAAATCTAGGCAAATGACTATTATAATAAACTAAATTAGTACTACTATTAGTGCAACAACAGCAACAAGAGCAACAGCAACAGTTAGGTAATGATGATGAGATTAAAGGGTTGTTGTAGTTTAAATATGGAGAGTGAGATGATGTACATGTAATTGATACAGATGTGTGGTGCATCATTTTTTGTTAAATTAATAAAGGTGAATTAATAAGAATAATGGTGTTGTTACCTTGATAATGTTAGTTCATATGGAAATGAAATGAGATAAGAAGATGGGTTAGATGAGATGTGTAAGTGAAGGAGGTTGACAGTGGAGGAACATGAGTTTGAGAATCCCAGGTGACAAGTAAACTATGGTTTAACTCAATGTCTTTGACTTTTACAAGGTCATGTTTTTTATGTTCTTTTATATTAGAGTAAAATATATGGTTCGTCCATAATTTTGTATCTGCGCATCACTTTGAACCAAAAGTTGGGATTTTTATCGTCGGGAGTCCTTTTTCCAAGTTCATAGTCTAAACTGGTCCTTTGACCATTTTTCCGATTAGTCAACCACGTCTGTTCTTGTTTCTTTGTCTTTAGTCCAGCGACAATTGTTATTCCTTATTTCAAATAAAACCTCAGATTATTGCCACATGTAATGTAACCTCTTCCCGCCCATAAACACATAGATCGTATTATTTTTCGTCCCAAAACTTTCGTTCTAAGAATTATCATAATTCATGACCCTAATTGCGTGTCATGGCCCGTGTTTATTAATCAAAAACCGAAACATGGACTTTACTCTATGGAAAGTAAGAAGACATCCGTGTTATCCAGGTTGATGATACCGTCTTGTACGAATCTGCTAAGAAAAATACGGTATTGTTTTTATTTTGATTATAAACATTAGAATTTCTAATTGGGGTATTTATTTTTTGGCAATTAACTTTTTAGAATGCCCTAAACATATATTGACATGTTTTCAGGTGGTAGATCTAATATGTTTAGCATGAGGGTTCATCACAACGATTTCTTTAAATATTGGCCTGGTAGAATCTACGTTGGAGGTATGAAAAATTTAGTTGATTTGTTTGATGTTGATAGTGTGTCAGTCGAAGAGTTGAATGTTCTTATGTATGAATTGGGTTATGAGCTTGGTTCAAAAAATTACTATTACTTTGTTAAGCCTAGTAGTAATTTAGATGATGGTTTGTATAGCTTAAGTGAGAGTGCAAATTTAGAAATGTTGAAAGATCTTGTTGATGACCATAAGATGATAGAAGTTTATATTGAAAATGGTAAGACAACATTGGATGTTGATGAAATGTCACCAAAGTCAATTAGGACAGTTATTACTGATGTGGATGCAACAAAGAAAAAAGCAGCTCTTGCTATTGTTCCATATTGCTCAAAGAAATTGTTCTTAGAAAACATTGTTAACAAATCTATGGTAGAGGATATATGTCGTTACACATCAACCTTTGAAAGTCAATACTTTGGTACAATCTAGTCGGATGCCGAAATAGAACCCTTGTTTTCATCCGTAGAGTCTCATCGATGAAGATATTGTAGGTGATGTCAACCAAATATAGATAAACATGTTGAGCATATCCAAATAGATAGTCCGGAAGAGGTATGTCAAAATGATCAAGAGTTAGTTCATCGAGGAGGAAATATGTATTCTGTTGTGCATGTCCAAAAGGTAAATCAGCATGTATGTGAAATCGATGAAGCTTTAAGTGATGACAATGTGGTGAAGCAGAGATAGTTATGTGAGTGATGATGATGATATTGAGAATAATCGTGAGGAAACACGGTTGTTGATGAGGCTAATACTTTTGAGAGCCTAATTTTGATGTTAATCTGTTCAAAGTGACTGAGACTACAGAGTTACCATATATAGGTAGCTCTAGCTAGATACCATATGATTTTTTAAAGAAAAGTGAGTTGGATCTGTTAGATGATAATGATTTTGCAAGTGGTTTTGAAAATGAGGATGAGTATGTTATTAGGAAGAAAAAAATGAGGGCATACAAGAAAAAAAAGTTAAGTGAGGCAGCACAAGTAGAGGAAGAAATATATTTTTTCTGTGGCTCGTTTATGGCTCGACCTAGTTGGTTTTGGGTGAAACATGGGTCTAAAACTAATTTACAATTAATAAAACATGTAGCTAGTGATTTGGTATCGTGTGTTGTATCATTTTTTTTGTGTTTTTGCATTTTAGACATAGTTTCATGTGATGGGTTTAGATTAGTTGATGGGTTTGATGATTGGATGTTGTTTGGAGGTTGATTGATTGTGTTTGGTTGTAGTAGAAGCAATTTGGGAGTGTTTGGATGTGTTTGTTGAGGCGTACGAGCCACAAAAACCCACGTATGGGTTGTAGGTGTGGCGTACGAGACCCTCATGGACCAAGGGTCCGGGTCGGGTTGTTGTGGTATCTTGTTGGTTGTTGTTGTTGGTGTTTAAATGAGACGCGTGGAGCCGAAAAGCTTCTAGAGCTTGTTTGGTTCACGTGGTCTTAACCGTGAACGTGTCATGACCATTAGGGTCATAACATTGGTTTCGGGTATATTTGGTAGTTTGATTGGATGGCGAGATTGATATGGGTTGATTTGAGATTGAGTTGCGCTATTGTGATTATTTACTTGGACTTATACTATAAATTGTCAACTTTGAGCAACGTTGGTGTTACTGACTTTTTAGTCATAGTTGACCCGACAACGCCGTAACATGGACTTTAGTATATTTTGGACTATAGATTGATTAAAAGCGAGAAGTCATGACTCGTGCTTGTGGACTCAAACGAATAACGATTTAATACTTATATTGAATTTGTGAATATATATATATATATATATATATATATATATATATATATATATATATATATATATATATATATATATATATATATATATATATATATATATATATGATTAATAAATGGTGAAACATAAATAATAAATGGTTTTATACCAAAACTATCGATAACAAGACTTGTCTTGTTATTCACTATTTTAAATGGGAATTAACAACATAAAATAGAAAGGTTTTCTAATTAAAGAATATTTAATGTTTCAAGTGCACATTTATCGAAATGTGTCATTTATGAGAATTTAATACCATTTCAAGTATTTAACTCTATTTACGTTGTGTGCATGGGTTACGGATGACCTAACATTAATAGCGTCGATCCACGTGGATAACAGACTTATTAGGTTGACGAATCTAATAAGAGTCCGCTAGGTACGTAGGATAACGTTATTAATGGGTGAATTATCCTTATGACTCGTTAGGATGCGACCGGTTTATGGGATAATAAGCGACACGAATAAATGATTGAGTTTATCGAGTTGACGAATTCGATAAGGTCTACTATTTATTCCGAAACTTATTGGACTATGGAGCTCATCGCTTAGACGTCTCATTGTGTTGCATTGAGTCACATTGTGTTTGTTTGAGTGCATTCATGATATCATGTTGAGTCGATACACACACGACGATACCAAACTCTAGGACTAAACAGTGATACAAGACATTTTTGGAGATAAAGAAAATGAATACATTGGGTAGATAACGTTGATTTTGGGAAATATATATATTAAAATTGGTTTTTATTAATAGGTTGTGCCGAGTCGGTAGTTGCTGAGCTGTGATAGCTGTTATCTTCTTGCTAGTGTTTGTTTGTGCGTTGCTTGCTTGAGGTGAGTTTCATAGCCCACTTTTATCTATGTTTTTAACTGATTTGGGGTGAGAAATCATGCTACTCTTTTGGACCTTTTAAACTATTTTGATTTGCTTATGAACTTGACTGTTTAGATAGATATGTGGTAGCTGTTGCCTTAGTCTAGGGTAGCAATCTTAATTTCTATGACGCTTGCCTAGCTAAGTATAGACTTTTACCTCGACCTAGTCCAGGGTAGCAATCGTTCTAGACTTTGCTACGACTGCGCTGGCTAGTGTCGCTAGGGGCCCTACTATGATGTCGGATATGATATTGATGATATTGTTGATTGTGATATTGGTATGTGATTGGTATGATGATGTGTATTTATCTTAGGTCTCGCATAGCAAATAAACTCCTACAGGTCCACTATTTTAAACTTGAATTTAAACCCACCAGCGTTAGCTGACCTTTTAGCATGTCTTTCTCATGTATTTAAGTGATGTTTGGAGTACGTGTTCTGTGAAAGCTTGGCAGGGAGGCATGGTTGAAGAATCATAATCAAACTCTGATAATATTAAGGGGACCCATTTTATAAATCATGTTGGGCATTTTATTTACATTTTAGGATTATTGTTTTGGATAATTAAATTTGGGATTGGTTTTTGAATGATAATATGACTATCTTGTTTGCTATACTTGTGTGCTGTGCCAATCTATGTAACGCCCCGAAAACTTGATTAAGTCTTCCGCTGTACCGAGATTTAGGGGTGTTACATGTTTTGAGTTGGACACTGTTATTCTATCATCACAAACAGCAATGAAGAATCAAAATGGATGAACAACACCATATCAAGTTTATGTTGATACTCAAAAGTGGTGTCTGTTCATCCATCTCTGATCATTCATCAATCTTTGATAATTGTATCTGTGTTATGAGTTTGATCATTTTACTAGTATTTGTGTCGCAAGTGAGGCGGATATATGAATTTTTGGGGCAAGGAGCTATTAGTAAAGGCAACACAGTATAAGGACCAAAGCATAAAATAAATATAATATTACCATTGTACAAGGACCAAACATTATCAACCAAGAGACTATTCTTAGTCAACCTACACTAAAACTTCTTAAACACAACTTACCCATTGCAGACCATCTACCACTGATCCAAAACACAAAATCAAGTAACTTTCTAAACCCTATAGAAAAACCAAGAAGATGACTATCCAAGACAAGACACAAAAATTCCTCAGACGACAAACTTTCTCCTTCTCAACAAGGAGATCAGCCAAGGCTGCTTGGTGAGCAGCCTCTAGCTCGTTTACCCGGTCACCAGCGTTGACAACCTCCATAGTCTCAGAAATGAGAAGCGGCTTGGCATTCTTGTAATGTCGCCTCATTCTGTAGATGCTTCTCTACAAGTGATGATCACATCCTTGCTTCTCCTTTGCATGGGTGGATCGTACCACCCATTGAATGGACATGTTGTAGGCTAAAATTGATAATCAAAATGTTAGCATCTCTTTGCAGCATAAACACCAACTAAACCCACTTGTTTAAAATCACAATTATAATTAAACAAATATTACTATAATCAACACATTTAAGGTAAATCACTACAAGCAAACTATAAAATGAATAAAATTAAGTGTCCCAACCTATCTAGGATAAGCATAGAACCTCCTTCATGGGTTCCTGTTGTTCCAGCATGTTCGAAGGATAACCCTTCTATTGCATGAACAAAGCACCATTTTACGATTTTACAGTCGGTGAAGAAGATAAGATTTTAGGGGATGGGAAAGATAAAGGATGAGTGGTGATAAACTTTCCCTTTTATTAGCAAGGTTTTACTGTATCGCGCACGGTAAACAAGTGGACCTGACACGATAATATTAATTAATGGACAGTGGTAAAATGACAATTGTGCCCTAAGACTAAAGACAAAGCAAACGGCAACGGATGTGGTTGACTAATGGAAAAATGGTCAAAGGACCAGTTTAGACTATGAAACTTGGAAAAAGGACTCCCGACGATGAAAATCCCAACTTTTGGTTCAACGTGATGCGCAGGTACAAGATTAGGGACAAATTGTGTATTTTACTCTTTATATTATTTTATTTATAAATTGATTGTAGTTAACATAACATAGTAATGTAATCACAAGTGATGATATTACATCAGTGTATAATCATTTCAAATTAAATTACAAGTTCTATTTTACATAAAAAAAAGATGAATATCCAATTTTTTATTTGTTTTATCGATTAGATGGTCGTGGATTCGGTTTTGTAACAACCTAAGGTTTTTGGTATCGAGATCTTACTATATATATATATATATATATATATATATATATATATATATATATTTTTTTTTTTTTAATTTTAAAGGATCGTGATTGTAAGATTGGATCGTAGTTTTAAGATCTTACTAAAATATAACTTTGTTTTAATATAGGTTGTAGTTGTATATATTTTTATGCAATATTTTATATGATAAACGGATTTAAGTGGGTGGTATATGAAAAATTACATGAGAGGATCCTTATCTTATTATATATATTTTATTATATATATTGCTATACATTATATAGAGTTATTTCATGTTCCAAGTGCTTCATAAACGGTTTGTATAAAAAAAATTGAAATACGTGGACCTACTTAATGTATCAATCGTTAAATAAACGGTTTGGGTACAAGAGAAATATGCCACGAGTCATAAATGATAAAGTTTATAAACACAAGTCGTAAATAATGTAATTGGCTAACGTTTAGGCTTAATTTGGCAAAAGATTAAAAGAAAAAGAAAATTGGCTTTTATTAAAGATCGAATTGTATTTGTTCCTACGATCGTGTGTGCGATTCTACGATCTAACGACGATCCTACTCGAATTACAATCTTATTACGATCCTGCTCATTTTTTACACGTGGGATCGTAGGATCCTATAAGCTTAGGATCAGGATCCACATCCTAACAACCATGCAAATACCTAATATGATCTATGCATATGCGTGCAAAAGTTATAGTTCATATAAGTTTGAGTTTTGTATTTCTTAATGCATCAAGGATACATTAAAAAAGTGTACATTATAATGTAACTCTCTGAATAAGTTCACGTAAGTGCTTATACTTTTTTCGTCCCATTTACATAATAAAAGTTTTAAAATATCACTAATTATACTCTTCACTAATAAAATACTTCTATTCACTAAAATCTTTTTATGTTTTATTTTATTGTTTGAAGTTTGAAATTTGAAATGAACATTTATTTTGAGACAACCTAAAATAAAAGTATGAATATCTATTATAGGACGAAAGGCGTGAGCGACCGATATATATTACAAGAGTATTTGTGTTTACAAGAATTACATATATATATTTTTAAAAAGATGCATATATACAACTTTTTAGTTTTTTTTACTGAAAATATTGTTGTATTGAAAGCATTTTATGGGTTGAACATTATATTGGGCTAAGTTGGCTGGATATATGCGAGCTGCTTGCTTGCCCCATATCTGAAATTAGGAGTGTTAATTGGTTTGGTTATTGGGTTGTTTGGTTTGTTCGATTCAGTTAGTTTGGTTAAAAAAATTTTCTGGGTTAATCCGAAAACTAAACCAGAATTCAACCGAACCGAACCGAAAACCGAATTTGAATTCGGTTCGATTCTTGGGTTAACCCGAAAAACCCGAATTTCTCTATTTATTTTTAAAAAAGTACTAATTACATAGATATTTAGCCAAAAAAAATTTTCAAGCATAAAAATGTTTTTTCATATTAAGATAACATTTTAATAGTATTTATATATATATATATATATATATATATATATATATATATATATATATATATATATATATATATAAAATATATAAAAAATACATATATTTATATGAATTCGGTTTTCGGTTTGGTTTCGGTTCAAATTGCCAAACTCATATCCAACCTGAGAACCGAATTAATAGTTTGATTTGGTTATTAGTTCGGTTCGGTTTGATTTCGTATATATATCATACATGTGGGGTTTAACAACTACATTATGTTTTAAGACAATTCACGAATCATGGCGCCTTTTGACCGAATGCTTGATGTAAAATAGCCCCAGATGTTGATAAAGCTAATGTGCATCATAGTTTATTTGGACCCATTATTATTTTTATTCAAATAATGTGATTTTGTGAAAGATTTTGAACCTGCGTTTGTTGACGGTATATTAACGTTTGAATAAAGGCTCTTAAAAACAAGTAGCCATGCATGTTTTAAGAATAGTTGCTTACGCATGTTACCTTTATTTCTACTTTTATATTTTTGCAATTTTTCATGTTTTATGTTATCTTATTGATATAAAGGGATACTTTATTATCACTTGATAAAGAATTAGTTTCTTGATACATTATTGATTCATTTTTAGATTGTTAGTTTTGTCTTGAACATTGTAGAGGGCGTGGACCATATCATGTGATGTGTGTCAATATTATAAAAACTAATTAAGCAGTTAATTGGTTAATCATTGTTGGCTAATGAAACATTTTTACACTAATATAAGTTGCCTACATGGCACTCTATATATACTTAATTTGCTAACCTAAAGATCCATCCTACACTCAATCATTTGTTAATTATCAATTTCAACATCAAACAAATATGTCTTACGTAGTATCCTTTCTTACCCTTTTAAAATGGGCACTTGATTTCTTGATCAACCATCTGTTTTTCCATCACCGTGTGTTGCAACAGCGGGAAACATGCTATGGGCTTGGAATGGAGCGGTTCAATACCGAAGAAGAGGTAGAATGTGCGGTGTGCTTGAGCAAAATCGAGGATGATGATGAAACTAGAGAGTTGAGATGCGATCACCTCTTTCATATAAGTTGTTTGGATAGGTGGCTTGCACATGGCCGTACAACATGTCCATTGTGCCGCGATGATTTGGTGCCATCGCCTCCAAATATTAACGCATATTGTCACATTCAAACCTGGGGAGATTTTTATTATGATTGTTCTTTTTCGGGATATATGGTCATTGCCTGAGTTTGAAATGTTCTTGTTGTCATTGATTACTCATGTACTACGTGTGATGATAATGTTACATGGCGAATAGTGAAATGGAGTACAGTGACTCGAAAGTCCATATCTTTGTATTTGGCTCTTTGTACATAAATCACATCTTTATTACAGTATAATGCTAGTTTAGTTCAAGTGAGTATATAAACAAATAATTAGTTTAATTACATATAAGTGCAATTAGAGATTGTAAACACATATTCGATCAAGCAGGAGATGGATTCAGACTCAGAATGTCAAAATGTCAATTATGCATTTGCTAGAACATAATGCAAAAATGATTTAGATATATATACTGATAACCAGTACACGTCGCCATGCAAAACACAAAAAGGTTAATGTTGCAAATTGACCATGTTTAAAAAGATAGTAAAAGATGTCTACAACCAACAATTGTGTATGTTACCTAAGAAAGTAAAAGATTCAAAATAATAAACGCTACAAAGCTTGTTCCAGATACATATTATTTGTCATCATGACAACCACCATGTACCTTCATGAACATTTGATCTAGTACGACATAAATTAAAATATAACACTTCTTCACTACCAAATTCACAAGAACCATTAATTGATAGAGTTAGAAGCAAAGTGTTAGATTGGAAGAACAAAACTTTGTCATATGCAGGTACATTACAACTTATAGCCTCTGTTCTATCCTCAATGCAAATTTATTGAGCCTCAGTTTTTTTGTTACCAGGAACAGTGATAAAGGAAATTAAGGAGTTGTTAAACGGCAGACCGAAAGTGCCTTGGGGGAATCTATTTGCAGACCTAAAGATAAAGGTGGTTTAGATTGAAAAACTTTCAATTATGGAATGAAACTCTTCTGTTTAGAAATTTAAGCAGTGAACAAATATTCATATTGTTTGTATCTTAATTATATATTTATCATCATGATTGCTATACCCAAACCGGTTCTGTTATAGTTCTATAGGCTTTTGGACAAGCTTTATTTAGGAGCTTAAATGGTTTCGATTATACTTAGAAAAACTTTTTAAGATAAGCCAGTAAACCCTCAAATACGATTTTAGCTTGATATATGTTAAAATTGAAATCAGGCCAAATTTGATAATGGGCCAGGCCTTTATTAGCTCACATGCAAATTGTTGTTCTATTAGCATCAATAATGCATCAAATCATCATAAGTTTCATACATTGCCGCATCAACAACTTATATTTCAATATACAAAACACTCGCAATACATTGAAACTTACATAATTCAATAAAATTCAACATCATCATTTTATGTTTTAAGTTTAGAATGCAATCATCTTAAAAATAAAATGAAGAATTTGGTAACCATGGTCTCATCATGATGAAATTCCATCCAGTTTAAAAGATTGATCATCATCATTTTTTTTGATGACGATCGTAATTTACGACATTCAACAGACCGTATAATATCAGAATGTCATAAATCATGACGACGATCGAAGATATGTGGTGTGAGACTGTGAGTATCACCTTTTATTTTTAAAGGAAGATGATTTGCACACTTCATAAAATGAATGAGACACTTCAATTAATTGTGTTTGGACATTTATACTTTCACAATTACCCTTACACTTTCACGTGTGTAAAAGTATAAATGTTCAAACACAACTAATTTATGTAATATGCAAATCACCTCCCATTTTTAAAGCACCTAATGTAAAAGATATTTGGTCAATCTTTCTATTTATATCCTTATCTTTACTATTATCTTTCTATTAATGTAAAAGATATTTGGTCAATCCCCAATACAAGTAAAGTAATCACCATATTTAGAGCACCTAACTTAAAGTGCCGAGTCTTTATCTGTGTTTCAAGTCAACCAAAAACAATCAAACACGCACAAATCAACGAGACTTTTAATTTTCTTTCAACAATTTCCACATTTTGCCAAACTAGTATATATAAAAGCCAAGGTTTTAAGATCGATATCCAAGATTATTTTCGTCTTTGCAAAATCGTGATCGTAAAATCAGATCAGGATCATAAGATCCTACTATAATGTTATTTTTATAATGATCTTTGTAATATTATTCAAATTTATAAATTATTATATATTATAAACACGAAATTGTATGAATTTTTTATTGAAATATTATAAATTATGAATATTTAATGTTTAAGAAGAATCACATGTAATTTTTTAAATTGTATAAAAACATAAATTATAAATTTATAGTTTTTTAGTTTGCGGTTCGAGATAAGATCGGATCGTAGTAGATTTTATGGTTAAGATCGGGATCCTATAAGATCTTAAGCTTTTTAAGATCTCACGTAAGATCCTGATCGTTTTCGCTTTGTAAAATCATAAAATCGTAAAATCTTAAGATCAAGATCAAGATCGAGATCTTAACAATTATGATAAAATCACTCGAGTCATAGTTAACGGACGAAATTCTTTTTGTTTATTTAACATACAATTCAACGGCAATGACATACCGATAGATTTTATTGTCCATAATTTGACAATTCCATCCAACTGCCTAACTTTTGCATCAATTAACATCAAGTGGTGGATAACCCGAAACTTGCACATGTACTGTAGTAGGAAACTTGACATCCTAAGACATTATAATTTTAGCTAGATATTTTATAGTTCATATTACTATTTTGGTACATTTCCTTCTCTTAACAACATCAACCATGACCTACAAAGTATAGTGGTTGTGATAAATAAGCAATCGACACAGCTGACGCTAAGGCGTGACCATACAAGCCAACAAACCACAAATCCTCGCGTTGATATCGACCAATCAGTCCAAGGATAAAGTATTTGAACACATCTCACAACCCGCATTTGATGTTCTTTATGCAAAGCAGTCGCGTGATATACATCTCATCTTTATTTACCATTTTTGCTACATTGTGTCGGTTTCGTTTGCTCTCGTCAACTATATAAACCATAACAGAATGTTTGTCATGATTTAAAAGACGGTAAAGCGAAAGCTATTTTTCCAGATACAGTTTTCTTACCTGGCCTTAAGTAGAGATGTGCGTCCTACCTCCTTCATATCGCACGCCATAAAACTTAGGTGCTATTGCTGGTGTAAAGCAAATCTTGGCTTAAATATAAGTATCAGTTCTTTGTGCAACAACCCTCTAATATAAGACTTCGCTTCTTTGAAAATATGTTTTAAAAGTTCAAAAGGCCATCAATGCGCATCGTGTAATCACTCAAGTTTTACCACTGAAGCTCATGACATTTTTAGACAATGGCTAATGATAGGTTCTAGTTAGTGGTGACAATTTGAGATTATGGTTAAACATAAGTCTAATAAGATAAGTCTAATTAGGTAAATATTTAGATGAGTCTAACTGGGGTATTTGATAAAAAGTGCAGTTATATAATAATTATCCAATGGATCTAGACGAGTCAATTTATTTTCTACTTTTATTTTCATCTTCTACTAAAAAACAAAAAGAAAAAATTTCTTATCAGCCAAACCAAAACTCATCTAGGCCAAACTCATTTAAACCCATGTTTATAAAAGATTCATCAAGATTCTAACCCGTATAGACCTAAACTTATCTAGTCATAACCCAAACCCGACCTACCTATTTTGCCACCGTTAGTTCCAGCTGTTAAATGTGTAAAGCAGAAACCTTAAACAAACTTTTGGGATATAAGATCATTTGAGGACAAAAGATTATTTACATACCAAGGGATCAATCTCCACCCTCCATTTTATTTGATCTAATGGATGAAATTAATCCCAAAATATAAAAACCAACTTTCATCTTTTTTTTGAATATTAATAAGCTTTAAACCGTTAATCGTTAAGCGGAAAAAAATATCATTCGACGAAGTTTAATTATCTTTCATAGATAAAAGACTTTGATATACTTCGACAAAATAAATTTTTTCGTATTTTCACGCTTTTTAAGTTTTTTCGTTTTTTACGTTCTCGAAATTTGCGTTGAAAATCATATATGATATAACACTAATTTGATATTAGTGTAAAATCATATATGATATGTAATATCATACGTGATATTAACAGAAAATCACATATGATATCACACGCGATATTACATATCATATATGATTTAACACTAATATCACGTGATATTCAATTTAGTGTTTTATCATATATGATTTTTTCACGCAAATTCAAAGAACGTAAAATAAACAAAAAAAGCGAAAAAAGGTGAAAAAATGAATTTTTTTCTTTTTCGAAAGTATATCAAATCTTGTCCTCCATGAAAAGATAATTAAATCTTCGTCATGACGCCAGAATATTTTCGACAATGATAAGCGGTTTAAGAGATATTTAAATTATAAAAATGGTGAAATAATAAAATCTTTAAATCTCAATTGATTTTCTTTTTTAGATGGATGGTGAAGATGAGTCCCTTGGTATGTGAGAAAAGTTTAGTATGTAAAATAACTCTCCTCAACTTTTGGTGTTAAACTTGTTTTTTGTTAACGTTTTACACATAAACATGCCAAAAATGCTACTCCAAACATAGAAAACAAGACATCAATCATAGGCCAAATATATAAAGCACAAGGAAATTATAAACAAGTTGCCACTAATTGATGAGTGGTTCCACTTCACCACAACTATCTTGACTTTTTTTCACAAAAGTGGATTCTCATATCTTTATGATAATGTTCTGGATAACAAAAATATATACATTCTTGTTTTCCTACAATAAAAAAATGATACATTTTTTCCCTTTCCTTGAACTAAAATTCATCATTTGAAAAGCCCAAAAAAGTCCAAGAAACTTCTGGTACATGGTTCTAGTCTAGACATTGCATGACACGTGACTCACCTCTCTCTCGCACGTGCCAATCTTAAAAACAACCTTTACCATATTTTTACACTTTTCATTGCCTCATCCTCCACGTAGATTCATGATTATCTACGCTACTGCTGCCGTTGGATCCATTTTGATCCAACGGCTCTGATTTCACATCTGACCCGGGCTGCTGAAGCTGCAGCTCGCTATATTGCTCTGTAGCTGCAGCTTCACCAGATCCCCCTTCTTTTAACCTTTTTGCGCCTATTGGCACGCCGAATAACCTAGGACTCATCTCATCTGATTCCGTACCTTCTAAACCATTCCTACCATTACTATTATTATTACTATTACCATCACCGTTAAGCGAATTAGCTATACACTCTTCTGCTAACCGCTTTAACGGTAACAAATCTAACGGTTTCAAGGCGGTTGTTGGAGTCGGTTGTGAAGGTTGCGAGCTACTACCTTCAGACGGTTTATCCGTCGCGTAATTAGACATCATAACATAAATATTCGAACACAAATTCTTCATTTGGCTAAGCTCTTTATTAAGCTGAACATTTTCTCTCCTTAACCTCTCGTTTTCGCCATAAAGCTCAGCGTTCGTTCCGCCGTTAGCAATATCTCGTGGTAAACTACCTGTTGCACCCGCGCCGCGAGACGAGTTAGACGATATGACTTGCTCTTCGCCTGATTCGCTTGGAGAGACTATTCGAGGCGGTGGAGAGGTTACAGCAGCCACCGCAACTGCCGCTGGAGGTGCCACAGCTTGTGGTGTAGCTGGTGGTTGTGCTGGTGTTGTTGCGGATATTTTACGGCGTTGTATATCGCATAATAGTCGTTTTTCGCCTCTGCGAAAACAATCGTTTGAAAACTCCCAACGATCTGGTACAACTTTTCTAAATCCCTAAAAATTAAATACATAATTAGACACAAATCACAACAACAACAGTACATTAAAATAAAGAGACTGCTTTCAGAAAATCACAACTGACATAAACTATTCTACCTACTTAAAGTCTATCTGCGACATATATATGTAATATATATAGAGAAATGATATATGGGCTAAAAGCTTGTACAATTGTGGCTAAAACAAGTGTACCATCAAAATAAGTGGATCCCATCTGCAGTCGTCGTGATGTTGACACTTGCTTTTTAACTACAATTAAGCGATTGAGCTAAGTTTGGGTCCCATATATCATTACTTCATATATATATATATATATATATATATATATATATATATATATATATATATGGATAGGTAGATGATATTAAATGATGTTTTTAAATAAGAACTTACATCATTAAATTAACTCATTTATTCAATATAAGTAACAAAAATCATAACAATAACAAATTTTCATATCAAATTAAGGAGACTGCTCTCAGAAAGACCTCTGTTATTAGATATGATATAAGCTAACAAAAAAGTAAAGAGACTGCTTCCAGAAATACCGCGAAGACTTACATAGGTATTAAGTTGACGAACAAAGCTGGAGAAATTATTATGCTTAAAATACTTGGGAAGCAAATCCTTGGCAAATTCAGTGGGATTCCAAACAATAAAAGTAGATCCATCATCGTTCCAAGAGATTATATCATCAATAGCTTTATCATCGACAAGCTGATAAGTCTTGGTTAAAAAAGGTGTCGGCAAAGATCTAGACGCCGCGTCTGACGACTCCACAGGGGGAGGAGCCATGTATAAAAAAAACAGCTGAACCAAACAACATAACAAGTCAACAACAATCAATCAAGAAATATATAAAAGTCTAATTTGAAAAAGAATGAAATGAATTAATACCTATGAAATCAGGGTTTGTGAATGCATGTGTTGTGGTAGATCTAGAAGGTTCTTTTTTTTTTTTTTTTTTTGGGAGAGAGGATAAAGAGGGGAAATAAAAATGGAAATGAAAGATTATTATTTAGTAGTATGTATGTGTAGTATGTAGGAAAGAAGGAACTGGAAGGTACGTAAAAGAAAAGGAATAAAAATTTAGACAAGTTATTTCGAGAAGTTTCTTAATAGGTGTCAAGTAGTTGGCGGCTCGATTAAAAGGCAGGCATCGTGATCATCATCCATTCAACACCCACACATTGTCAAGTTTGGTCGGCTATCATCTTATGATATATCATCTTCATGTTATGCTTTTAAGGGTATGTTAGATACTCTTTCGTGCAAGGTTATAAATAGCGTGAGGCGTAGCGTGGCGGCATGAGCAAGTCTCACGTTTTTGTAGTTAAAACGAATCTTTTGCATTTATTAGGCGTGACATAAGACATCAAAAAGTATGAAAATATTTATATATTTATATCATAACTCATAAACATCGAGTTTATAAAAACGTGTCATAAAAATGGCATGCCATGCGTGATCAATCTCACACTGCATGGCGCTGCGGCCTTTTAGAACAATGGTTTAGTGTTTGTTTAAAGGTTATATGTGGCTTATTGTTTATTTATGTTTGCTTATAATTTATAAATCGTAAAATTTTCGCTTATTTTGAGATCCGTGGGTTTATCTAAGTTTTTTTTATTATTATTATAAGATAAACATATATAAGCCCAAAAGTATTAAAATAATCTATAAAAATGAGGCTTATGATATATAAGCGGAAACTAAATAAGCTCAAGTGGAAATGAAAAGTATACATGATGCTTGTTTTAGGGATATATGTTACAAATATAAGGCTCGTTTGGTTTGTAAAAGAGTTTAGATTAAGATTTGATTTTGAATTTAATATAGGTTTAAAAAAATAAATGAGAGAAAAATAAATTAAATTTGGATATTATATAATTTTTATATAATAGAGAGATAAGGTGAAAAAATCGAAAGGCCCACATAATAACCAAAGAGAATTTTTTTAAACAACCCATAACCACTACTTATTTACGAAATGAGACGTCGCCTAAGTTGTTTACGAAAATGAACTTTTAACTCTCGTCCGTTGGATTTATTTCATTGCAAAATTTCGACGCTACACGTGTCTTAAACGCGATATATTCTCTTACGCCACCCACATAAACACGACTTGATTTTTAGTTTTTAACACTTTTACCAAATAAAAATGCGACGTTTCTTAAACACGACCCACTTTTTAAGACTTAAAACGCGACCCAAGTCAGGTACACGACCATAAAAGGCGGCCCACATAAATGGTAAACGCGACCTTTATTTGATAATTGCGTCAATCTATGCCACCTTGTTGAAAATGGTATTTCAGAAAAACCCACTTACATGTGATTCTAACTTTGTTGCGGTAACTAAACATGAAAAGGGAGATAAACAAAGTCAAGGTTTTAAAAGATGAGTGGAGAGAAAAGATGAATGGTTGTGCATAGGAAAGGTTAGAAGGAGAAAAGGAAAAACTGAGTATTATAGAAAGTTATGTCAAGATTTTAAGCGGCGTGGCTTGAATGTCTAGGTGTATGTAGGTATGGTCCATTTTGGTAAATCAATAAAATATGGCTCATTCTTGTATATTGGGATGAACATTAGTTCAATTTGGTAATTTAGTTATAACTAAAACCTATAAAATCTACCTAAGTAGTAAGGATTTCAAACTTTTACCTTTGATATTTAAAACACTATTTCAAAACCTATGAGTGCAAACAAACAATTTTTCAACTTTAGATTTCTAAATCTCAATCCAGACCCTAAAAAAAAGGGCCCTGAGATTGATATCTCTTTATTTGGTATATGAGCTATACCATTCAAAATAGGTGGGATTTTGATATTGTCTTTTTTTTCCGTCTTTTTTTCGTTTTTTTCGTTTACGTTTCATCTATCCTGCTTTGTTTATTCTTCTTGTGAATAATTTATTTATATTTCATGGTAATCATACAATCCACAACTAGAAGTAGCTTCTTTTTGCATACAACAAATCATACTTGAAATAAAAAAGTTGTACACAGATTGTGTTGTTTTGGTAAATGATGTAACTAGAGTTTTGCAATTTTCTTCACTTGCTTATTAAATATGTACAAAGATGTCATGCATTCATCTTGTAGCATAATATTAACAAAAAACTTTTTATTACCAATTCATAAAGATCAAATTATCAAAGTTTTGATTGAGGTATTGGGTTCACCAATCAAGAAATTTAGTGTTAATTATCATCCATTATACCGATTTTGCATAAGTGTAAACACTTAGTGTTTCGGATAATTACCACCGAATCCCGGCGCGTGGAATTAAAACTAATTCGCCTTAAGATGAGCTTGTACTTTTATGGCTTACTAAGTAGCTCCATTCGAACTTACAGAGGCGAGGACTGGGTAAAGTCGTAAAGATAACCAGACATCCTTTCGGTGTGTATGTCTTGACTTAAATAACCCCTTTATAGTTCATTCTAATGGGTGGCCGCTCGGTCAGACTAAAGTCACCAATCAATTAAACCATTGAAAACTTAACTCTTCCAAAACAAATCAAATTTCACCATTGTTTAGTCCAGTATTATTTTTATTCAAAATTACCTCGCTTAAAACCGCATGCATATAATAAACAAACAAGTAATACCAATAAAAAAATAAACTACTAAAAACAATGCGCACATAATAAACAATTTATACGTGTAACAAGAAATTAGCGCAACTTATTCGATAAAACCCTATTAATAATCAATATCTAGGTTAAATTAATGTATATATTAATTAGGGCTTTCACTCTCAATTGAGAGTGAGCCACATACATCGACGAATCGATTAAATAAACCCATAATTAATGATATACCAAATTACATAATTGATTCATTAATATATATAATTAGTCTTCCCCAATTCAAGATTTATCGTAATTAAATATGTCTCAACAATTAAACAATTATCAAAGCAACTTATCCATGACTAACATGCATGTATAATCATGGATACATCATAACAATTATACAAATAAGTCACAAGATCGCATAAAAAATTCCATGACACATAACAAATTTATTCACGAATTAATCACGTAATCAATATTAATTCTAGGTTTTAATAAGGTTAGCAAACAATTTTCAAAACCCTAAAAATTTATACATGTGTCGATCTAAAAAATAGGAACGCCCATTAATTAAAAAAATCGACCAAAACATAAATAAAACATAAACCCTAGATAAACATATCAAACAACATACAAGTATTTGTTTTATTACGCTTTATGTAATTAATTACTCATTAAAACCAACGACTCGTGATCCAATTGTTGGAATTATATAACGTGACATTCGAATAAATAACTACAAAACATCAAAGTATTCACCGGAAGCGTATAGGATTTATTAATGAACAATTAATTAACATAAAAGAATATCGTCTTTTTTCGATTCTAAATGAACGAGAATCGATTCCACAACCAAGAATTGAGATGAACCCAATTAGAGTTTATAGGATTATGAAATTACCCTTACCTTATCAAATTCAATCCAAGATCTGATCAAAAGTATGATTGTCTGGCGTTCAGACACACGCAGCGTCTTACCAAGTAAAAGATTATGCTAGTAATAAGACACAAAATAATTTTCTTGACACTCAAAAAATTCGATCACCATTAAGTAGTAAAAAAACAAAATACTGCATGTAATTATTGCTATTGTCATGCATACATAATACATGCATGTGTAATACATACATGATATATCATAGTACCATGCAAAAGCCCAATCGTACATCAATATTTACTGTGAAGTTAAATTTGTTTTCTGTGGGTCGATCATCTTTTCTTATCCATACGAATCAGATCAAAAGACCAAAAGGATATGTATATATATAGCATTAAACCTCTATGCTCATTCAAAGACCTCCTTAAGCTTCAAACTCGACACTCAACCCCTTTCTTTTCTTGGATTCGACCATATAAATATTTTGTGTATATAATAATTAAATATAACATTTTATAAATAATTATTAATCATTTACTCTTGACACGCAAAGTGTGAATCCGTGATCTCGAGTTCGATCCTAACACACGTCTATTAATTTATCATTCATTAAACCAACAGTGTTGTTTTCAATTGATTTAGCTTGTCCTTTGTTTGTTCTCATCATGTTATAGTTTCATAATTTGAATGTAATAATATGGACTATGTTAATGGACCTTTTATGCATCGTTAAATCGCGGTAACATTTCTAAAACATGCTTGAGTAAATTTCTATTCATCATTTGTCAGCAAGGCTACTACTTTTTATTCAAATTGAGACTTCAAGTACTATAAATAGTTGTTTGTAACAAAAGTCCAATATGAAGTAGAAATTTGATTCTAAACCCATGCTCATCCAAACAACAATGTTGGGATTGATATACACAATCACGTCTATTGCCATTACACCTTATGCCTAAATCTCATACACATTGTGATTTATAGCAACAAATCAAATACAATTTTAGAGCCCGTTTGATTTATAAGTGGGGGTTGGATTAAGATTTGGATTTGATATATGATCTGAATTTTGGGTAGTTTTATAAGAGAGTAATTGTATTTACTTAAATATATTTTATAATAAATTTTAAATAAAATATAATAATATTTAAATGATAAAATAACAAAAATGGTCCACATATATAGATAGAAACAAATAAAGATGGCCTATAAACTATAAAGTACATAATCAAGTTGAAACCCGCCTAAATGGCCTGCTGTAACTTTTTGATTTCATCTATCATTCACTTTTTTTTTAAAGAAAAGAAATAAACAACTAATTAATGTCATTTCAATACATAACCTATTCTAAAGTGTCAAAACAAATACACCTTTAGGGCACGTTTGGTAGAGAGAATTTCAAAGAAATGAAATAAAACAGATAATAGAATCTCAGAGAATAAAAATAAGTAGAGAATTTTGTTCAATTATAATCTTTGGTAACAATGAATCTTTAGAAAAATGAAAAAAATTATTTAAATTATTTAAAAATATATCTTTTTTTTAAATTTATTTTTAAAAATTTATGTACTTTCTTTAAAAAATTATTTTTAAAATGTATTTATTTAAAAAAAACTTGTTTTAAAAAAAAAAAAATTTTAAATGTATTTATTTAAAAAAACTTATTTTAAAAATTAAATTTTTTTAATTATTTTTAAAAATGTATTTAAAAAAAAGAAAAACTTGTTTTTTTTTAAAATATTTTTGAAAATAAATTTATTTAAAAAAAATTCTAAAAATTTTAAAAAAATTATTTTTTAATAATGTATTTAAAACAAAACACATTATTTAAAAAATTATAGTTAGAAAAAAAATTGTGGAAACGTAGAGGGGGTGAATACGTTACCGTTTAAAATCGTTAGATCTTTTGTATCAAATCGTTTATGAAACTTGTTATAATATGAAAGTACCAATTATTGTTTGTGACTAATGTAAATCATAGTAAACCAAGTTGTCACACAATCATGAACATAAACCACATCACAAACAATAGTGTAGTGCAAGTATAAATGTAAAGAGATAAAGAAAGGAAAATGCAAACCGAACACGAGGATTTATAGTGGTTCGGTCACGGATCTCTCTCGCCTACTCCACTCCCGAGTACCCAACTCGAGAGTTACTTCACTAAATCAACAAGTTCCCTTCTCGTGGAGAAACCTTACAATCATCGCACCACTTTTTCCAGACAAAGCTAAATACCGGGTTCTAGTTCGAGGTAGAACCAACCTAACGTCGCCTATACAATATTTCCGACACTAAGCTAGATGTCGAGTTCTTTTACAAAGGTACAACCACTCCCATTATGTTTTATATCCCAACATAACAAACCTTGTGTTTTATGGCACTAACAGATAAACCATCTAATCCAGTTTGGTGAAAGCGTTGTTATGATGCAATGATGTTTACACTAATGACCCATGACACAAAAGTTTAATGGATATGAATAACTACTTCTAAATGAACTTCCATTTGTTAGGAAGCCTTCATGATGAAGATCACAAGTTCTCTAAACTTGTTGTGATAGATATTTAGCTTGTGGTGAGTGGGGATGGCTAGATCTCCAAGCTTTCCTTGGTTGATCAAAATGTAGAGTATGCTTACAACAAAGATGAATGTTAGAAGCATTATGATCATGATCATTAGGATGTTTAATGTATGTTACTACATTGTTAATGATTGATCTAAATGTATGCAATAAGGTGGAGAAGATGTGTTTTGAAGTGGCGAAGAAATGAGAAAACAACGGCTTCTATTTATAAGCAAAGGAGCAGGGTTCCACGGACCACGGAACCAAAAAGGGTTCCGCCCTTTATAGCTTTTGGTGCCGTGGGTGCCTGACAAAAAATCTAAAAAATCTTTCTTCAAATCTCTCCAATATATTACCATATCTTACTATGATCTCATTTGATATATTGAGTGTCAATCTAACCAAAATATTAAAGAGATCTTTCAAGGATTTCAAAGATGATGATGTAATATATATTTCCTTTTTAGATTAAAAAGTTTATCAAAGTAAACTTGTAAAATGTATTTTGTAACTAGTTAATAAAATGTCTAGTTACCTTTTGAAATACTTGTGAATGCAAAATGTAAAATGAGGTTCGAAATAGAATGGTTAACCTATTAAAATACTTAGTGACTCTAAACGTATTTTAAACATTCTAAATGGTTTGTTAATTGGTTTGATCATTATGCCACATAACAAACATGTATGAACCTGTGTTGTAACATATGAGGACTTGAGACATCGAGAGGTGTTGAATGTATGTTGAGACAAAGTGTGCTTACACGTAACTTGTACATTTTACGTTATGTATTACAAGTTACATGTTTGTCATCAATCAAAACAAACGAGACTGTATAGATTAAATATCGTAATATTTGCACTAACAATCTCCCCCTTTTTTATGATGACAAATATATGTAAACGTAATAGAAAGTAAAATGTAAAAGGTTACTTGTATCCTTACTACCTTTACATTACCTTCTCCGTTTACACACTCTTCTCCCCCTTTTGTCGAAACGAAAAGGGCGTGTCCTTCGAGTTTAACTTTATTTCTCTCCAAAAAGGCGAGCTTGCATCATCCCTAGTGAAGTTAAATCGTCCACTTCAATCCGTCCCTTGTTTGGTAGCGGATCCATGGATCAAATAAAGAGGCTTAACATACATCAAGGTTTGTTTTATGCAACAAAAATTATGAGAATATATGAAAAAGAAAAATGCATAGCAATGTTAGCCTATTTTCTCCACTTTTATCAAGCACAAATGCTTTTGAAAAGTGAGAATGATGCTAAATGCGTGCATGCTCCCCGACGGTTGCTCCCCTTGTTTGAGGGGTCGGTATGATTAAAACCTACAAAACAAATATTAGTGCAAAACTATATTTGTCATTGAATGATAAGTGATATACAACAAAGTGTGTATAAGATGCATTCAGGAAATTCTTGACGGAAGCTCCCCTTGCTCTAGGGCGTCAAGATGAACCTTCAAAATAAATATTAGTATAATAGAAGCTTTGTCTTTAGACAAATATGTCATATACAACCAAGTGTATAGACGATGCAATATGAGTGCTTAAAGGATATTCCTCCTTGTTCTAGGATGTCAAGAAGCACCTAAAATAAGAAAAATAATTGATGCAAACTTCATCCTTAGATGAGTAAATTATATACAATCGAGTGTATATGATGATGAACCTACAATGAAAAACATTAGTGCAATATATTTCATCTTTTTCACAAAGAAAAACAGGATGTATATATGTGATAAATGATATAATCAAAGATCTCATGAAGTGTAGTCTCCTAATTACAATCATAAGAAAAGTGAGAATATATGTAACACCCCAACCCGACAAGGGTAAAGATATCACAATACGGTTTCATATCAGAACTTTAAATACTATACAATAGTGGAAACTTTTACAAAGCTTACAAAAGATAATAAAAATAACTTAATATTCAAAATAAATCTAAGATCCCTATTAGCAAATCTTGCTCTCGTCTCTACTCTCAACTCGGATCGCCTATCCCAAAAGCTCATCTTGAATGCTTATATACCGCAGGAAAAGAAAATGCGGTGAGCTTACAAAGCCCAAAGGAGCAGATATAACGAAACAAAAGCTAAACAAAACAAATATACAAATAATCTAAATCAAAATGAAATGATGAGGAGGATCTTTTAGGATTCTGCGGAAGCACAAATATACGAAATCCAAACTACACACATAACAGTTTAAACACCTCATAGCACATTAATGACACAAATACAAACACTTCCGAAATAACCAAACACTTAACATATCAAGACAATTGATTACATACAAACCAAACGAAAAGTCTAAAGACTAACGGAATCAATTCCGAGAAAGTAATCCTGGCATTCATACAAATCAATTAATCAACATTTAACACACTTAAACCAATATTGCAGCAGCGGAAATAGCGGTCAAATCATGGCAGTCTCACATACAGATAGAAAACACAGTAGACATACAATAGCTAATTAGACAAAACATAACATAGCCATTAGCAACTATCAGGTCCTAAATCACATGCTAAACCAGTTCTCAGATCAAATCCTAACATCAGCAAAGTTTTACATGGCAGACCAAATCATAAACAGATAGGTACCCTAACGTATATGCAAAGTTTACCAGATTAACGGAACAATTATACTTACTAAACTTTCAAGATACTTACTTTCACACTAGCACATTCATCTTACAGATCAACGAATTCACTTAACGATAACCAACATGACATCAGATGACAGCAGGCGAATCCTATTTAAACATATTAATCATAACCTAGCATAGTAAACGGTAGTCACATAAACATACACAAGCATAACCACATAGAATAACATATCATAATCCGAGCACATAATTATTAACACTTGAACATACCAAATCAAAATCAGAATACTTAACATAGAAATAACAGATAAAGATTTAGTTAACTACCACGAGCCCAGAACATATCATATCAAAAAAAAACATCATAACTATATAGGAACAATCTCAAAATAAGTCGGAGTAGCTAGCTCCCGAGTTTTATGAAGACGCGTATTGCACACGACATCATTCACCTAGATAAATCATATCGGATACCGGATCGGATCTAGGATGCATCCATCGCCCCACAAACATATAGTGGTCATATAATATAACTTGAGCTCATACTAGATAACGAGATAAGGGACGTGGCGAAACTTCACTCTATCGCCTAGAGTCATGTCGAGAGGTGCATCAACACACGGACATGGAACCCCATGACTAGTTATTATTTGGCTCGGGTGTCAAACTAACTTAGGTCAAACAAAATTTCAATTATGACACAAGTCTTAATCAAACACAAGGTTCAGCAAATAACATATTAGATAACTCATATCATAAGGTTCATATTCAAATATAACAAGGTTCAACAATATGCGTACTAAAGTTTTCCTAACATAAAGTTCAAATCAGATATCGCATGGTTCAATAAAACATAAGTTCAGATAAGCATCAAGTCAAACAATCAGGAAAGGGTTCATAGCAATGGCATCGGAAACCCTAATAAGTAAAATAGGAAAGCTAACGAAAAGAACATCATAAGGAACCTTCTTGAAGCGGTCGAATATCCGTACCTTAAAGCAAATGAGAGGAAAGCAAGCGAATGTAGGAATACGAAGATGTAACGTCGCGTCTCCTTCAACGAATCTACACGGATTCTGATTTATTTAATACTTATTAGCATCATTAAATTATAACTGATTCATCGCATTAACATTCTTAGAGTTATAAGTACCTCCTTATTCTTAGTGACGAACGGAATTACAACATTTTAGAGTATTAATCATTAATTAGCCAAACTTATGAGTTGCAAATGACAATTGGTAACTTAAGGGTTTAATATGACAAATATCTCATTTGGGAGCTTATATGATCATCATTCATAGTATAGGTTTACAAATGTCAAGAACGGTTTTAAGACTCTCTTTCAAAACAGTTTACACAAACTTCTATACCTTACGTGATTGACCAAGACTCACATGTAACATTGTTCGAATACAACTTAATGAGACCATGCATACTCTAATTTATTTCATGACACTTAACTTCTTGCATAAAATCATAACTCACGCATGTTTACCACACTTAGTACTAGCTCATTATACGCTAAATCAACGGGTATTAATGACCCCAGAACTTACTATTTTCACTTGAAATAACGAATCAACACACCAAGCTTCTTAACCCTATTCGTCTCCCATTAATGTTCTAGGGTTTTTCCCAAGTCTTTTATTATCATATTAATACGCATTTAATTGACATGTTACTTCTTTTAATGACTTCTACCTTGACCTAAATCGTATGAAAAACAAACCGAAGTTAACTCAAACTCATGCATGCATTTGACACAAACAACTACGCTATAAGATAAGTGTGATGCATGTATATCGACACCATCAAGACCTTTTTCAAAAGACTCACGCTAGGAAACCATGCATGCAACTCGACACATAACAAAACCATAACAGCATGTTAACGTGATGCATATTTATCGACATGTAACTCATTACGCGACCAAAAATCTCATGCTCATGTTAATTTACGTTTCAATCATAACGACACCTTAATGACCTACAAACCATCCGTCGACCTCAATATATACAACTTCATATTCGTGATTTTATGTGGCGACATGATATGTTACTCGTTATACGGTTAATGATATATGATCGGTACACGTACGTAGGTTTCTGAAGTCACACATGCACAACAAAGGCGCGGCACATATATGCGTGATACGATCACACGACTACACAAACCCTAACACATGATCCCTTATTCAGTCGAATGTTTTATTACATGCCGCACAACTTAGCATCAATTCGAATGGTACATTAATCATATTACACGGTTCACTCTTTATACGATTATAATGTAAAGTTTGAGACTAAGGAAGGAGGCCGATCATACCTTAGCTATGCTCGAACAAATAGCACCGAACCAAAAGAAAAGAGTAGCAGCCGATCGGTAGAAAAAGGGGTAGGGACTTGTTTATGCCGAGACTTTGTAAACTAGGGTTTCAAATTTGATGTGTTTGTCTTCTATATATACCAATCGGCTTAGGCTTTTTGGTGTGGGCTTCGGCTTAACTCAAACCAAACAAGGAAACAAGCCCAATCTGGCTCTTGGCTTAAATCCAAACCGCACAAACCACACGGCCCAATATTTTAGTGAGACGTTTAAATCTTCGTCGTACAAAATCAATCACGTACACGTATTAGTAAAGTTTTTAAATATTTCGTAAGTTAGGTTTTAAATTCGTTAAATGGTTATAAATGTCTTTTACGTATTTTATAAATTTCGTTTTAAAGGGTATTTTAGTCTTTAGATATGTTTTATATTTTTAGGGTTTTACAATATAATATGATAAAAACCTACAAAGTAGTTCCTAGAAAGAAGATATGAAGTCTCCCACCGGATGTGCCACTAGTGGTGCTAGTGTTGGTGTCGGTTTAGTAGGATTCATGTGGTGATGGTAGATGACTCGAGATTTACAAAAGTAAGTTTTCGCTAATCTATGGTGGTGATGATTAGTGAAAGTGGTGATGGAAGGTGGTGGTGATTAGGTAGGAAGCTATTAAAGAGTTAGAAACTCGTATGTATAGCAAATATAAAAATACGGACTCATGCAATCCTTTCGTCATGTCAAGTGACCAAAGCTAAGAGAAAGAAAAAATATGAATGGACATTGCATTTCAATTATGCATAAGGGTTATGATTTGAATGATTTATTGATGCTAACAAGCTATTGTTTTGAGCAAGTTCTCATATGCTTCAACCCAAGAGTAATCAATAATGCGTTCTATCTAAGAATATTATAATGAAGATACCAAAAAATATAAAAGTGATAACATGAAGATAAATTGTTCATTGATTGACACGAATTATACAAATGACCTATTCTAGGTGACAATGGAAATGTAGTATTAGCATGGTTTTGGTGACATGGATGATTATCACTTTGAAAGAAGTGAAGACAATATGGAAAATACTAATAATAATAATGAGTACCTATATGAGGATCGAATGACATCATATGAGTGAGAGTTGGATAGACCAACGTGTTGGGAATGGTCATTTTGATTAATATATCGTTTGCACCGACAAGGACATGCATGATAAGCAAGAAAAGGATAAGATCCTATGATGGTGTTCTAGATGGTGAAGATGTAAGGTGCTAGTTTAAGGAAAATCCTATATGTGGAGATGAAGGCGTTTTGTAAAACACATGATACATTTTCACTTGATGAGGTATTGGTGCAAACTTGTGATAAAAAGTTAAAAGGTTGAACTAGTTGTGGTTTCGTGAACCGGTTTTAGCTAAGTGGTGTTTACCTATGTGTTGGTATTTTAGAGTCTAAGAGACATAAATTTTGACAAAAGACAATTATGTGAATGGATTTCTCTCCCCCTTAATTGGTGGACATCAAATATAATGTGTAATGTATCAAATAAGGAATGACAACAAAGTGTTTAGGAAGTTATTCGGGTTAACGAAAAAGATGAGCTTAGTGATGTTTTTCTGGATGATGGTTAGCATACAATGAACTTCATCCTTAAAGTCACGTACCTCTTCTCGAGATGATCGTATGATGAGGCATGTGGTTTCCTAATAGGAAGTGAAGAGGATTAGAGTATTGTTTATAACTAAATAATGATGGAGGTGATTTTTGAAAAGCGGAAGCAAAAATGAGATTTGGAAAGAGGTTGGTTGAAAGACAAAAATGCAAAGCCAACCCTCTAGAACTCAATTATATATGCTTTTAAACTATATGCAAGTGTAGGGGTCCCATAAAGCATAATACTAATCTACGTAGCAATAAAGAGGATTATGCAAAATGAGCATATAAAAGTTAGAACCAAGTGAGATAATGATAAGGTTTTAAAGGTACCATTTTGAGGGTCGTTTAACCCTTATTTGATCTCTTTTATCCGTTATTGCTTAATATCGTTCCTTTTCACTTTTAGGTCTCTTGAAGGCAAAATCTTTGGAATGGCACTTATTTGGACGAAAAGGCGCGAATATCTGAAGAAAATGGCCAAAGTCGAATCGAGACACTCAAAGTCGCTAAAATAGAAAGCGCGCGGCGTCCATCGCTAAGCTATGACGCCGTCGTGGGATTTTTGTGACGATACGTGAGCCAAAACCCTATTTTCAAGTGACGACGCCGGTCTTTAAAAGAGTAGGCCGTTGCTACTCGGGCGGCCTAGATGCGACCCGACGACGTCGGTCAAGAGATCGGCGCACAGCATAAGGTGGCGCCGTCGCAGGTTAACGTGGCCAAGACGAAACCCTAATGACGGCGACACGACGGCCACGAAAACATAAGGTGACGCGATCGCATATGTAATATTATATATAGAATCCGAATTTTTCGGTTTAGGAGAGTCTTTTGGGTGAAAACTTAAAACCGAACCAAAGGTGTCTTGTATAGTATTTTAGGTTCTAAACCCTATTTTACATCAAGATAAGTATTTACTTCATCAATTCAATTATGTCTTTGATTATTTGTGTGTATGCTTGCATGTTCTCCATGTCCAACTAATTTATTTGTGTGTTTGCTTAGGAAGTATGAAACTTAATTATTGAATATTGATTGGTTGTTTCTTATCTTAGTTGATTAATGATCTAGTAATGCGATAGGTCATTCGTTGTGTACTTAATGCTTGATTCATCTTTGTGAACCTTAGAATATGATTACGAGTAGTTGTAGGCTAAACTATCCAAAGAGTGCCTTAGAGTAAGAGTTTATCATCCCAGTGGGTTTGTAGGCGAGACCCTTTGGTAAGTTCAAAGAGTTGGGAGAAACGACACCACAACTTTAGACACATAACGCAACTAAGAATAAGGAGTAGTAAAACCTAAGTAAACACATCTTTAAACTATCATACGAGTACACATTAATTAGACATAGACTCCCACAACCTTAGTTTAGATAATTAGATAATAGTAGAGTAATCGGTGAAATACCAACCCCAATCCAATACAGAGATTCGCACCTTTCAATTTCATAAAATATAAAAATACAAAAATAATCTTCCTCAACCTCAACCTTAGCGTAGTAACTTCTCACTAGCATTCCTATTCCCCAGAGAGCGATATCAATACCGTGGCTTACCCTAATTACTACACTACAACGATTAGGTTCATCGCTTGGGTGTTATAAAACTTGCTCGAAGAAAAGGAAGTTTCCTTGACCCCAAACGACGCTGTGGCGTTATCGGATAACAAATAATTTGTTATCAACCTACAAAACAAATGTGTTAGTGACAAAAGATGTTAACATGATAGAAATGAAAAGATAACATATTATATAAGCAAAACAACACATTGCACTTAGTAGACAAGAAATCAAGACAAGATAGCATCAAAACAATCATATTATGCAAGAATACGACTTTATTCAAGACATTTCATTATGAGATTGTTTTGTCGTTAGACTTAGACACTTAAGCATACTTGGATATACAATAATATATGTGATTAATTTGTAAGATAAAAAGGCTTCTAAAAGTTTGTTATATCAAAAGCACTTTGACAGATTATATGTGCACACGTAGCAAACAAATGGTGTGATAAGCAGCAAAAGAAACAAGATGAAAGATTCATGCAAGCCATGTTTAAGACATAACAATTTGGAGCATGTATCATTTGGATCGTACTACACATAGATGTAAAGAATGCCAACTAATAGCTTTCAAACACAAATATATCATATCAAAATTATCACGTATCAAAATGGCATATAATGAGTTTATAAGTAACATGTTAATCATGCTAAAAATAATTCAAAAGTAAGTGTCATGCAAATAAAGTTTAGGTTTAAACGTTTAGTAGCATGAAACAAGAATACAAGCATTATAAAGATAAAACCATACTAAGGTTTACACATTTGACTAGTTATCAAACAATAAGATAATGTCAAATCAGCTTATCGTATCAAACAAGAACATGTAATCAACACATGTAAGTGCAATGCAAGTGTTTTTAAAAGAAAAGTCATATATACTATCTGTTTGATTAGTATTCCTAAGGCGAGGTGATAACGCTACACGCGTCGTTCGGGGTCAAGGAAACTTCCTTTTCTTCGAGCAAGTTTTATAACACCCTAGGCAGTGAACCTAATCGTTGTAGTGTAGTAATTAGGGTAAGCCACGGGTATTGATATCGTTCTCTAGGGAATAGGAATGCTAGTAAGAAGTTACTACGCTAAGGTTAAGGTTGAGGAAGATTATTTTTATATTTTTATATTTTATGAAATGGAAAGGTACGAATCTCGGATATTGGATTTGGGGGTTTGGTATTTCACCGATTAATCTACTATTATCTAATTATCTAAACTAAGGTTGTGGAGTCTATGTCTAATTAATGTGTGCTCGTATGATAGTTTAAAGATGTGTTTACCTAGGTTGTACTACTCCTTAATTATCTCCTATTGATGGTTGAGTTGTCACGTCCTTATTCTTAGTTGCATTGTGTGTCTAAAGTTGTATGGTATCGTTTCTCCCTAACTCTTTGAATTTACCAAAGGGTCTCGCCTACAAAACCCACTAGGGATGATAAACTCTTACTCTAAGGCACTCTTTGGATAATTTAGCCTACAACTACTCGGTAATCATATTCTAAGGTTCACAAAGATGAATCAAGCATTAAGTACACAACGAATGACCTATCGCATTACTAGATCATTAATCAACTAAGATAAGAAACAACCAATCAATACTCAATAATTAAGTTTCATACTTCCTAAGCAAACACACAAATAAATTAGCGGACATGGAGAACATGCAAGCATACACACAAATAATCAAAGACATAATTGAATTAATGAAGTAAATACTTATCTTGATGTAAGATAGGGTTTAAAACCCTAAAATACTGTACAAGACACCTTAGGTTCGGTTTTAGGTTTTCACTCCAAAAGACTCTCCTAAAACCGAAAAATTGGATTCTATATAAGATTACATATGCGACGGCGTGCACCTTATGTTTCGTGACGCCGTGTCGTCGCCGTCATTGGGGTTTCGCTTGGCCACGTTAACCTTGCGACGGCATCACCTTATGTCCGTGACGCCGTCCTCTTCACTTCGACGTCGTCGAGTTGCATCTAGGCCGTCCGAGTAGCAACGACCTACTCTTTTAAAGCCCGACGTCGTCTCTTGAAAATACGAGTTTTGTCTTGACTCATCACAAAATCCTCCGACGGCGCCGCATTAACACCGGCCGCCGCCTTCTATTTTCAAAGCAGCCTTGAGTGTCTCGATTCGACTTTGGCCATTTTCTTCATATATTCGCTTTTTCGTCCAAATAAGTGTCATTCCAAAGATTTTGCCTTCAAGAGACCTAAAAGTGAAAAGGAACGATATTAAGCAATAACGGATACAAAGTGATCAAATAAGGGCTTAAACGACCCTCAAATGGTACCTTTAAAACCTTATCAAATATCCCTACACTTGTTATTTGCTTGTCCTCAAGCAAATGTGCTTTAGCCAATTAATTTATAAGTTAGGGGTCATGAAGCATTAATTCAAAACAGTCCACAACACATATAAGCCCCATGAAAGTCATAACAAGCACGGAATTACATACTAGCACCTCTCATGTGTGTTTGGATACTCACATCTCTCTCGGGTGTATATATGAAATATAACAAATAGGAAATGGAAGATAAACACTCATTAACCGTCCTAGTATATAGATTACCATAGGCTTGAGAATAGATCAAACCTCCATCGCTTTGGCGTAAGCACCTAGGAAAGACTATCAAAGAGGTCTTTTAAAGGGTTGTAATGTTAGGCTTACGGTAGGAAACAAGGGTTTGGTGGGATAGGCTATTTAGTGGTGGCAAGTCAAAATCTTTATGTTAAATGCATATGAAGAATGGCGTTGCTAAGCCAAGACTCGACACTCTAAAACTCTAGGTAACGAAATAAACAAACATAAATTTAAAGGATAGATGTAGGATGGTAGCAGTATTTTTTTTTTTTTTTTACACTCTATTTTTCTTTTTCTCTTTTCTATTTTTTTTCGCTTTTTTTTTTTTTTTTTTTTTTTTTTTTTTTTTTCATACTTTTACTCTACCATCCTCTACGGTAACATCAAAATGATAGGATTTATAGGCACATCCCTACACTTGAGTTTTTATTACTCTAACACTAATTTGACCCGAATTGAAAAGATCAAAACACTTGGGGTACATTATTACGCAAATAAATGGAATTTGAATTAACGCTCCTTCCGTCATTTCATAAACTTTAACTTTTCCCATGAATCCCAATCGTCCCAAAGCGTATACAAAGGATATGACTCGACTTAGCAACTTATGCAAGCAACTAGATAATTGAACTAAGGGTTTAGGGTGATAACAAACATTTGCACTAAAAGTGAGTGCATAAGGGGTAGGCTAAGGCGATTTGGGTGTAGATTTGGGGTGGGGTGTAAACAATGCTTTCATTGATATTCGGAAAACCAAACATCACGAGAACCGCGAAAAGGATAGGCTCGAGGGGTTAACTAGGGGTATCGTGTACTAAAGATGAGTACAACGCAAAGGGTGTGGGGGAATTACTCAACCGATATGGAAGAAGTAATTATATTACGGGTATCAAACAAGGGTTATCCTAATGCCTCTTATCATTTAGTTATTCCTAACTACACAAGTGTAGTCTCACTTGCGATCTCGGAATGTATCACAAAACAAGTTCTAGAATCTAATATACTACCAGTTCACACTCTAAGCATTGAAGATGAATGCTTTAATTCCTACTAATCTAAGGGCGATCCTCACATTTTGGGTGGAATTTGGGTGGTAAAGGGTTTTTGCTAGTCATGCAACTTCCTATCCATGAGACGCTTTTGTTAAGACTAATGGCCCACTCCTATATGTCATGAAAAATTTTAAATTTGGTGCCAAAATTACCCTAACCGACATTTTCTCATGGTTTATTACGCAAATGCAATTGACAAAGCAAATAATCAAGGATAAGCATAGTTTCAAAGTTCCCGCTTTCTTTTCCTCCCTACACTTAAACCAAACATTGTCCCCAATGTTCCCGAAAGTATCAAAGTTATGATAAAAGAAGATAATCAAAACGAAAGAAACTAATACTCCCCGATTAGCTCGGTAGGATCCGTGTAGAGTGGTGGTTAAATCCTTTTCAAGAATAATTATTGCGTGAAAAGCTCCTTCCAATCTTATGTAATTTCTTCTCGACAAACTAAACTGCACACTTGAAGAAAACAAACGAAACCTTCGCGTAAAATCGTGGTAATAATATATATAAGACTCGATTTAAACTAGGATATAATGCTTGTGGAATGGATGTTTACGAATTTCTAAGAAAATTAAGACCGAAAATTCCAAAATTTATAAGTAGCTCGAAAAATGAGAAAAAGTAATCGATGTTTTACTCCTTCCCGACGCCATCGGGTTGCATCTGACATTGTCAAAAATCCCGACAAAAACCGGTGCGATTTTCGGAAAAATTCGAAAATTTACATCTTTAGAATCGGAAAAATTTCGCAAAAACATCCATTATGACTCGATACAAGCATTTGACTCGAACAAACAAACATAAATATCTTTTAGTTAATTGTTATTCTCATGTTTACGTTTTTTTTGAAAACGTGTGTAATCCTCCATACACTTATCTCTTATGTAAAATACCTTTATATGCAATTAATACGAGGTTAAAAACAAAATAAAGCATTTTTACAAATTTAAACATGAGGATAAACAATTAATAAAAGATATATGACACTAACAAGCAAACAATTAAGCATGGGTTGCCTCCCACGAAGCGCTTTTCTTTATTCAAGAGTCTTGTAGCTAGACTCATAGTCGTGCTCCTACGTTGCCTCACCATTCTTCAATGAGAATTTTATCATATTGACAAAATTTTCATCGACTCTATATCTAGGCCCTAGGGTCAAGCAATCCATATAATAATGCCTCCTTCTTTCCCACATGAATTTATAACCTTTCTCAACATCTTCCTTGCTTTTGTCCTCAAAAGCTTTGATGTTGTCTCGATCATAAATGGACAAGTCGCCATACTCATTTGTTTTCCAAGGCATCCTATAGGTGATCTCATTGGTTCCCTTCTTAAACCTAACTGTTCCATCACGCTTGTTATGGCTCATTCTAGATGTTTCAACAAACGGTTTCCCTAGCACTACTTGGGATAAACTATAGTCAATAACGCCTCCTACGTCTTCTAGGATCATAAAATCAACTAGGTAGGTGAAATTTCCTATAAAGACATGCACGTCCTTGACTCTTCCCACAAAGTTACAAACTCCACCTGGATACTTAGGGTCTCTCCTAATATTGAGTCGCTCATTCATAATGTCATTGTAGACAGCAGATGACATTACATTAATGGGAGATTCCGTATCTATGTAAGGGTGGTCGACACTCCTATATCCGATCATACAATGGACTCCTAATCTTTGGGCATATCCTAATGATAGGTGATCGTGGATTATTGATTATGTATTGATAGTACGCAACTTCTTCCTTAGTGGGGTAAAGATTGAAGTAAACACTATTTTCCACATCCACGTTGTTGTTTATCATGCCATTGTCCGATTCTCGTTAATCATAGAGCCAATTACGAGGCGCCGACTTTCTCTACAACAAATTCCCCTAATTGTACTATCGAATATTTTTCGAAAATCACGGGTCGGTGTTTCTACTCACATAGCGGCTTCGACGGTTGTGTTGGTTATTGGTTTGGGTTTTGAGTGACATTGACTTATTTGGTGTTGGGTTATCAAGTGGTGGTTGGTTATCACCTTCCATGATGAAAAGTGATGGGTGTTACGAACAAAGGTCACGAAGAAGGGGATAGACTAAGAAAGCTAAAAATGAGAAAAATTTACTTGATAGGAATCAAGCAAAGAACCTAAACGAGGTGGACTACTAACTAGCTATTCTATTCCCGGGCGGCGCCAAAACTTGATAACGCCACACGCCGTTCGGGGTCAAGGAAACTTCCTTTTCTCGAGCAAGTTTTATAACACCCCAGGCGGTGAACCTAATCGTTGTAGTGTAGTAATTAGGGTAAGCCACGGGTATTGATATCGCTCTCTGGGAATAGGAATGCTAGTAAGAAGTTACTACGCTAAGGTTTAGGTTGAGGAAGATTATTTTTGTATTTTTATATTTTATGAAATGGAAAGGTACGAATCTCGGGTATTGGATTTGGGGTTTTGGTATTTCTCCGATTAATCTACTATTATCTAATTATCTAAACTAAGGTTGTGGGAGTCTATGTCTAATTAATGTGTGCTCGTATGATAGTTTAAAGATGTGTTTACTTAGGTTGTACTACTCCTTAATTATCTCCTACCGATGGTTGAGTTGTCACGTCCTTATTCTTAGTTGCGTTGTGTGTCTAAAGTTGTAGGGTATCGTTTCTCCCTAACTCTTTGAACTTACCAAAGGGTCTCGTCTACAAAACCCACTAGGGATGATAAACTCTTACTCTAAGGCACTCTTTGGATAATTTAGCCTACAACTACTCGGGTAATCATATTCTAAGGTTCACAAAGATGAATCAAGCATTAAGTACACAACGAATGACCTATCGCATTACTAGATCATTAATCAACTAAGATAAGAAACAACCAATCAATACTCAATAATTAAGTTTCATACTTCCTAAGCAAACACACAAATAAATTAGCGGGACATGGAGAACATGCAAGCATACACACAAATAATCAAAGACATAATTGAATTAATGAAGTAAATACTTATCTTGATGTAAGATAGGGTTTAAAACCCTAAAATATCAGATAAGACACCTTAGGTTCGGTTTTAGGTTTTCACCCAAAAAGACTCTCCCTAAAACCGAAAAATTCGGATTCTATATATAAGATTACATATGCGACGACGCCACCTTATGTTTCGTGGCGCCGTCGTGTCGCCGTCATTAGGGTTTCGTCTTGGCCACGTTAACCTTGCGACGGCGTCACCTTATGTCCGTGACGCCGTCCTCTTCGCCGACGTCGTCGAGTTGCATCTAGGCCGTCCCGAGTAGCAACGGCCTACTCCTTTAAAGCCCGACGTCTCTTGAAAATCGAGTTTTGTCTTCCGACCGTCACAAAAATCCTCCGACGGCGCCGCACTAACACCGACACCGCCGCCTTCTATTTTCAAAGACCTTGAGTGTCTCGATTCGACTTTGGCCATTTTCTTCATATATTCGCGCCTTTTCGTCCAAATAAGTGCCATTCCGAGATTTTGCCTTCAAGAGACCTAAAAGTGAAAAGGAACGATATTAAGCAATAACGGATACAAAAGTGATCAAATAAGGGCTTAAACGACCCCTCAAAATGGTAACTTTTAAAACCTTATCACGAGGCAAACTATCAATGTTTTAACACTTACTTTAGGCAAGTATATGAAAACAGATTTTTCAAGTTGGAGAATGAATATGAGACTATTACTAGCGGTGCTCAATTAAGGCTAAACACGACCATTTTACGGGTGATTCCACATACCCAACTTCTCTCAGAAGCAATTCAACCGTTAGGTCAAATTGAGTTTATAATGCAATAGGTTCTCCAAGAGTCATTCTCATGTTAAAAGATGGAACTCCTACTTTTGCCTATTAAAGTGCATAAAAGATGATAGTTTACCAATATTTGGCTTAATGTGACACAACTAATATGCAATATAACTAAGGTGATGAAGATGTCATGTTATACACATGAATTTTAACAATGGTGTGTTGATAAATGATATGTTTTAATCTTGTGTTTAGAATCTAAGGTTGTTCAAATTACATAGCTAATTGTAAGATCTAATGGATGACATCTTTTATGTTGAAGTGTATACTTTAAAAGTGATTTGATTATCTAAGACTAGGGAATGGAACATGTTAAATTAAGAATGTTCTCAAGAAAGCTCTTTGGAACTTTATTTGACAAGAATCTAAATAAGGTTACTAACTTCAATAGATCATGTGTATGTTCTAGAGATGTGTAGTTTTAACCTTGGATGTGCACAAGGTTTGAGCAAGGGTTGGTTATGATGTACGCTTGAAAGGAAATGGATACAAATAGTATCTTTCAACAAATGAGATTATCGCATGGGATAAAGTTATCATCCTTATAAAAATAAGTATGACAAGATGAATTGGATACGCTAGTTCATAGAACTTGTTCGTTTCAAGATCATTTAGCCAATGAGGTGTAATGAAATCTATTGTAACACAACCATTTATGTCGCAAGGAGAGAATAATGCATAGGATATACAATATCCTTTTAACAAGATGAATACTTAACGATGATTTCTTAGGCATAATATTTTCAAAACATCATGTTTTCCTAAATGAAGATATGAAGCCAAAGTGTTTGAATCGGATAGTCCCATCTAAATAAACTTGGTCTCAAGATTATATTCACTAGATGATGACAAGATGAATTCACTCGAGTTTCTTATGTATACTCCTCAAGATTCATTGTTGCTTGGGGTGTATGATGTTGGCTTTGAGATTGCATTTTAACATATGTTGTTGAAATGTTGATTTGAGGTTTAACGAAACTTATGCAGAAGTTTAACGACAAAGTATTACTAATACTTTGATAATTTGTGAAGGTAGTACTACTTATACCTAGTGGAAATTGACAACAATTACCAAGAGCACCATGCTTATTTGATAGTTGAGGTTCTAGCCATAATGAATTATCTAAGTCCTTATATGTGGGAAAGGATGTTTGAGTTTGTTCAAACGTCCATTTGATTTAGTACAAGTGTTGGACACAAGGGCTTTTTGAGCAATACACTCAACGAATTCAAATGATGGTAAGGATGGTGGATTGGTTGATCTAGGTGGTAGGTCTTCTGGTGTGTTTAACTAAGGATGTGGTGATGTAGGGGTTTGTTGTGCTATGGGAGTACTTAGGTTGATTATTTGTCCATAGATGTTGAACACAAAAAGTACGGATACTAATTCTTATGGTTCATTGGTTGCTACAACTAGTGGGTGAAGAGCTTGAAGTTTTTGTTATGTCTATGAAGCTTAGGGGCTGAGGTATAGGTTCACCTTGAAAGGCACGTTTGATTTAAAGGATGCTCTTGGAATTTCATGAGCAATACGCTTAATGGTGCCAAAAGATGGAAGAGGATAGTAGGTGTCAAAGAGGATAAGTGGCACGATGGGTTGTTTGTTTTGATAAGTGTTTCAACATGTGTTGTTAAAATACTTGGGTGTTGATTTTCGGATATGACTTTCAATGACTACAATCGTAAGTCGCATATACTTGAATATTTCGGATGAAATACTTAAGTTGTCAATCCTAATTTGTTGAGATTATAAAGCTTAGATTGAACTCAAGGATAACAAGACTTGATAATATGTTTTTAGCATACGTGTGAGTTATGACTCGATGTAAATACTTATCGTCTTGAAGGATGACACATTATTTTCATGTTAACCAAGTGAGGCAATACATGTAGATGCAAAACAATATCTATAGTCATATGATAGACTTGTGTATGATATCTTTACAAATAATGAGTCCAGTTGTTAGTCTCGGTAAGTCATCTAAGTCATCCATGAACGGGTGAGGAGATGTTGGTGGTGTTGCACAAAGTGCAAGTTTTGGAGACATTGGTAGTGAAGGTGTTTTGGATGGTTGTGAAGTAGTCATAATGGTGGGTGATTTTGGTGGTGGAGTTGGAGTACTTAAGTTTAGAAAGTTCACATCTTGAATGGGTGATGAGATGTTGAGAGGTAACGAGTCTGAGGATGAAGAGTTGAAGTTAATGAAGCAACAAGATCGAATGCTAATCCTAGTGGTTTTCTTAAGTGGCTTATTTGAGGTTAATCCATACAAAGATGGTAGTTTCTAATGAGATGGAAGTGTCTAAGATCATGTCAAACATCCTAAGTTAATCCATTGAGGATGTGTTGAATGAGATATGAAAGATAAGCATTAACAACTATCCTAGAAAAGAAATTTGGCAAATTAGATTGCGGGTTTAGTAAAATTAAACAACTTACAGCAGAATCCACGGCACCATTTCTTTACACACGCGGAACCCTTTAATTGGTGCCACTTTGGTCCGCTTGTCATGGTATATGCGGTACCAATTTCTATAACGAGACGGTACCAAATCTTTGGTTTCGTCGATCCGTGGACACCAGAAATCACCACAGAACAGTTTTTTAGGTGTCGAGAACTTTTCCGAAACCTGAAATTTTGCTTAAAACATGTGACATTAATTATTTCTAGTTAGGAAAAGTCGATAACACATATACAAACATAGTGTAGCATAGACTTTGACCAAGGGCTAACGATTTTCACATGAAAGTGAAAATGGGTAAAATTTGATAACACACTTGTGCTATCCCCCTGCATAAACCGGTTAGCATGCAACATTGTTTTAAGTCATATTATCATCCTACCAAGAGAAAACAAATAAATTACATCATACAACATTGTTTTTGTCCTTGTACCAAACACTCTCTTAAAACTTCTATTTTTCAGAGTACTTGACTAATTTACTTAGTACTCATTGCTAAATGAGTTATGACATTTCATAAGTTATGCGAGATGTTAGTATAACCTATGCAAAAGAAGTGATCTAAGACTATAAGTGATGGTAAAACAATTTTCTAACTTAGTGCACAAAATATAGCAAATGTCCTATTGTGCATAAACAAGAAATCGTCAAGCAAGCGAATAAATAACATGAAAAGATTGACACTTATATTATGAAAACAAACAAGTGAAAACAACAATTTGAAAATAAGCAAGCAACATATATGCAAACAACATAAACAAGTGGTCATTTAGCATAATATAACAAGAAAAACACTTTTCGTCATTTAGCGTTTAAATATGACGATGTATACCAAGCTTGATTAGTTTCCTTTAAACATATTACCAAATTATTCAGTTTCAAAAGAAATTATATCAAAGTTCTAAGAATACCAAGTTAAATTGTTTGATTCAAAATTTGAGTTTTTATGTTAAAGCGAAACTTAATATCTTAGACATACTGTAGTATTTGGTCTATTTCACTAATTTAAAATTAGACTCAGGCCATGAGAGTATTTTTAAATGAAAGTAGACTCAATTCCTTTAAAATGATAGGTGGCTCGACTTGTACGGACTTACGGTTAATTAGTTATGAGTTTTTAAAGTTGGCCAAAAAATATGCATCTTGTCTGACAGTTCAAGGAACCAAATTTAGGGATCCGCCTTTATAAAATTTGGTGTCGTGGTCCTCACGAGATGAGTTCACCAAAACTAGTATTTGACATAGAGAAAAAGTGTGTGACTTACTAGATTTGATAGTAAACATATAATACACATATTTAACAACATATCTACTTATGTAACTTATCTTAAACATTTACGAAGGTGATTTTTCAACTAACTTTATAGTTATCCCAAACACTCCTTTAAAATCATATTTCTTCGTAAATTTTCTATAAGCACACAATACAATACTTACAAGTTCTTTCAAGAAACTTTTGTATTATTTTTCAAGAAAATCTTCAAGCTTGTATACAAAGTTACATTTAACAATAAAATTTCTAAGTATAATTAAAAAGCATTTTTCATATTATTTTTTGCTTCAATGGCAATTTGATACATGGATCGTACTCTATTTTAAAAACCATTTGTTTTGAAAATAAGAGCTACGTGGCTCTAATACCAATTGTGGAAACGTAGAGGGGGGGGGGGTGAATACGTTACCGTTTAAAATCGTTAGATCTTTTGTATCAAATCGTTTATGACACTTGTTATAATATGAAAGTACCAATTATTGTTTGTGACTAATGTAAATCATAGTAAACCAAGTTGTCACATAATCATGAACATAAACCACATCACAAACAATAGTGTAGTGCAAGTATAAAAGTAAAGAGATAAAGAAAGGAAAGTGCAAACCGAACACGAGGATTTATAGTGGTTCGGTCACGGATATCCTCTCCGCCCTACTCCACTCCCCGAGTACCCAACTCGAGAGTTACTTCACTAAATCAACAAGCTCCCTTCTCGGCGGAGAAAACCTTACAATCATCGCTTACACTTTTTTCGGTACAAAGCTAAATACCGGGTTCTAGTTCGAGGTAGAACCAACCTAACGTCGCCTATACAATATTTCCGACACTAAGCTAGATGTCGAGTTCTTTTACAAGGGTACAACCACTCCCATTATGTTTTATGTCCCAACATAACAAACCTTGTGTTTTATGGCACAAACACATAAACCATCTAATCTAGTTTGGTGAAAGTGTTGTTATGATGCAATGATGTTTACACTAATAATCCATGACACAAAAGTCTAATGGATATGAATAACTATTTCTAAATGAACTTCCATTTGATAGGAAGCCTTCATGATGAAGATCACAAGTTCCCTAAACTTGTTGTGATAGATCTTCAGCTTGTGGTGAGTGGGGATGGCTAGATCTCCAAGCTTTCCTTGGTTGATCAAAATGTAGAGTATGCTTACAACAAAGATGAATGTTAGAAGCATTATGATCATGATCATTAGGATGTTTAATGTATGTTACTATATTGTTAATGATTGATCTAAATGTATGCAATAAGATGGAGAAGATGTGTTTTGAAGTGGTGAAGAAATGAGAAAACAATGGGCTTCTATTTATAGTCAAAAGGGAACAGTAGCGTCAACGGACCACGGGACCAAAAAAAGGGTTCCGCCCTTTATAGCTTTTGGTGCCGTGGGTGCCTGACAAAAAATCTAAAAAATCTTTCTTAAAATCTTTTCAAGATATTACCATATCTTACTAAGATCTCATTTGATATACTGAGTGTCAATCTAACCAAAATATTCAAGAGATCTTTCAAGGATTTCAAAGATGATGATGTAATATGTATTTTCTTTTTAGATTAAAAAGTTTATCAAAGTAAACTTGTAAAATGTATTATGTAACTAGTTAATAAAATGTCTAGTTACCTTTTGAAATACTTGTGAATGCAAAATGTAAAATGAGGTTCGAAATAAAATGATTAACCTATTAAAATACTTAGTGACTCTAAACATATTTTAAACATTCTTAATGATTTGTTAATTGGTTTGATCATAATGTCACATAACAAACATGTACGAACCTGTGTTGTAACATATGAGGACTTGAGACATCGAGAGGTGTTGAATGTATGTTGAGACAAAGTGTGATTACAAGTAACTTGTACATTTTACGTTATGTATTATAAGTTACATGTTTGTCATCAATCAAAACAAACGAGACTGTATAGATTAAATATCGGAATATTTGCACTAACAAAAATATTTTTGCAAAAAAAATAAAATAATAATAATAATCCATTTCTCCACCAAAATAGTGAAAATGGAGCTTTGCACTACCCAATTCTCTCAATTTCTCTCTATTTATTTACCAAATTCTCCACTTTTTTGATTCTCTCTACCAAACAATAGAAATAAGTCCAATTTTCATTTCTCTAATTTTTTTTCTCTCTACCAAATACACCAAGTGTTTCTGATAATTTCAAGTTTTTTATGAATATTATTTTATGATGGCTTTTGCCTTTAATTGTTAAGTTTGCATTTCACATGGGACGCGTTTTGGGGTGTCACATAGGACGTAAGGCACGTCCTTCTGGTATTATTACCACTAGTCTAATTTAAAAACATGCAATAAATGTGGTTCATTTAGTTGCTCAAAAAATTTAAATTCAGTGAGTGGCTATTTTAAAAATATATATATATACTATTTAAAGATGGATGAACTTCTTAAACATAGTTTTAATGGTTATATTTTTGCATTTTCCTACATACAATTAGCGGTAGTTATAGTTTTTAGTAGCTGAAGCTATTATTTTGAAGATCTTTGTATAGAGAATTGTAACTTATATCATTAAAGTGTAAGATAAACAAATATAGAAATATTAAAGATACGAGGATTCATACATTTAGGGGGTGTTTGGTAGTTGGTACGAATGAATCACAAAGAATGGAATTGAAGAAAATAATGTAATTTTATTGAAAGGGAATAGCCTTAGAGAATGCGATTGTATTTCAGTGTTTGGTACCCAACAAAGAATCCACCAGAGACATATTACATTTTTTATTCTCTTGTTTGCTAACAACAAAGAATGGGCTAACATTGAAACTTAAAATATAATTAGCAAACTTGTTATACTTTTAAACACCGAAAGCCACATAAATTTGGTTTTCGATGTCGTGAAACTACGTTTAACTATTATTATCATGTCCTTAAGTCACATAAGATGTTGTGAATTACGTAAACTTAAAAAAACGCAGCAACAAAAGTGTGTGAAAGAGTCAAGAATACAATTAAAACTCGAGTACAAAAATGACAAGAATACAATTAAAACCCAATTTTCAACTTAAGATTGTTGTTGTTTTTCAATCGAGTTGTTGGGAGTTGTGGTTAAATACCAGATTACATCTTCAAACTTTGTGAATAAATAAATTTAGTTCCAATACATATTGTCGTTTTGTCATAGGCACATGATCAAATACTTAGTATGCACATGATTTTATGACCGCAAAACGAAAATTTAAAGCAACCATTAACATGAAGGATATCAAATATTACATAAAATTTTTTATTTTATGGACCAGAAATATCATCCGAAGTAAATTAAACAATCTTGGCCGAAGATGACATAGAAAAATGAAATTGCCAAAAGAAGCATGAGAGAATACGTAATCAGTTTGAATATTTTGTCTCCAAATTTTAGTAGCATGTGCCATGCACATGATTAATCCCATTTATCTGAAGTAGTTCCTTCATTCTAAGAGAGGATCATTTCGAGAATGGTTAATATTTTTTTTTGTTGATTCTCATCTTTCTCCTCATTTTTTAAAAAATGAAAAAGCTAGAAAGAGAATCCAAAATTCATTCTCTATTGCTCTTCTCAACTCACACAAACAATGGAATGCCTCTTCATTCTCTTTCTCCCTTTCTCATTCACTCCTACCGAACATCCCTAACTATTATAACATCAATTCATACTAATAATGTTACACTACCTTTTACCATTATAACACTGTCTTATAACTTTTAAATTTTATCACTATAACAGTGACATTTCTCTTCGAATATGAGAACCTTCATTTGTATTTTAAGAGTTCACAATTTAGAACCTTAAATGTTAGGTATTATATAGAGTAGCTTATGAGACCTCATAAACCTGAGATGTATTTATAAAAGTTAGAAAGGCACAACTTTTTAGAGAACTAAATACTATGAGAAAATTACTTAAAGTAGAATATCTATCTAAAGCCAGTCATTTTTTGACACTTTTATAATCTCTTTCCCATTTAAAGCCACGCCATTCTGATTTCATTTGAAATTTGACACGTGTCATTCTTTTGTACTTTTTAAAAGTACAAAAGAATGACACGTGTCAAAATTCAGTGAATCAACGAAAAATCGGCGATTCTTGATCAAAGGAATGACACGTGTCAAAATATGAGTGGAGTCGAGTAGTGAGCAGTTGAGCGTGGCCTAAATGAGAAAGAGATGATAATAATGTTTATAAAATGGACCAACCTTTAATATTTGGCCTATTTTGGTAATTTCACGTACAATTATTGTTTAAAGCATATGTTGTAATATTTTCTGCTGGTGGATCTTTTTTAATCACAAATAAAAGAGCAGGGGGCGGATCTACACCCACCACAAAGGCATACCCCGTGATTCCTTGTCGTAGTGTAAAAAAGCGAGTTTTGGAATTTTGTTAATCGAGTTACAAAGAGTGCATACCAAATAAAATGAAATGTATACCCTATTGGAAAATTTAGTGCACTTGTGGGATTAGTTCACCTTGTAATGGGTTAGGAGAGTGCAGGTGTACACCCATAAGGTCCATGAACACCACGACTCAATGGTGGTTTGGATTTGTAGTGCTTGGTGAAAGTCTTGTTGTGGTTACCATCGATTATCGGTGTTTCCACTGAAGCAAGACTTCCATCGGATCGATGTTTCCACCGAGTGGTGTTTCACCGAAGTAGTGTTTACACTAAAGCAATGGTGTTTCCAGGCGGTGTAACCACCGATAACACTATGAAAGATTGATGATAGTACGACTTGTAATGGCTTTGACCTATTCAAGTGGCGGTTTACTCTGCATTATGACCATGTTTAATTGGTCATGTAACCACTAACTTATTATAATAGGGATAATTATGAGGCTATTAATGGGCCGATTAATACTCATAATTCTATTGACTAGCCAAGAGTATTTCCTATAAATAGGAGATTTGTTTTATGCATGAACACACGAGAAATACGCTTGAAATCAAACAGAAAGTATAAATACTTATTAGCGAAAGGGTTATAGAATTGTGTCTAATTCTTTAATCGCATTTGGTCTTATCCCAGTAGATATTCGTGATACCCGGACATTAGGGTCGAATAGTTTACTTTGGAAAGTGATCACACGATTCCAAGTGATATCCCAGTAACCAAGTGGTATATGTTACTCTTGACCTTGTTTTGTTTCTCGATGAGCAGTTGAGCATATCTGTGAATTGATTATCTTACCTATTCTTTGGAGCCGATACCCCAACAATCAAAGTAAACTATTTTGTGATAATCAATGGCAAGCTGCGCAATGAAACACATGGCTTCAAACTTTGCTAAGTTGGACAAGTTTGAAGGGTGGACTTTAGGAGGCGGCGAGAAGATGCATTTCTTGGCATCGAGCATGAGTGTGGTGTATGTGCTAACCACACCTATTCACGATGATGGTGATGATGCCACTGTGGAGCAGATCGGGAGGAGGAGCAAATGGGAGAATGGCGACTACATATGCAGAGGTCTTATTCTCAATGGTATGTCGATGCTCTCTTTGATATTTATCGAACATTGAATCTTCCAAAGAACTGTGGACTCGTTGGATGCCAAATATATGGTCGAGGATGCATCGAGTAAGAAGTTCCTTGTTAGTAATTTCACAAATTACAAAATGACTGATTCAAGACCAGTTATGGAACAATACAATGAACTTCTTGGAATACTTGGAAGGTTTACACAACATAATATGCACCTAGATGAGTCTATTTCAGTCTCTTGTGTCATTGACAAACTACCTCCTTCTTGGAAAGATTTCAAGCATACCTTGAAACATAAGAAAGAGGAGTTAACTCGGTTGAGTTGGGCGTCATCTGCGCATTGAGGAATCTCTCAAAGTGCGGGATAATGACAAGCCAAAGAGTAGAAATACTCTTGGTGCATCTGTTGTCAATATGGTGGAGCATAATAACTCCACCGGTACAATGACAACAAAGGCAAGCGCAAATATCATGATAACACAAGGGTAGATCCTAACAAGAAGGCAACACCTACTTGTTGGAAATGTAAGACCGGTCCACATTAAAGGGACCGCAAGGGTGTTAAAGTTGGTGGTAAAGCCAATAGATCGTGCACTAATGGTTCGTGGGTGGTGGTTCTTCCAACTCACCGAAAGGTCGAATATGGTTAATAAGTCTTTTGATTTATTATGTTACATATGTATCTCAATCTCGTTATGTGCGGGATGATGATGTTGCGTGGTAGGTTGACTCGTGCAACAGTTCATGTGCAAAGATAGAAGTCGGTTCAAGACTTATGAGTCACCGAATGATGGTTCTATTCTTCACATGGGAAATGAGTCAACGACCTTGGTGCATGGTCATGGTTGTGTAGATCTTAGGTTTAGTTCTGGAAAGATTGTAACTTTGTTTAATGTTATTCATGTTCCTGATATAAGGAAGAACTTGGTTTCAAGTAGTGTTTTGAATAATCATGGATATAAACAAGTTATTGAATCTGATAAATTTGTTCTTTCTAAGAATGGTATTTTTATTGGTTTTGGTTATTTATGTAATCAAATGTTCAGGCTTAATGTTTCCACTGATAGTTTATCTGTTTCCACTGATAATGTTAATTCAGCCTTTGTGACCACCACTGACCAGATTGACTCTACCATTTGGCATGCTAGACTTGGCCATGTTCACTATAAGAGAATGCAAGATATGTCTAAGGATGGGTTAATCCCAGCATTTGACATGGACACTGAAAAGTGTACAACTTGCATGTTGACCAAGATAACCAAGAAACCTTTTCAGGGTGTTAGTCGTGAGACTAAGCTCTTGGAGCTTATACACAATGACCTGTGTGATTTGCATGCTACTCCTTCTTTGGGGAATAAGAAGTACTTTGTGACATTTATTGATGATGCTTCTAGGTTTTGTTATGTTTATCTTTTGCATACTAAGGATGAAGCATTAGATAAATTCAAAGTGTTTAAAACTGAAGTTGAATTACAACTTGGGTCTTTGATCAAAAGATTAAGGACTGATAGGGGAGGTGAGTACATGGATACTATGTATTTTCATCTGTTGGTATAATCCATGAAACGATCGCCCTTATACTCCTCAAGAAATGGTATTTCGAAAGAAAGAAAGAACAGTCTTGAAGGAGATGGTTAATTCCATGTTGTCCTATTCAGATCGAGTCGAGGGTTACGGGGTGAAGCTATGTTAACGACTTGCTATTTATTAAATAGGGTTCCCAACAAAAGGAACAAGGTTACCCCTTATGAACTCGGACTAAAAGGAAACCCAACTGAACTATCTCAAGGTTTGGGGTTGTAGAAATTGTAAGACTCCACGATCTAAAGTTGAAAACTTTGGGTGAAAGAGGCATTGATTGCATCTTTGTTAGATATGTTGAGCATTCCAAGGCTTTTAGGTTTTATGTCATTGAACCTAATGAATATGTTTCGATTAACTCCATAATTGAATCCGGGGATGCAAACTTTGATGAGAATAGATTCTCATCGGTCCCTAGACCAAGTATGAGGATTTCTAATGGAACTCATGACACTGGTGTATCGAGGTCCTTGATGATGAACCATCGGTGGTCCCGATGAGGTTGTGGTTCAACAACTCGAACCTATGCTTAGAAAAAGCAAAGGGTTAGGACTCCAAAGTCATTTGGACACGAGTTTCAATCGTATTTAGTTGAAGGAACAAGGGATGAGGTCTCGACCAATACTCCTATTGCTTCATTGTTGAGGATGATCCCAAGACATTTGAAGAAGCAATGAAGTCCCGTGATATTGCTTTCGGAAGAAGCAATCAATGATGAGATGGATTCCATCATGGGAACAACACTTGGGTGTTGGTTGATCTACCACCGGTTGCAAGCCTTTAGGTTGCAAATGGATTTTCAAAAGGAAAATGAAGGTAGATGGAACTATTGAAAAGTTCAAGGCTAGACTAGTCATTCGGGGCTTTAAACAAAAGTCGAGGATAGACTATTTTGATACTTATGCCCCATGGCTCGTGTCGATACCATAAGGCTAGCGATTGCTTTGGCATCTATTCACAATATGGTTGTTCATCGATGGATGTGAAGACGACTTTCTTGAATGGTGAATTGGAAGAGGAGATTTACATGAACCAACCTCGTGGCTTCATCATGCACGGCAATGAAAATAAGGTGTGTAAACCGATTAAGTCTCTATGGACTTAAGCAGCACCTAACAATGGCATCAAAAGTTTGATGAAGTGGTTTTGTCTAGTGGTTATGTTCTTAACCAAGTCGACAAATGTGTATATAGCAAATTTGATGAATCGGTAAAGAGTCATCATTTGTCTATATGTTAATGACATGTTGATCTTTGGCACTAACCAAAATCGAGTTGACTGACAAAGGAATTTTGTCATCAAGGTTCTCCATGAAAGACATGGGGGGCGATGTTATCCTTGGTATTAGGATTAAACATGAAAGTAAAAGAATTTTATCTCTCGGTCTCATTACATTGAGAAGGTCTTGAGGAAATTCAATTACTTTGATTGTACTCGTGAGTACACCTATGGATACTTGTGAGAAGTCGATGTCTAATAGTGGCAAAGTCGATCTCAACTTGAGTATTCTAGGGTAATTGGTCACTGATGTATGCCATGACTTGTACAAGACCCGATATTGGTTTTGTAGTGGGAAAATTGAGCGGTACACTAGTAACCCTAGTGCTCATCAACGGCAAGCGCTCAAAGGGCATGAAGTATTTGAAGAGAACTATGGATTATAGTCTCTCATATATTGGTTACCCATCGTTGTTGGAAGGATACACCGATGCAAGTTAGATCGATAACATCAAGACAATTAAATCTACCCGGGTCGGGTATTCATACTTGGTGGAGGTGCAATTTCTTGGGCATCCAAGAAGCAAACTTGCATCACCGTTCAACAATGGAATATGAATTTGTGGCTTTGGCAATTCTTTGGTAAAGAAGTCGAATGGTTGAAAAACTTGCTTCTTGAGATTCCATTGTGGCCTAAACCTATAGCACCTATTTTTATCCGTTGTGATAGTGCGGCTACATTGGCTAAGGCTTATAGCCGGATGTACAATGGTAAGTCTAGACACTTAGGTGTCGGGCATATCATGATTCGTGAGCTTATCATGAATGGGGTGGTATCTATAGAGTTTGTTAGATCTCAATGAACTTAGCCGATCACTTGACGAAGGGATTAGCTAGAGACTTGGTTATAAAGTCCGCTAAAGGATGGGTTTAAATCCAACTTAGTCATCGAATGCTTAGGACACCCAACTCCTCCTAAGGAAACTTGGGAGCCGAGTTCAATGTGGAAAGTCGGACATTCATGGACCGGAGCACATGTTTTATTTACATCCCAAGGTTGTGCTCGTAACCTCTGAAAGGAGGATGAAGTCTTTACTTAATGGTTAATTTTCTTTGAAAAGTGCTTGGCGAGCATGACTAAAGAGGAACCACCTATGTAAATGTTGAAGTTTTGCCGCTTGTGAAGCTTTGGACTTTAGCTTCTACAACATTTATGAATTTGGATATGGACACATGGCTTGTATAGTGTCGGGAGTCGATAAGTGTTTGAAAACTTGTGTGTAGTTATCTTCGGTATTCAAATGGGTTGAAGGGTTCAATTCTTAGAACACCTTGATTATCGAATATTTGAGCGTGTAATTACTAAGATGGAAATTCAATCCTCGGGACATTTTCATTTATGCACATGTTTTGCTTGATGTTTGTTTTCATGCAAAGAAGTGAACTAAATTTGGGGAGGATTGTTGGAAAATTTAGTGCACTTGTGGGATTAGTTCACACCTTTTAATGGGTTAGGAGGTGCGGAGTGTACACCCATAAGGTCCATGAACACCCGACTCTAATGGTGGTTTGGATTGGTAGTGTTTGGTGAAAGTACTCTGTGGTTACCATCGATTATCGGTGTTTCCACCGCGCAAAGATTTCCACCGGATCGGTGTTTCCACCGAGTAAAGTTTCACCAAGTAGTGTTTACATCGAAGTAGTGGTGTTTCCAGCGAGCGGTGTAACCACCGATAGCACTATGAAAGTACTTGATGATAGTACACCTTGTAACGGCTTTGACCTATTCAAGTGGCAGTTTACTCTGCATTATGACCATGTTTAATTGGTCATGTAACCACTAACGGCTATAATAGGGATAATTATGAGTCTATTAATTGGCCGATTAATACTCATAATTCTATTGACTAGCCAAGAGTATTTCCTATAAATAGGAGATCTGTTTTATGCATGAACACACAGAGAAATACGCTTGAAATCAAACATAAAGTATAAATACTTATTAGCGAAAGGGTTATAGAATTGTGCCTAATTCTTTAACTGCATTTGGTCTTATCCCAAGTAGATATTCGTGATACCCAGGCATTAGGGTCGAATAGTTTACTTTGGAAAGTGATCACACGATTCCAAGTGATATCCGGTAACCACTGAAGTGGTATCTGTTACTGCTGACCTTGTTTTGTTTCTGCTGAACAGTTGAGCATATCTGCTAAATTGATTATCTTACCCTGCTGCTGGGATCTGATACCCCAACATACCCTAATCCGACTTGCCACTTTTGATTCATGTAAAGGATCAAATGAATAGATTTATGATGAAAATAAAGAAGAACAGTCCCCGGAAATAATGAATATGGTTGGCTCGGGGAAGAAGGTGAATATTATTATAGCGTGAATATTATTATAGCATGGGCCCACTTTAGGTGTGAATGTCCACTTACCAATTTTCAAGGCCAACTTACTTTAATAAGGAAATCGCTCCCTACAAGGATTACACCCTAACTAAGCTTCTAAAGGTAGGTATACATTCAATTAACTAGAATTGGGGTGTTGATTGTGTCGGGTTGGGGCTAAGAAAACATACCAAGAACCGACCCTATTCATTTTGGGGCCAACCCGAATGAGTCAATTTGGCTAATATTTTAATTTTTTTCACTCATGATCTTCCAATGCGACCTTGCCTAGATTCGCATAAGTCGAGGTGTTGATGATCGTTAATTTATGTTTTGCGTCGTCTTTTATTTCTCGATAGATTGTCGATGCTTGAGTTTGTGAAATCGTGCATAAATGTGTTCTTGCCAAGCCATGTCCCCAACCCGAACGAGAACCCCACAAATGTAATATATGATAATGAGTCCAAGCCCCAAGCAATTACACACTCACAAAAGCCTCCTCGCTTACTATAAGTCGTAGATGAGCAAGCATTTTACCTTAGGATTTGCTACCAACAATTTGAACCCAATCAACCCGATCAAAGTGGCTACTGGTTCTTTGAAAAACTTGGCAATTTGCTATGTTTCATTAATTCTTTTCAAGTAGTTTTCAAACTGTCAATCGCAATTGTCATTTTAGTGTTATCGGGGATTGTGAGAGTTGTAAAATCTCAAGATTGTCTTCAAAATATGGATAGGATTATAAACGCGTTTAAGCATTTGGGAACACATAGCTTTTCAAGTAGCAGGGTACTGCTTCTAAAGCAGGAAAAGGTATATGTGTGATTCTTTTGAAGCCTATAAAGCTAGCAAATGTATGCGTAGCGTCGTTCTTAGTATATGCTTTTGTAAAAGGTTTTTGGTTTTGTGTTTTATACTTTTGATGATTTTGTAGATTGAGAAGTCGTTACATGAGATGAGATCAGAATGTGCTGAGTCAAAAGTTGCTGCTAATACTAAATTGGCAGAGGCATTTAATATGATGGAGGAGGGTTTGAAGAAGATGACTAGGGTTACAAAGATATTTGGTTGGCTTTAATACAAATATATTTTGGTTTAATCGGATTTTTAAATACACGGATTACCAATTAGGGTTTCTAAATTGGGGTTTTGTATCTGATGTTCAAATCAGCAAGTGTTGAATCATTGTTTAAATACACGGATTACCAATTAGGGTTTCTAAGTAAGCATCCACTAAACGGTTATGAGCACCCACACGATCCCTAGTAACAGTGTTTCGTGAGAGTTTTTGTGACGCTTGAAAAGCCTCCCAACACTCTTCCGCAAACATCATAAACTCAGATTAACTTCATTTTCATCATCCGATGGCTAATCCAAGAATGAATACTCGTAGAATTAAAACTCATAGTGTGGAAAGAATATAGAGAATGTGTGAAATGAGATTTGTGAGTTTAAGTGTGTAAATATGTTGTGTATTTATAGGGTAGTTTAGTAGTTTTTTTTTGTTTTCTTTTTCTTTAAATTTCAAACGGTAATTTTTTTTTTTGGTTTGGATATGCAACGGCTAGAAGAAATATTGGACGTTTGTGCTTTGTGGTTTCGATCGAGCAGACGACCAAGTGGACTTCTATTTTTGGCGATCGACTGGCTTCACAACAAGGACGATCGATCCCCTAATCGATCGAGGCAAGCCTCGATCGAACTACTGCGCTCAGCCTTATAATTTGTCCCATTGTAACTTATATCATTAAATTTTCAGATAAACAAATACGGAGTATAGAAATATTAAAGATACAAGGATTCATACATTTGGTGCATTAAGTATAATAACATCAATTCATACTAATAATGTTACGCTACCTTTTACCATTATAACACTGTCTTATAACTCTTAAAATTTATCACTATAACAGTGACATTTCTCGTCGAATATGAGAACCTACATTTCTATTTTAAGAGTTCACCATTTAGAACCTTAGATGTTACGTATTATATAGAGTAGCTTGAGAGACCTCATAAACCTGAGATGTATTTATAAAAAGTTAGTTAATGAGACTTTAGAAAGGCACAACTTTTTTAGAGAACTAAAATACAATGGAGTAATATTTTCTGCTGGTAGATCTTTTTTAATCACAAATAAAAGAGTCTTCAAATTGAAATGCAAGACTTTCTTTTTATATTATTTTTTATTGGCGAAAACGATATATATCTCTCAAAGTGAATAATCGCGTATATATCCTTTCAGAGTTTTTTACGCATTTTACTGATGGTTTTTATGATCTTTGGATATATACGCATTTTCAGATTTTCGGAAGGATATATACGCAAAGTTCTATTTTATTTTATTTAGAGAACACGAGCACTACATATGGTCCCCTGACTATATTGAATATGTACGTAAAGACAATGGGGCAAAATGTACTTTTGTGATATGTGGCAACGTTCGTGGGCTCGTGGAACAGAATATGTTCAATTACTATATATGCAAGTCACGAGAGATCATCATCCGGAAATATAAACTAAAACATGATAGTTGTTACTTTGTTAGGCTAACTATAAGACCGTGCGTAGTAACTACTACGAGTAACGCGTTAGACCATGTGTCCTCTCTTCTCTTTATGCGTGAAGCCTTGAAACACCACCACTACCTTCACATGTGATGGTGGTCCCATGTAAGGTGAAGTTCAATCGAACGGACCGGACCGATCGAAGGATCGATCGGATGAGACCGGACCGGACCACATTCGGTCCCGGCCCGCTGGCCTTAGATTTGGTCCACTCGGCCCTTGGTCCCGTCCCGACCAAAAGGATTTAGGCTAATTGGACCGGACCGATCGGGCGACCGACCATTCGGTCCGGTCTGGCCTGGGTTTATCGCCGAAGTGGGTTTCGGTCGGTCGGTCTTCGCTCGGTCCTATCCGATTTGAGACCATGCACAACCCTAGTCCTATGCAGGGAAGTTTCATCAGTAGGGTGGGTTATTACTCCGTCCCATATTTATAGTACATCTTTCTTTTTCGGTCGTCACTAAAATAATCGTCACTCCATAAATAGACAGTGAATATATATCACGCTTACCATATTACCCTTAGTTAAAGTTATTATTACAAACTTTAAAGAAATTATAAATTAATTGGTTAAGAAAATTGTCTTTCATGCGAAAAGTAAGAAAGAGAAAATCAGAATGATGATGTTTTTCTTAAAGTGTGTTTTTTTCATGACAATAATTTTAGACGGAGGTAGTATCTTTTATGTATTTGATAGCTAAGTTAATGCTAAAATTTTCGCTTTAAGAATATGGTCCCCCGAATCGGAAATTGATATTTCATTTTTTAATAATTTGGTTCATTTCAAATCGATGGTCTATGAACATGAATCGGTGGTCTGCAAGACTAACTTGCTTTTGTTTGTTTTTCAAGGGTGTGAATATATTATAGGATGTATTTGTATTTAAGTGTGATATTTTTTCATAATGATGTTGGTGGTCTTATTATACTTATTTGATGGTGATGTTAGTGATACAGAAAAAATTCAATATACCACTGAATTGATATTAATAATATTGGTGCTTAGTACACTTACATTCGTGTCTTAGTTTCGCATCATTTTTTACTCTACATTTTACCCCGTCATGTGTCATTTTTTGCTTTATCTTTTAATTTAATTAATTTTAGTTCTAAATACAGTAGCAAATAAATTACAACAATTCTTAAAGTTTATATAAATAAAGAAGTAACCTAACCAAATCCCACTAATACGATTAAATGTACCACATAAAAAAAACTAAAAGCAAAAGGTACCGTCATATACACACTCTCACTAAGTTCAAAGTAAAGCTTTATTTGGCAATGCCCGTCACGCGCCACCACACCGACCCCCTTCCCTAAAAAGAAATAAAAAATAAAAAATAAAAAGTTTCACGCCACTTCTTTTTTCAGACGTGAAAAACGAAATAGGACAAAAAAGTGGGTTTGCGTTGTGATGTGTTTTTAAGTGTGTGTGCGCTGGCGTTGTGTGTCGTGTTCCAGGTGTGTGGCGATGTTCAGTGTGTACAGTGCGTGCGGCGTATGAAGAAGGTGGTGTTTCAATGGGTTTGTGTTTGTGATGTTTATTTAATAATGTTGTGCTGTTGGAGTGGGGGCTGTTGGACTAATTAAAATTTATCAAGTTTAACTTTTTTTAATTTTAATTTTGTAACTATTTTTATAAAAATGTTATTCGTGTTTTAATTTTACGAATGAAAAATTATTTTGTTTGAAAAATTAGAAAATGGAATAACGTGATGGGTGGCTCAAATGGTTTATGAAAGTGGTTATGAAGGAAGGAATATTTTGGTGTGTGAGTGTTAAAAATGAGGTTGCTAAGTTGGCGTTGAAGTGACACCCAAAAATGATTTTTGACATGCCATGATATCCTTTGTTTTAAGTTAAACCAAAAAACCAATGTTGCAAAAATCGGTTGGGTTAATCAAGAATCACCTTATACCTTGCCAATTTTTAAAATCGATGAAAAACCGGTCTAGGAAAAATCGCCACTAATAAGTCAAAATCGACCAAATCGGTAAACAATCTACCGAATCGGTCAAAACGCCTTAATCCAGTGAAATGAAAGTAATCAATCAACTTTAAAAAATAATTTAAGATTCTACTTAAATCGTGATCATTTATTTCACTTATAACGACATCGGCCTCATCATCGAATTTGTGCTTTTATCGAGGTTTGAAAACATAGTATCTTGAAATCGCTTAAAATCTTTAGTTTGGTCTCCGTAAATACCCAAAACTGCAGAAATCGCCAATCGATTAATCACCTAATAATCCCGCCGACCGAAGAATCGGCGGTAAGGTGGTCGACCAATGACCACCGATTCACGATTTTTAACATTGCCGTAAACTAAATCACATGTATGCTTATTTTAAGCTTTCAATATCTAGCTGGCACAGCTTCCAATAGATGTTTTGTGCTTTTTGCATGACTCCACCCAAGAGAAGGATATCCGCCTTCATATACTCTATCAATACCTCTTTGTCTTTCTCAAGACTTTTCTCGCTTACACTCGTGGTCAATGTAGCCTTTAGTCCCAAGATCGGGCATAGACTCATAGCTAGGTTCAAGCGTGCTGGGGAGTAGATTCAAGGAATCCCAGGCGGAATAACATCACTTTACCCGAATAGACCGATAACTCATAAAGCCTATTGTTCCGCATAAGTGGTTGAATCTTGTATTTAGGGTGATGACAAGAAAGGTGCTTAAGCAAGAAAATTCCATCGGCACGATTTCACCCGATTGAAATACTACAATATACAGGTTTAGAAATCGAGAGATAATTGATATTGCGAGATTTTGGATTTTACATTCTAATATAATCGATTAAAACAGAATGTATAAACAAGAACGATAAACAAAGACAATTGTTTAATGCAAAAGTTTGAAATATATCAACAAAAAATTTGAGTGTGAAATCATTTCATTTAGAAATTCCATCAAATTAAGATGCTTCTAAAACTGAATTTCGCCAGCTTGCTCTTTGTACTCATATTAACCATTGAGAGCCATGAATTATCTAGAAACGTAAGATGTTGACATGGTGCTTTCTAGTGTTTTCATGTTTGAATATTGTGGTCGTGATTGTCAATTTTGGGCCATAGTGTGTCACTTTCAGCCTCACCAATAGATATTCCCATTTTCAATCCATATATAAGTTTAATAAAAATTGAACAACTTGTAAACGATAATTATATATACAACATGAAACTAAAACAACTTACGGTAAAAGTTGCATATCATACTTTGCACTGGCTTATTGTCCTCAAGTGTTTACGCGTTTATCGGATTAGATGACAAGGTTTCTCCTATGATTGTTGGTGTTTCAGATTTTCAAAATTGTAATTAGTAGTGTCGTTGTAGCTCTAGGGCCATTTATACTACTTTATAATGCATTTAAGATTTTTAAAATTAGAAGGATTAAAAATACAGACTTTTTTACTTTATTATGGAAAAGTTTTTCTAACTAAAATTAAGATATTGAGCCCAATCATAAGATTTATATAAACTTCTTAACAAACCCAAGCCTAACTTCTAACAAACTCCAAACCACTAAAATTAAGATAAAGAGCCCAATTATAAAACGACATGTCGTTTCTCAACTAAAATTCATCTTTATTTTTAAATTAAAATATCTTTTATCTACTTATTTTTTTATAATCTAATTTCACCATATTTTCTAAAATTTTACGCCTTTAATTCAACATCCATTTTGATATATTTTTATGAGTTTTAGTTTTATATTTTTAATAGGTTTATTTTATTTTAATTCAAATTTTCACAACTTTAACAATTATTTCATTTATTTTAATCAATATAATCTTGATTCGTCAAAATCATATACTTTTGGGGTAGTGTTTGACGCGTAGAGATTCATGGGGTATTTCTATACGTAAATAATGATGTCATGGAAAGTTACTTTAACCCAAACAAACACTTACAACTAACACATATACATTCGAAGTGTTGTAAACGAATTCACTAAACGGTAAGCAACCATATAATCAGCTTATCGCCGCATGCGCTTGACCCTGCCATTAGTTCTTAATAGAGCATGAAATATTGTTAAGCATGTACTCCGCGACCAGTGAGGATTGGCTACTTGGCTTGGAATTCGTTGAAATGTATCGTATGATAAAGTGTTATTGATATTGCTTTCATTCAAACCTCTCTCACGTTTTTTTTTAAACAACTAGTTAGTTAGTGGTTCAAGTCGTGCAGTGACATCCAAACGGGCAATATGTCTTCTTCGAGTTGGCCTTCCATAAAATTTCTTTTGTCAAGACTACTTGGGCTAACATAAATTTCTTTTGTCCAGACTACATGGGCTTCAAGTTGGGCTTCCATCGTACTATTAGTATGATACTATGATTGTTGTTTGCAGTGGGCTTAAAATTCAAGTCCACGAACATAATAAATGTCATTGGCGATTAATAAACTATTTCGATAAAGTTCGAAGAAATAGTTTTTTATTTTATTTTTTTTATTTATTTATTTTTAATTCGCACCGGGCCCTTTATTACCATATAAGGAATCATCACGTTTAAAAAAAGATATTTTTATTTTTTTTGAACTTAAAGATATTTTTAATAAGTTCCTAAAATATCAGTCTTTGAATAAACTAAGTTATCTCCAGATATTTTTTAATATCTTCTTCCAACTGCATCTCATATATTCGTGTCTTCACCAATTCTATATCGTGACCTTGTCTAGGAGAGGCCATAATAACATATGGCACGTAAGGAAGACACCGATTATCGATGGACGAACGAGAGACATCTTCATTTCTTAAGCTCGGTCGAGGCTTCGTTTGTTAAATCAATGCTGGGAAATAATGATCAATTCCCTCGTCTGGATAGGTACTTGCCCGACGATTGTGAGTCAACGTTAGACTCGAAACATACTAGCATGAACAGAAGAAGACGACGACATTCGACTTCAGGTATATACCACGTAATTTGATAACACAATATTGTACTATCTTTTCTAATATCGCTAGAAAACGTAGCAGAATACTACACTATACAATAGTTTTTTTTAGCGGCAAGAAGCTATGTAGATATATAGCTAACAAACTAGTTGAGTAACTTTAGACCTTTAGGGTTACAAATTGCATAATGTAATACACTAAAACATAGTTTTATTTGGTTAGATAAGTATTTTGTGTCTAATGATATCATCTATAGATACTAAATTTGGTTAAATATGGAATCTTATTTCAAACAAGGTGACATTATTGGGGTGAAACAACTATATAGAACAAAATGAGATAATTAAAACAAGATTTATATAATTTTCTCTATTAAGTTTTTTGAGTTTCTTATATAGATAATAGACTTGCATAAATTTTGCCATGAACACAAGCAATAGGTCATATAATTTAAGCAAGCGTAATTGTTATGCTATGATATCTAGCTAATTGTCTACAATTAAGCTAATGCATTCATATTAAACAAATATTAAGCTAATTGTCTACTTATAAAACATGTTGACACTTCTCTCCTATTAATTTTTTAAGATCTTTTAAAATAGATTTTTAAGCAAATACAAGTAAACAAGCATCATTTACAAGTATTTGAAGCATAAATAAAAAAACTAAAAAACACAATTTAATACATACAAATAATACATAATTTAATTAACTCATTCACCAAAATATACAAACTCATAAAGCTAAAGGTACAATCTTCATAAACACAAAATTTTAATATCAAATAGTAATCAATGTAATTAATAGGTGTTGTGAAAAGAGAACATAGGCCCAAGACATTCTCAACGGGCAACAAGCTATGTGTATTTCGTTTTATGGGCCCAAGCTATGTTCTAACAAAAAGTTATTTATAATAAAAATTGTCTTGGTTGAAAGTCACTATATGTATGTGTTGATGCATACATTAATTGTATATGTAGCTTAATTAGTTGAATTGTATAAATTAGATTTATATTATCATTCATTTATATGATTATTGTTAGAAAGAAACGTGTAACCCGAACAACATTTGTTCACCACAAAATAGTCACAGGGTATACCCGCCGCCGCATCGTGCGGGTACCCTGCTAGTAACTATGAAAGGAGGGTGTGTTGGAAAATGAGAAGTTTTTCAAAAAAGTGTTCTTAGAAACACATAGAAAACAGAAAACGTGTTCAAAATGAGTATTATTTTGAAAAAGTTCTACTGAAAATAGAAAACCTGTTATTATAACTATGAGTTAGAGAACTTGAATTTAAAAGTTTTCAAAAAGATTCCCTAAAGAATGAAAAGTTATTTCGTTCTCAAGAAAACTAAAGAAAGAAAATTAAAAAAAAATTTCCACAGTTAAATACACCCAGATTTTTATATGAGATTTGAGATCACGTAACTAGTAGTAAAACAAATATACTGTAGTTGATAACTTGCGATGTAGCTTTAATTTGGATTGGTGATTACGAATACGTTAATATAGTAGAAATTTCGGCCCCCCATGTCTTCAATAATACGTAAGAAAACACATTAAGCATATGTCTTGTTATGGAAGATATTTCTATGGATACTAACTTTACTTAATTTACACTGTTGTTTAGTTATTCACGTGGTATGTTTTATTCCTTTAGTTATATATGAAGACAAGTTCAATTTTGATTCTTTTGGAAGTACTTTTGTTTCATTATTCGAAGGGTTCTATTTCTATTTTCGTTAAATTTTATCAGATATTTTGGATTCACGATTGCGAAGCAGCCAAAGAACCACAAGACTACCACTTATTAACCAGTCGAGCCAAGATGATCAGGTTCTCCTTGTTCGCTTTCATGTATCTTATATCTGCCATTCAACAAGCTAGCTAGTCACATATATAAAATGCATTACTTTGCGGCCTTGCATTACTAATCCAAATAATGACATGCATGCTACAGGTTTTAAGAGTGTCATTCTAGGAATCGAACTTTATATCAACTCATAAAACTTTGTATGCTTTTTTGGGTAAAAAGTCAAAGACCCGGTAAATATATTACTCCAAAAAACGTTTAAAGTACAAAGGATATGGGTGAATCCCATATATCAGCCCGTTACATAGGCAAAAGCTTACATAACAAGATACTACCTATTCTCTATATAAGAAAATAAACCACTACTCAAAAGATAACATTAGACTCCTATGGATAAAACTTTGTATGCTATAATATATAAACGATGAAAAGTACTTTTGAATTCAATTTGATAGTTGATAACTTGATACGATACTGGCCAAACCAAGCGTATATAATTTGAGCCAGACTCAAGTGATATGGAAACACGAATTATTCTTATGGATCATTACTGCATGTGGAAAAAACAGGTAGTACCACAAATTGGAAATACTAGAAACAAGGAAGAAGCTGAGAGAGATGGGCAAAGATTTGCCATGACAACGACCGCATCCTCCACATAACTAACAGATTTAAGGTTGGTGAAATCGGGGTTGTTTGGTTGGCTGGTGTCGACATTGTAAACTCTATAATTACCATTGGGATGCATATATTTGCGCATTGGCATGGATCATTTATTTTGGTATTTGATGTTTTCTGGCTTATGTGGCTTATCATTAAGTTAACAAAGTAGTACATTTCAGAAGATATAATTATGTAACTAGCTCATTTTGTAACACGGTATTGTCACATCATTTTTTTTACTAGCGATGCCGGTTAATTGTCAACTAAATTATCAAACCAGCAAATGATTTTAGATGTTATTGAGTATGATTACTACTTTGATATTTATGCAAGAAGTTTTCGTACCTCAATACTTATGCAAGGGACATCATGCACATAAATCATCCATTTTTATTTTAAAATTCTTTTCTAACGACATATAAGTACACATTGCAACAAGACTTGAACCTGCACCTATATACCATTTGAACAAAATTTGTACCAGCGATATATTCCTACTGCAGATTGGTATGACGAGGTTGAATCACATCAGCGCTTTGACCCAAAATCGAAGCCAAACTTATAAACAACCGTCTCAAACAACACAAACAGTGCACCTTCATACACACTACCATCGGTAACAGCAACAATTCTCCTCCTTCCATGCCATCATTCGCCATCGTTTGAGCAGCAACATACACCACTGCGTCATCATACTTCACACATGAACCTGTATCCGGCTGCGCAGTTACACACACTACAAAAAAAGAGGGTTTTTAGGACCTTTTTCCTGCGACGCTTTTCAAGTAGCGTCCTAATAGACTATCTAATATGACGGGTTAGTATATGGGTCCTATCATCATGGAACTTAATATGACATTTCATGTTTAGGTCTTATTAGATGAGTTTTATATGACACTTACTTATTTTAGTCACATTATGATACAACATAATACGATATTTGATATGTAGGTCCTATTATCTTAATTTTTATAGGACTCTTAGCCGTAGGGGTCATATTATATATAGTCTATCTACACATATATATGCGTCCTCTTAAATTCGATTTTATAGGACACTTATATGATGTGGTCTTATAATGACGAAATTTAATAGGACACTTCATTTGTAGGTCTTATCAAATATGTTTTATAGGACACTTGTCTATTTGGGTCTTATTATGAAAGAAAACCTAACATGACACTTGATACATGTGTCCCATCACATTCGACTTGATATTATATGTCGTGTTCACGTTTTAAAGACATGTAAAAATGTAGGTCATGTTACGTTATTTTTTATTGAATGGTATGTGATACTTCATTGTTTAATTAGTCTTTGTAGTCATAGTACATATAAGATCGATTCAATGTATTTGAAATTCGTAGGTCCTCGAAAATGTCAATTCTTATAGTCGACCAAAGGTCCATCGCCATGGTTAACGAAAAAGGTTGGTAAAGTATATTTAGAATTGAATCGATTACATCCCAATATCTAATATGACATGTAATCTATAAGTTACGTTACAACGTTATTATCTATATTATTCAGTATTACATTCACAACAATGGATCATAAACTTGGTTATCTATATTCAAGGGCTCGAACTTAAGCCAAGTTTCGATCTTTGAATTTTATAATCAAGTCAAGCTCAACCTCAAGGTTGTAAGGTAACCACCAGAGATCAGTTGGGTTGCAATTTTTTTATTGCGGTCACTAGAGTGTTACATGACCCAAGTTACAAAGAAAACAACAAACCCACAACTTTTATGAAGGGGAGGGCTTTATGTGAGTTAAGTTTGTGCAATTGTTAAACAAACCGACGTTGCTGGATCTAGCACATGTAGGTTGAACACAAGTCGTGATCCCCAAATAATCCTTTGAACCAAACGATAAAGAAACGCAATACACCAAAGAAATCAAATGATTAATGAACTAGAGGGTATGGATCCATTAAGAAGAAAATAAAATAAAAAGAATGAGAAATGTTTTCAACCACACATTTTAAATTTATAAAAAGAATTTATTGAAAGATGCATCGTTTTATGTAGATGCATTTAAAATGTGCGATTGTGGTTATTTCTCGTTCTTTTCATTTTACTTTTATTTTTTATTTGATTTTTACTCTAATGAACTAAATATATAGATATGTTCAAAAAAAAAAACTAAATATATAGATTTTCACCTTCATTTAATTTAAAGTTAATAATTTATACTCTTTTAATTTAAAATTTAATATAGATTAATTTTTCATTCTCTCCTTCATTTCCCCCTAATTTTTTCAAGTCCTCCCGCCCCTTGGTTTTCACCAAATCAAAACCCTTTCAGTTCCTCAGATCCCCATTCATATTTTTCCTTCTCCTCTCGAGCTCCCATCAAATAACCCAACCACCGAACAAAAACCTCATTAGTTATTAAGTTGTGGTACTTTTCTTCTCCAATAATGTTTAATAACCTGTAACTTGACCCTTTCCTCATCATAATTCAATTGCATTTATTCCCACCATTGGACTTTTCTCAACGCTTCAAAACCAATTGTTTTCTTCGTAACACACACTGGTACATTTTTTTTCTTTAACAATACACTATCTTTTAACTACGTTAACTCTTATTCAAAAGTTTCATTTTTTTAATAATATATTTTTTTTAAGTTCTTAATAATGATTGCTCAATTCAGTTTCGGTCTTATGAAATTGGTTATTCAAGTTGCTTATAGGTCGTACATTAGTGATTGTTCATTTGTGCTTTATATGAAGTTTTTGATGATATGCCTAACAAGTGTTTGATGATATGCCTAACAAGCGTATGTTATTTTTCTTAAATTTATCTTTTTGTTTTAATTAGTTTTGAGATGTTTTTTGAGGGTACTGGTGTCGTTTTCATTTCTATTTTTTATGTTGTTGCTGATTGAATGTATGGTATCATTGGTATGCATATTTATGAAGATTTGTGATTATGGTTATATAAATGACATATTTAAGTGATTGATAGATATTGTTTAGTACCTATCCTTGCTTAAATAATTTTTGCTGATTGGATTTTGAACACAAAACTCTAATCCAGTAATGTCTTTGTGACTTATTGATAGCAAGTTGGAGTGTACGATGTGAGTATTGACTAAAATAGATTTAAAGTACCATTTTATACGCCATTTACAACGCCCTTCACAATAAAATCAAGAAATGTAGTCGCAACATTTATTCTTGCTTGATATACATCTCTTTTACGCCACCGAGGGTTTCGTCTCGTTATTTGAATACATTATTGGAACAACACAAGTTAATAATAATGGATAACACGCAGAAGGTGAAAGTTGCAAAGAAATGTGCAAAACTTTGGAACTTGGTAGATGGCATGTAGACGACGAGGAAGACATATATGTACTTAACTAAAAGCTTTTACACGATGTCATGAGAGTTACCCGCACAACAATTTTCCAAAGAATGAAAAAATTACACCTTTAGTCTCTCTCTCTCTTTATGCACTAGTCATTTGATATTTGCTCCATCTATTTCTTAATACTTTAGTACAGTGGTATTTCATGTCTTTCCAAAGACAACCGATGATTAATGTTATAACACCCGTAAAATGATTCATATTAGAGTAAATCCTTTGAGTATTTATCAGAAAAATATGCAATCCCAAACACACCGTAAATGTATAGTTGCATTTTTAGTCATAGCATTTTCAATAAAATTGTGTCATTGGTATACGTTACTGTGTTACTGTCATTAGTTCTAAATGAAGAGCATCGTCTCTTGCGTCAGGCCTTATATATACACACATCAAGTTTGGCAGTTTTGGCTCTCATTTCATATGTGGTTTGTGTTCCTGATAGAGAAAGTAGGAAGAAATGTGCCTGTAGAAATAAAAAAGTTGAACCACCATCGTGAACCATATTAGTATGCACATGTCTAACTTAGAAATACTCTGTGGCGTGCGAGTATTATATGCAACTAGTTCTCGATAGAACCTTTAAATTTGACGTAACAGGATCAATACCATTCGTTTAGCACATATATACTTTTGAGTTAAGAATTTTGTTTTTAATTGGCGACTTTGGCGACTTGCAGGTTACTCATTCTTATGAGGCAAGCGGCTATTGGTTTATTTCTAACATGGAGTATCTTGCGTCCCTATATGGACGCTATTTTGCGAGGCGATTGTCAGTAATCTGTGAAGTATAGTTCGCGTTATCATGCCTCATGGACCAACTTCCCAAGCTCTGTCCAGTCAGTAGGTCTGCTGCTCTTATTGTTGTTGTAACAGGAGTTTTTATGCTGAACGTGAACTAACCAGAAAGTAGTTATCTAATGCTTGTTTTGCACGTGAGGATGTTGCTTGAGGATCATCTACGACGACTCAAGATTATTTTCTTTTATTTTATTTATATTATATGCATGAATGTAACAAAATTTGGTATACTTTATTTTAGATATTGTTAACTTTTTGTCTATGGTGTTAACTAAATCATGTGTAAAACCTTCCTTGTGTAATGGTCTTAGGAAATGACATGTTTGGATCTGCAATGAATCTTTGGACTTTATATAATTTTAGATTCATTAATCGTCTCATATATTTGTGTCTCAAATAGTGTTCAATGAGAACCGTGAGCGTCCTTAAAAGTAATGGAAGCGGCGCCTTAATAATGTGTCATGTTAGACACCAAATTTGGTCGTAATAATCTTTTTAGGACATTTTATTTGTACTAAAATGCTTACATAGACATGCATTCATCCTATGAGATCATCTTTAAGGACTCATAAATATGTCTCAAAAGAAAGTAATAGGTAAAGATGTATTAGAACACCTTAAAGCATCCTATTAAGTGTCTTATTACGACACAATTTGCGTCCTAGAAAACATTTTAATACGACTATTTTAGTTGTTTCATAATATGTTGCTTTTTAGGATTTTTAAATGTGTCCTAATACCATTCTACACCTAATACAACGCCTTCTTATGTGACACTTATAGTGTTGGTCCTATGATGTTAAAGGTCCTATAAACTAGACAAATAAGACACTTCTGGGCGTCCTATAAAATCTGTTTTTTTGTAGTGACATTAGCAATATACCGCAAGCTGTCTTCATGTCATATGTACACAATCGGGTTTGGGCCAATAATCCAATCGTCTAATAGTTTGCACCCGTACTAGTGAGATTTGGACCCTTTTGTGAGAACATTGGGGTACCATTTTGAAACTTTGATTTAGGCATTCAAAATTAAAGGTTTGAGGCGCTTCTACTAGCATTTAACTAAGGCACTAAGCCTTGATTTTTACTTGAACAACTATATATACGGCATTATCACCTTATTCACATACGATTTCCTAAACTTTATAAACGCAACAAGTCCACAATGGAGTCCTATTAAATTTTTTTTTTTTTTTTTTTTAATTATTATTTTTTTTGTATGAGGGTGAGTCATGAGTGGTAGCATGCACATGCACTTCCTCTCATAAGATCACATGCATATCGACATCACTTTTTCTCTTTTAATAAACTTCTATGATTATCTTCTTCAGTGAAACATTTATGTGGATATAACCAGAAACTATGTAAGATATAGTGCCATAGTGGTATACAAGATGCAAAAGAACTTGGGGTGTGTTTGTTTTCAATATAAAAGTCTTACTAGCCCTCTTACTCTTACCAGGTAAGAGAATTCCGACGTTTTGATTGTTTGTTTTTTTTCTTTTGAGTCGACCAGTTAGACATATAACATCTTACTCAAGAAGAGGTGGGAGACTTGTCTTCTTATCTTCTTACTCGATAAGAGATCGAAGACTTGTGTTAATATAATATATTTTATTGTTTATTAACTATGTTATATTTATGATAAAAAGTCTTGTTTCATATTTACATAAGTTACTTATTATCGTATATATTGCGTTGATTTAATAAATAACTTGCAGAAACAAGCACTTAAAATTATTCGGACGATTATAAAAAACAAACAACATTATTTCGCTCAGATTAACACTTTCTAGCCACCTCTTACTGGTAAGATGTGGTAATCAGATTCAGACCTAAAACATCTTAATGAAACAAACACACCCTTAGAAAAACATTTGATTGAGGAGAAGTGAGAGCAAATACATTAAAAGTTGAAACAAGTAAACACAACTTTTTAGGGAAATTATCTTACCAATGGAATTTTGTATGTACTAAAACACATGTAGCTGGCATCATGTCAAAATGATCATTTAATGACATACAACTACGAGTTATTTTTTGTAAGTTGGTTAGTGTTGAACATAAAATTTTGATGGAACAACTCTTTTAGATTTAGGTGTCATAACAAGTAACATTATCACCATTAATTCATTGTTTACTCTTACATGGACTCTTCACTTTACCATTAACTCTATTAACAACAGGTGAACATTACATAAAAAACTAAAATTAAAATTACATTAACAAAAAACATTACATAAAAAACTAACAATATAAACTTGGAAATTAAAAAACATAAACTGAAATCGATTTTCTTCTTCATCTCCCCACTTTTTAGCGTCGAATTTCAATCAAATCGTCATGGATACATGCACAGAACAATTTGTCTTTCTAGCGTTGTTTTTCTTGTTGAAACTGAAACGTTTGTTGTTGAAGTTCCAATTCCATCCGCCTTTTGTTGGAATTTCTTTTGTTTCAACTTCACTTTCTTTATTTTGTTTCAAAAAAGACGAATGTCACTTATCCCTTAGGTCATGACATCGTCATACATTTTTCGAAACTCAGCTAATGCCTTTTGGAAGACAACCTCATCATTTGCCCTACCCTAGTTACTCCAAACAAAATTATTGTAAGTCTCACAAAACTGACAATCTTTAAGACGCAAAGGGATTTTCATTTGCAGCTGATCGAATTGTAGCCTCTTGTGGATTGCCCCATTTCTTTCTCAAAGTATTCGTTCGAAACTCACGAGTTTTTTTGCGCATTGCCTTTTGCGTTATTTTCCGACATGTTGACCCAAACTTAGAATTACTTTTGATGGTATTACTATTGAAACCTATTTTAGATTAGTTGAAAGGATGATATTTGACCGATTGAAATTTCTTCAAGTTGGTTTTAACATCTTAAGTTGATTAATGACTTTAATGGCAAAAAGGTTTGTAATTATCATATTAAAATGTGTGAGACATCAATTTTAACATCTGTTAGGTGCAAACAGTTTTTAAGTGGTCACGTCAACTTTTTAAAAGTTGAAAATTTTATCTGATTTAAATATGTATAACAATAGTTTCAAACCATAGTTACCAAAAAAAGATAATAATAATAAAAAATAAAAAATCTTAAGTTGGCTCCACTATGCTATAAGAGCATTCCCAACAATAACACCATAACATCAATAACACCGTCCACATCAGCGTCACATCAGCTTTAATATTTCACATTAACATCACAAAAAAACACCCACAACAATAACATCCCAAGTTAAACTTTAACACTCAAACAATTTACAAAAACAACCCCTCATTTCAAGGCATAAATGAAAAAAAAAAAGAAAAAAAAAGCAAATAACGCCCGTTACGCCACCAACGTGCAGGGACTAACGCTGCAATAACGGCGGAGGTCCAAAGGTAATAACGGCTTAACGCCGTTAATAGGGTCTTCAACGCCGTTATGGCGTTACCATTATTCATGCTCTAAGGTATGTTAATAGGATATGTTAACGAATGTTTATAGTTTCTCCTTTCTCAAAAGTATATTGAGATTCTTTATATTGAAGATAAAAGACCTTTGAATTTGTTGCGAGTTATATTTTACGACTAGTATTATTTTATCAAAATCTGAAAAGAAAAAAAAAAGAAAAAAAAGAAAAAAAAGACTTGTAAGTGGACTTGTTGGTTAACAGACAATTGCAAGATCTAATATTTATTGTTATTTTAAATCTCAAATTTTAACTTAAACGACTCTGTGCACTTCATCAGATGTATAATTTTATAAATATACAATAGATGAGTAAGGAGAACAATAGTCATGTAATCAATTTTGAGATGCAACCCAAACACACTTTCAGAAAACAATTAGCTTAATCACACTAGTTTTATGTTTTTAGATATTTTTTGAGAAAAATAAAAAAGAGATTTAGAAGTCTTTCCATAAAAGTAGATATATAAAAGAGATCTACAAATATATAAAAGAGATCTACAAAGTCCTTAGAATGATCTAAATGTGAAGTGTGTAGAACTTTATGTAAATATTAGAGTAGTATAAATTTGGGTACTTTATTTGGCACAAGAAACATAACTTCACTTGTAAATTTGTAATATTCACTTTTTTTTCTCCTTTCGATTAATATAAGGTTTTTATTTTATTTTTTTTATATTTTTGTCTAAAATTATTATTATTATTATTATTATTATTATTATTATTATTATTATTATTATTATTATTATTATTATTATTATTATCATCATCAACAGCCTTTTGTTTTGCTTAGATCATTAAGGAGCCATATGGTTCATTGAATTCGCTGTAATCTATCGTAAGTTCGTAACTATAATCTAAATTACATTTCAGCTTTGTTTGGCTGACAGGATGAATGAAACTGTAATTCAGATTACATTATCCTGGTTATTTGCTTTGCGATTGAATGTAATTTAATTACAACCAATTACGTCCAGTGAGGGAATTCTAATTACATAACATACTCGATGGAAACTTTTGAATCAATTTGCTGAATTACGTTAAATTAATATTAATATTATTATTTATTAACGTATTTAATTACTAATTTTGATTATTATACGATTTTTTTTTTTTTTTTTTTTTTTTTTTTTTTTTTTTCCTTATTCTTTATAAACTTAAGTATAATTTTTATAATTAATATTAAATGTAGTTATTGTTTTTAAAAATTTTATGGTAATTTTATAATTTCATAATAATGTTTTTGAATTTAGTAACGTTTTCAACCAACCACACCCTACAAATATATGTTACAACCAGGTGGCCCAAAAACAACACCATATAGACCATATCTAACCCAAAATCGTGAGTAAACACTCAATCAACCACAACATAAGGAAACCCCAATTTTGTAAAACCCTAAATTTTATAAAATCCAAAAAAAAAAAATGAATCTTAACACATCAACCATATGTATAACACTAATCAATGATTCAACACTTGCTGATTTGAACATTAGATACAAAACCCCAATTTAGAAAACCTAATTGGTAATCCGAGTATTTAAAAATCCGATTAAACCAAAATATATTTGTATTAAAGCCAACCAAATATCTTTGTAACCCTAGTCATCTTCTTCAAACCCTCCTCCATCATATTAAATGCTCTGCCAATTTAGTATTCGCAGCAACTTTTGACTCAGCACATTGTGATCTCATCTCATGTAACGACTTCTCAATCTACAAAATCATCAAAAGTATAAAACAAAAATCAAAAGTATAAAACACAAAACCAAAAACCTTTTACAAAAGCATATACTAAGAACGACGCTACGCATACATTTGCTAGCTTTCTAGGCTTCAAAAGAATCACACAGCTACCTTTTCCTGCTTTAGAAGCAGTATCCTGCTACTTGAAAAGCTATGTGTTCCCAACTGCTTAAACGCGTTTATAATACTATCCATATTTTGAAGAAAATCTTGAGATTTTACAACTCTCACAATCCCCGATCACACTAAAATGACAATTGCGATTGACAGTTTGAAAACTACTTGAAAAGAATTAATGAAACATAGCAAATTGCCAAGTTTTTCAAACAACCCGTAGCCCTTTGATCAGGTTGATTGGGTTCAAATTGTTGGTAGCAAATCCTAAGGTAAACTGCTTGCTCATCGGCGGCTTATAGTAGGCAAGGGAGGCTTCTTGTGAGTGTGTAATTGCTTGGGGCTTGGACTCATCATCATATATTCTGTTTGTGGGGTTCTCGTTCGGGTTGGGGGACATGGCTTCTTGGCAGAACACATTTATGCACGCATTTCGCAAACTCAAGCACTGACAATCTATCAGAAATAGAAGACGCTGCAGAACATAAATTAACGATCATTAACACCCTCGACTTGTCTGAATCTAGGCAAGGCTGCATTGGAAGATCATGAGTGAAAAAAAAATATTAGCCAAATTGACTCATTCGGGTTGGCCCCAAAAAGGTCGGTTGCGGGTATGTTTTCTTAGCCCCAACCCGACACAATCAACACCCCAATTCTAGTTAATTGAATGTATACCTTTAGAAGCTTAGTTAGGGTGTAATCCTTGTAGGGAGCGATTTCCTTATTAAGGATGCTCCGGAATACCCGTTTTAATACCACAAGGCTCGAGTTAATATCCAGACATACACAATACACAATTAACTTCATAAATACATACCAATTAGCTCAAATGAGGATGATATTTACAAAAAGAAAAAAACTTAAGAAAACAAAGAACGAGTTAAGTGTCATACATTGGCTTCCATTTGTTGTCGTTTATCCGTTGATCCGGTCTTGGAAGTCTGTTCTTGGCCCGCAAGTTTAATATTCCTTCAACTTTTTTAGTCTAAAACTATAGTTTAGTTAGAAAAATTTTCATATAAAGAAAATGTTTCCAGGATAAAAATCATTGACATGAAAACCTAATCTATAGATAAAAGCAACAATAACACTCGATAATGAAATAAAGCGATCTAACAAGCATTAACAACTACGTTTACCATAACAACATTTAACAAAAATTTAAATTTATACTAGTAATTGTAATATACTAGTAATTGTTACATTTCTATATTATATTTGTGGAAAACTAGAAGGGGGGGTTGAATAGTTTTACCAATTTAAAACTTCATTTTAAATATTTAGATCGACTTATGTCAATCTATTTGGTTGTTTATGTTGGACGTTGATAGATAGATATACAAACGTGTAATGAAAGATAAAGAGTAAGAAGCACATCACCACGACACAAGTTATTTATAGTGGTTCGGCTACAAGGACACATTCCTTGCCCTACTCCACTCCCTGAGTCACCTACTCGAGAGTTCGTAAGCACTACACCAACTCCTTATGGCGGAGAAGCCTTCACAACGCCGCTTAACCTTTTTCGGTACAAAGCTAAATACCGAGTTCTTTCACACCAAGGCGAACCACACCTAACACAACGTCGCCTACCCTTTATACGGTGCTAGGCTAACCACCGAGTTCTTTCACACCTTAGGAGAACTAATCATATCACAACGTCGCCTACCCTTTATTAGGTACTAGGCTAAGCACCTAGTTCCATTACTATGGAGGAACTACTACCCTTCACGACACAACACCTAATCTCAAGGAGATCTACTCCTTGTTACAACCCATCAAGGATATCACCATCCTTGTAAATAAAACAAATACTTATATGTATAACGATGCACCTCATCGATTATACGACCTAGGCATTCTTCCCAAATGCCACTTGATTTGATTCTTGGCATCCTTCACTAATGCCTTTGACACAACGCTGGCACCCTTCACTAATGCCTTCGTCTCGACACCTCGAGCATTCTTCACTAATGCTTTGACACGGATGATGAGCACCTTCACTAATGCTTTCATCTTGACACTTTCGGCATTCTTCACTAATGCCTTCAACCCAACATCTATGGACAAAGGTAGATCTATCAACAAGAGAACCTCGTTGTCTTGATGATGACGAAGCATGGCAACTCATGGACTTGAGCTTGCACGTCTTCAAGTGGTGATCTTTCCTTTAAGAGGAACCTAGTAGATCACACAAAACAAAAGACAAACTACATAGATCTCTTGGATCCGAGGTTAGAGGGTTAGAATACTTGGGGAAGTATGTGTGTAAAGTGATGAGTAGAAAGGAAGAAATGGCTCTTTATTTATAGAGAAAATTCTCTCTGTTCCCCGGATCCCACGGATCCCTCCCACAAGGATCCGGCTAGCACAAAGCAGGGATCCGTGGAACGCCTCCCTTACCCATGGGTATTTTGGTTATGGGTCATGGGTCATGGGTCTTAGCTAGATACTGATGTATCTCTTGAGTGCTCACCAGGGGTTCAATGTATCTAGACATTCTCTTGAGTGCTCACAAAGGTTCAATGTATCAGACATTGGGTATGGGTCAATACTATGGGTTATGGATATTATCCATATATGATATAAGCATGATGTCATGCAATGGGTTATGGGTCAAGTTCCATGGGTCATGGGCTTGGGTTGTCTGAACTACATTCAATGTATTTGCCCAATGGGTTATGATACTTAAGTTTCTACCCATTTATATTACCCAATATACTACATACTAGTTATGTGTATATTTTACCCAAATATGTAAACACTAGTTGTTGTACATATAAATATTAAATCATAAAATCACTTATACTTGTTTTAGTGTTTTATGTGAAAATGTGAATATGTTAGAAACTATTAGTTCAAACCATTTACGTATTTTATTTGTTTCGTTAAAATGATTTTACGTTTGTTATCGACAAAACATTAGAAGATCGTAAAATATAAATAAACGTTTTTACGGCTTATTTGTATTAACAATATTGTTAGAATATACTAGTAATAATCAAACTCAAGTTCACTTAAATTTATTTACAGAAATTTTTTTATCAGCGATAAATATATTATATTATTACAATAAAGTAGTAAAAAATGTTTACTAATGCTAAACAAAAAATATGAGTACGCTAAACAGTAAGTTTATTAAAAAAACATAATTTATCAATTAAATTTCAAAAGTAAAAAAAGCAAAACATGTACTAAAAGAATAGTAAAAAGAAATGTAACGGGTCGACCAAACCCAAACCGTTTGACCTATTTTTAAAAGAGAAATGATAGATAGAATCACAAAAGAACTTTCACGAAAACTTTTACAAAATAAGATGTCATTTTGTGATTGGTTTAATTAGAGAGAAGAAAGTAAAAGTATTGAAAAATGCAACAACCACAAAATAACATCTCATTTTATAAAAGTTTTTGTGAAAATTCTTTTGTGGTTTTATCGTTTCTATTTTTAAAGTATGACCCATTTAACCCAAAACCTGCACAAACCCATGACCCAAACCAACCCAGCCTAACCCATTTGACACCTCCAAATTAACACTTATCAACAATGACTTGTTTTAATTAGTAAAAAATATGTCATTATCATTTCTGCAGCGTAATTGATTCACCAAAAAGTTATCTTTTTTTGAAAAGGCATACTACATTTCACCAAAATTATCAAAATGAACCTTTTACATACCCTCTTTTATGTACCCTGTTTATGAGAATAATTTTTTTTCACTGTTTTATGAAAATGAACTTTTCAGTGTCACCAAGTCCTAATCAAACATCAGTAAATCCATAAAAAATCTCTCTATCAGATAGAGGTTAAATAAAGAGTTCTAGTTTCTTATTATCTTAATCTTAGCATATAATATCATGGAGTTCACAACATTATTTAAATAATGATAAGCTTATTACAAACTGTTAAAGGTAAAAGAACCAAAAGTCGCTAAGGTTTTTCAGTATCTACGATTCATTTTAGAACATCGTGAATATAATGTAACAACACAAATCTCAAAATGTATCAGAAACTTGGTTAATCATTATGAAGGTAAACATTTGAATGTTGAAAAAACTTGCTTTGTTTTATCATATAAACATCAAATAATACGATTATTCACAAACAAAACGAGTGTCTAACCTGTATTATGAACGTAGTCTAGTCAACGAAAAACACCGTTGTCAAGACAGAAAAAGTAGATTGCCTGAAAGAAATTAAAAGCCATGAGCTCGATCGAGAGTAGTGTTGATCCTGAAAGAAAATGTTTGCTTGCAATGGATATGAGTGGTATGTTTTAGGGTTTCATTTCATATAGTGTGTTAGAAAAGGCAGATGAAAGCAGTTAATGACATATAGTTGAGTAATGAGATGTGTGGAAAGTAGTTGGTGAAGTACAACGTGAAGTAAAGATATGAGCAATAATTCAATGTAAAGTTACAATACAAGCTTCTCAACTACCACCCGATGTTTCTAATATATATAGAAACCTCGTTAAAAGAAAAGTATAGTAAAAGAATATTGGCAAAAGATTTGTGATTTAACTTTGCATATTTAAATAAAATAGTGTACTACACGTTATTGCACTACCTTTTTATCTACATCATAAACAAGCAAGGGTAGGTTGGGTAATTTGAAAAGTTATGATGGTGGTAGCAGTGGCGGAGCCAGAAAATGTTATTACGGGGGCATCGAGCAACAAGAGAAGTTAATGAATATGTCAATTTTTTTTATGCGCTTTATAAAAAGTCGGGTCGGGTTTAACAAAAGACAGCGAAAATGCTTTGCTATAATCCTATAACGCAATCGACACTAAAGATAGCGTTAGATGGTCTACGTGAAAAAACTAATCGGTGATTTCAACTAGTTTATCTTGAAATAAACTCACGAAGGTTTTATTCATATATCAAATACACATACCAAAGTAACCAAACGAAATATTTTAAAATGTGTGCCGCAAAATCTTTTGTTAAAATGCGTGTTTTATTAACAATGTAACTAAGAGAATAGGTTTATCATATAAAATACATATAAGAAAAACTATGATGCTAACAAATTACAAAAGGATACGTATGTTTGTTAACAAAACTTTGCTAAAATTGTATAACATCCACATGTGGGTACCAAAATTAAAAAAAAAAAAAACCAATGTGAAATTAAACATATACTACACAAATAGTCAAATGGTACGAATAATATATTAAATATATTTTACCCACTCACCCATCTTCACACCACTCTCTCACTATCCCACTTTATCTTCCTTCATTATCCATTTTTTCAGACGAAACAAAAAGTCAAATCTACCGGATAACACTTTTTTGCCGTTATAGAACACTTCAATTGTTGGCAAGAGCTGAAAACGACGAGGGGGGCACTCAGAACTTTTGAGTGAGGGCATTAGACTTTCTTCCCATCAATTTGACATTCTTTCCTATATGTTTCGGGTATCCACAAGATCTTGGTTGGGGGCATGTCCCCCCACTGTTAGTAAGGTGGCTCCGCCCCTGGGTGGTAGTTGGCATGAATGTGAGAATCAAGTTTGAATTGAATTTGCATTGGGTTGTTGCTTATCCCAGTGTGATATCATACATGTTAGACATAAGGGTGTTTGTGAGTGCGTGATGAAAGAAGCCTCAAACACTTATAAAAACAAGGAGATTTCATCTCATGTTGCAGCGGGTGAGATTGTTTCTTAATCAAGTGGTTGCGAGTTGAAGTCACAACTGATAAATATATACTACCTTCGTTTCATAATTATAGTCTACTGTTGACTTTTGAAGTCTTTAGTTTTCAACTTTAACCTTAAATATTTTTATTTATGTTATATATTACTTGATGCAAAATATATGAATGAATTGAGTTTTAAATAAATTTTCCATTTGTATAATTTTTATCAAGTATTATATAACACAAAGAAAAATATATAAGGTTAAAGTTGCAAAACGAATACTTAAAAAGTCAACAATGAAATATAATTATAGGACGGAGGGAGTATTTCTTAAATATTAAAGTCGCAACTCTAATGTTATGAAATAGTGGCTCAATATAGAGAAGTATGTTTTCCTTAAATAATGAAAATCACTTTTATACATATTTTGTTTCATAAATTTTGTACAGTAAGTGATAGCATTATGTTAGACCGGGCGTAATGGAGTCCCCACCCATTCATGGTTGGCCTCCACTACGCAATGTCCACTTTTGTAACACCCCCAAATCTCGGTACAACGGAAGACTTAATCAAGTTTTCGGGGCGTTACTATTGGATTGGTATCGCACACAAGTATAGCAAAAAGATAGTCATTTATCATTCAAAGCCAATCCCAAAATTGGTTATTCAAAACATTTAGTTCAAAAGTGTAAATATTAGGCCCAAAATATAATTTAGTGAGATAGGTCCCCAAAGTTTATCAGAGTCAGAAATGATCCTTGCACTTTGCCTTCTTGCCAAGCTTCCACCGATCACGTATTCCAAACACCTCTCAAATTCCTGAGAAATCATGCTAAAAGGTCAGCTTACGCTGGTGAGTTCATAGGTTTAAGTTCAACAAAATCATAGTGGACCAATAATAGTTGATTTGCCATGCAAGACCTAAGATAGATAAATACCGTTTGCACACGATCCTACCGGATCACCAATCATAACACACGTCCGCATCCGAGGACTACTCGAGCTTCGGGACTCTAGTCCGAAGACTGTCGTAGCAAAATCTAGAACAATTGCCAACCCGGACTAGGTCGATGTAGAAGTCTATTCTTAGTTAGGCACGGTTAAACCTAAACTAAGGCAACAACTACCACACATCTATCTAAGCAGTCAAGCATATAAGCAAATCCAAATAGTTTTAACGGTCCAAAAATGCGACATGATTCTCACCCCAAAGTAGTTCAAAACGTGGTTAAAAGCGTAGATAAAGTGGGGCTATGAAACTCACCTTTGCCACAAAGAATGCACGAATAAATACTAGCGAGAAGATAACAGTAATCACGCAGACAAAGAATGCACTATTCACTATTGACACGACTGGCATCTAAAGTTAATCTCCATGGCATCCAAAAGATTGTACGACGAGTACAATAGAATAGCTGTGACGCAACCTAATGCGCATACGATATTCTTAGAATACGACTCATACGATAAAGAAACCAATAGAAAGTAATGTGTTGTAGTTTTCGTGGATCATTCATGTCGTTACTTTCAAAAGTACATCATCGTTCCCAAAAGTTCATAATTAATATCTCAAAAGTTTAGTTTTAACGTTTCGTGTGGTGGTAAGAAACATAGACGCAATGTACAACGCACGCGAAAGAAGAGTAGACATCGACCAATCAAGACATACAAACCATAACTCACACCAAAAAGGAAAAGACATTGACATAGTCAAGAAATACTTGACAATACTCAAGCTAGTCAGGGACTTGGAAATGACGACAACTATTTATGTAACATAAATAGGTTAATTGATAAGTTTCAGCAATTTACACAATAATTCCCAAACGTACATCTTCAATAATAAAAGACAAGTTTCCATTTATCGCTCAATTAATAAAGGTATCTCAATCGTTATTCATAATCGTACAAGTTTACCCGAATTTACTTCATATAAGGTATAGTAAATAGTGTACTATAAATGACACGTTCGTTTATTCCAACGTTTCCAAATCAATACGACTTCAATAAGTTATATTATCAAGATAATATTTCCAACAAGTTTATAAAAGCTAGCATGTGTAATAAAACACGAGTTACCATCTTATTTAACAAGGGTTTATAATGGATTAAACCATATCCATCCATAATATATATAGTTATATAATTCAATAGTAGCGTAGATGTGAAAACATAATATTCAGCTTTATCGCAAAAACAATTATACTATACTCATTTAAACCAAAACGTTTAATAGAATACAACATACTAATCAATATAATAGTTACCAAAAAGTTTATAAAAGATACTTTGTACTTATAAAACACAAGTCATTCTCGTAGTCAATAAAGACTTCAAGTTAAATAAAAATCATATTTGTCGATATAAAAGTCATTACTTGCTTTAGAAAACATGGACTATTGTCATAGTAAATAAAGGTTTATATTAGGCGAAACCGTGTTCATCAACAATATATATAGTAATACATTTCATTATCGGTTAAATATGAAAACATAATATTTAGGCACATCACAAACAAATATCTCAAACTTATTTTCGTGGCTAATATATATTATACTCGTTTAAGCCAAATCGTTTAATTAAGTTCAACTCATTAATCAATATAGCTCATTCACCAAGCATTACTCTAATTTATAAGGCGTATTGAACTTCATAAGTTAGGACTAAATACCAAATATATAGTATCAATTATTAATCATGCCGTTTCGCAAATGACTTATTCTTTATTTACTCGAGTCTATATTAACGATCATTTATGTCCGATAACGATATATATATAATAGTCCATAGTTAAAAGTGCAATTCACTTGCCAACCAAATTAGTATGACGTTAGTCCGTTAGCCGATAATTATTACTAGTGTAAGTTATTTGTTATTAACCTACCTAATCTAATAGGCGCTTCTCTTTTACCATATATATTTCCAATCATCACTACCCATTATTAAACAAGGTCATTTACTTAACTCGACCCGAGAGCAAGAAGTCACGTCACCCACTTGACCCGCACCATATGACAGTTAACAAGTTAACACCACATGAATGTGTTCACACCTAACTCGACCCAGTTACCTATTCCAAACTGCGCAACCGATCCATTCTACTAGACCGACCCAAGACCAAGATAATACCAACCCCATGAGTTGGCTCGACCCAACTCAGTGAGTCCGCTCGGCTCCCTGAGTCCGTGACTCAACACAACCAAAACGAGTTTTTCTTCCCATCTTGTTTCTTACCACACAATTGTCAATCCGAATACCGTTTCATAATTTCGTACCAATAACCCATAAAGCCTAAAAATTTGTTTTGTCTATTTAATCTCATGAAAGCATTTGCAAGTTGTTTCCTAACCGGTTTAACCCACAATTTAATCCAAAAACGTTATTTTAACGAGTTACATATCCACGAAACACAACAAGAATTATATATATATACGATTGTGTTAAATTGGTGTAACAGAAAATCAATAATAACGTGAAATGGGTTGGCTTACCATAAAGAAAGCGAGAAGAAATTAGAGAGACGAGAGAAAAGTGGCCACAACCGTGGCTGAGATGACGGCTGTGGTGGTGTCTCCAACGGGTACAACCCGTAAACCATCACCCTTGACCCATTTGACACGTTTTTATTACAAAACCCTAGATTAGGAAACTAGGGTTTCAGTTTTGTGAGAGTTGCATGATTAGAACCACCGTGGCCCGATCTACACGATGGGGTAGGCGGTGTCTTGATTGGGGTTCGCCGGAATTTGGCCGGACTCCGGCAGTGGCGCCGAACCCTAAGGGGTGGCCGGATTTTTATTGTAGAGAGAGAGAGAGAGAGTTTGAGGTGTGTGTGTTTTTAAGAGAGAGAAAGAAGTTGTAAAAGTGAGAGAGTGGTGAGAGGTGTGTGTGTTTATAGTACTAGGAGGGGACAAACTTGTATACTCAAAACCACAAGGGCGAGATAGAAACTATCGAAGGGACTATTGTTGTAACTTTTGTTATCTTTTGTATTTTAATGATTCGGGACTCGTTTAGGTTAGTAAACGAATGATTCATGACACGGGAGTTGCGCCAATGTTCTTAAAATATTATTTCCAATAAAAACGATATAAAATATGACTCGTATCTCAATTTAAATCAAACGATCGCTCAAATCGACGTTTCTCCAATTACGACGCATCGAGGAACTTACGAGTTGTCACAGCCTCACCTCCTTAAGAGGAATCGCGTCCTCGCGATTCAATTCAATTCATCCTTCAAAGTCTAGAAGTGGTGAGTGCAAAAGCACGAGGGTTTATCTTCACGTTTCCCTACGTGAATCTAGGATCTTACTGCGAGTTTCTATTAACTCTGAAGACAGAGAGGCAACTTTACAAAAGTTGCTAGGTTTCATCATCTATGGTTTTGGTAGGTCAACGAAGTTTAAACGTCCAAAGACTAGGATTTCATAAAGAGATAACGATTTTCTCAACGGTGAGTCATTTCCTCCTATTACACACGAAGTGTTGGGAACTCTCTACTGAGTTTCGATGGTAGCTTAAGGCTCTGAGCTACTAGTCTCAATCCTAGCAAGGATTTTCCAAAGGATTGATATAGCAGGGATTAAGTTTCCATGTTTACTACTCGTTTCTCATAATTTCATGGTGGATCCGTAAGCTTAATTCTAAGTTATCTCGGAGGGTTCAAGAGATTTACGTTGTCTAAGTCTCCAAATGGTTTGTGAGTAACTCACATATCCATCTCAACTTAAAACGGTTTCCTTGGTATCATTTCGAACAAGTTTAGGGTTGCTAAGTTGGGGTATTTCCATTTCTTCCCAATCATCTGAATTTACTCTTACATCCATAGAGGATCTCTTACGGTGCCTTTGAGGTACTAAAGTGATAGGTATGGTTATAGGAAATGTTGGCCAAGGGAAAGTGTCTATCCCGACCATTGTCAAACTTAATAGGCACGCTACGTGTTCTACTAGGGTTCAGATAGTTTCTCTACTTCAGCCATTTGTCTGGAGATGATACACTGCAAGCATATCCAGATCGTTTCTCTCGGCTCTAGGAAGTGATAGATGAAAAATGGGTGTGTGGCGATTGCCATAATCTGGAAAGGATAGGAATCAGCATTTCTTAAAGCACACGGTTTCCCTTATGTGTGGAGAAGCCCATTTGTATAACTTAGGTTTTTCGATCGCACCCCTTCCTTAAAGAATATCGAAATGAGTTGCGGGTTGAGGAAGGAGGATCGGTGTATATTGTAAGATATAACTTTTCACATACACATCAAACCATAACACAAGGTGGCGATAAGATGGAATTCTAGAGAGAAAGTTAGAGGTTTAGGGAACTTAGTGAGAGAAAGTGAAAGATATTATTATGAGCTCCAACTCTACCTTGGGAGGTAGAGTATTTATAGTCTTACATAAATCGCCACACTTTGGGTCGTGGATCGCATACAGCTGGTAAAGACCCGTCTGTCCTCCACGGTGTTACTTAACTAAATTACTACTTAACTTAAAAGAACTACGACTACGAGCTTTCTAACGATTACATATACTTGAGGTGACCGACTCTTTAATACCGGAATTTCTAATTCCTAACAATCTCCCTAAGGAGGTCACCTCAATAATACACCAAAATTACATTGAATACAAATAGATATTACATTTAACAATTGATCTTGCATTCTTGATGTAGTCCTTTGCTCATAAGCTCGTAGTCATTGATTCTTCACAATGCATGTTTGGTTATTCCAAGTGGAGGTCTTTATCGATCCACGTGATGATAAGTTTGAGCCATCTTTGGAGATCATCACTATCAAAAATCTCGAGACATCCATTGTGGTGTTGTGACTTTGGGACCGACATGCTCACATTCGGATCATGATATCTTCTCATCGAGTAGCGGAAGCATTTGTTGAATCATGATATTGGCGCAGCAGTAGAGCGTAAGCATGGAGTGAAAATATCGAGTCATTGATGCACTAATCATGATTTCTTTTGAGATGAATGTGTTAAGTGAGCATGCGGCTATGGATTGACCGCTTCATTCGATCACCGCAAACGCCGGGCGACTCGCATACAACAGCTAGCAACAAATCGCACGAAAGTGTCTTTGATCACTTTCGATGAATTGAGGTACACGCCCACGGTTCCCGCTGATCAAGACAAGCACCGCCTGTGATCGTAGGATTCCTAAGAATCTCCTTGACAGGTTTCGCAATGTTCTAGTGTTCTCAAACCGAACATCTCAAAGAAGACAACACGGAGTGAGTGAACCAATAATTTTAAGTCCACCGATTGATGAAAAGAGATTTGAAAACAATCGTATTGCTCAATAGAAATTGTTTTTGCAATACAACGAAGGTTTTATTGAAAATCAATTATCAATCATAAAATACCTTTTGGTTTGAAAAATGAGTACACGGTCGATGTGCTAAAGAAAAGAGTTTATAAGCACAAAGACCGGTTTTTCAAAGGTATCCGTCAATCCCTAACTCGAACCAGATTGATTCAAGAAATTGAATCGCCCATTGTTTCTGTCATTGTCACATGGTTGATCTATATGATAGATCTCACATGCCACCTACCAGAGCTTGTTTGATGTTGGCTCCAAGGCTTTCCATCTTCATTGTGAATATGTAAACACATCACTCGGATGTTCCGCAATACCACAAGGATAATGCGAGGACTCAAGATATAATCTCTTTCCACATTGTGTGAAACAGAGAGTCTTCATTGAAAGTGTCCTAATGAGATTTATTGATGATCTCGTGGCTCTAGACTCAATTTGTGCATATTTGGATCCTATAACGGAGACTAGGAGAGGTCTCCTTCTTCAATATCAACCATCTCTAAGAGAAAGTCGATAGATAATGTCGGTTCCCGTGAGAATGAAACAAGCCCTTTAAGAGGAACTTGAGTGGTTTGGAAAGTTGAAGTGCAAGGCCATCGGGTCCATGACGCCTTGTCTTCAATACCGATGTTACCATCGTAGCATATGAAGTGAACCCGGTTTCGCCTAAGGTTGAATTAATGGAGGGCTATTTGTTTTCACCCTATTTTCATTCAATTCTTTTTAATTCTTCAACCCTTCAAGCTTACCGAGACTTCATAGCTAGAACCTTGTTGGGTTTATTCCAAGATTAGCTCGCCTTAGTCCGCACTCTTCCCATATCTCATTTTTCTCCTTTTATCATCATACCTAAGGACTTCTACACTAACTAGTGGATTGTCCTCGGTAGATCCCTCCGGTTCTCGCGGATCATGGGAACCAATACCTAACCTTATCATCCTTATATCACCGTATATAAAGTAAAGTTGGTCGGTCTATTTGGTATTGTTCATCCGCCATTGGATCCAATTGAAAACCATTTGAAAATCAATTCGTATACTTGTGATATATTATCAAAGCATTTTGTACCGAATTGTTTTTGATATTTTAGAACGAGAACTCCCCTCAACATGTGCATCAAGTATTTGAAAATGTTTTGCACACGGAGGCAAGAGAAAGAATTAACTTCTTTGATTACCATTTTCTAAAGATATCAACATCACTTCCTCAACAAATCAAGTAGATATAGCATTTCGGGAAGGATGAGGTTTCCATAAATTTGCTCCCCTCAATATGTGCCTCGAGGTTTGAAAAGAGTTTTGCACATACTAGAGGAACCCGCACATTAGGATAAATGATCACGCTTTAAATCAAAGGTTTTAAGATAGATGCTCCCCTCAACATGTGCATTGAAAATTTGAAATCGTTTGTCACATGTGGGCGGATAGCATGTACATCCTATTATAACCATTTACCTAATTATCGCTTTAAATCCAATTTAAATCACACATTCTCCCCGATCACAATTATCAAATCATTTGAAATTTGTGATCTCGTATAGATTTAAATTGATTTTGAAAGCTTTTAAGGAGAATTGTGACTTGATTGTGAAAGCGTTTGAACCGATAAGGATCGGATTTTAAGACTTTAAACTCCATTTATAAAACATGCATGTATATCTTTTGAAAACAATTTAATGCCAAATAACTTTTAATTTAATTGAAATCATTCTCCCTCAATCAATGACGAGGTTGTTGATTGAGAGATAGAGATTTTGACAAATAAGTCCCGATGATTATCAAAAATAGAGATTGAGTTATTTTTCAAAGCATTTAGTTTTCAAAGAGATAGAGTTTATAGAATCGAGCATAGAATTTGAAAACATGGTAAAACATGGCTCGTTTTTCTTTAAAACCGGTTATTGCCTCAAGATGACAATAAACCATTTCTCTTTCTCCCAAAAATATTTTTTTTTTTTTTTTTTTTTTTTTTTTTTTTTTTAAAGAATTTTTTTTTTTTTTTTAACAACATCTAAAGTCCCGTGTCATTCTTTGAATGACAAAGACAAAGACCGTAGATATTATCGAACCGAAAGAAACATGACAAAATGACAATATTTTTTGAAGATTTTTTTTCAAATTTTTTTTTTTTTATGGATTTTGAAAGTTTTATATTTTTCTATTTGATTTTGAAGGTTTTATAATTTTGTATTTTGTTTTTCAAATAGATATTTACAAGAGATAGATGAAGAAAGACCTTTACCCTCGCCTTCCTCCTCAAGACGTTTGAGAGTTTCTCGTTGAAGGCTTTTCAAACCAAGACGTGGAAGAATAAACTCAAAACGCTCTCTTGGAAGAGCTTTGGTGAAGATGTCTCGCTAACCGATATTCGGACCTCACAAAATATAGTTCCACCACACCTTTTTCCACTTGTTCCTCGATGAAATGATGTCGAATGTCGATATGCTTTGCTCTTGAGTGTTGAACGTTGTTGCATGAGAGAGCAATAGCACTTTTATTATCACAAGATGAGGGATTTTGTTGAATTCAAAGCCATAGTCGATAATCGAGATCTCATCCATAAGATTTGAGCACAACAAGATGACATGGCTATGTATTCACCTCTCAGAGGAAATAGAAGTACTCATTTGCTTCTTTGAAGACCACCACAAGCTTATCACCCAAAACCGAGCACCTCCGCACGTATTTCGACGAGTATCTTGACAACCGCATGATCGGATCCGTGATAGGCCGTTAGTGACATACCGGTGTCCTTCGGTACCATAGTCCCATATTGATGGTTCCTTGAGATACCGAAGACCCGCTTAACCGCTTCAAGGTGCTTTTTAGTAGGCTTAGCCTCGGTATCTAGCACACATGCAAACAGAGAACAAGATGTCTCGGTCTACTAGCAATGAGATACATCGTGATCCAATCATACTCCGATATTTCGTTTGGTCAATCATGATCCCCGAGAGGTCCTCATCTAGTTTGGTTCGGTCAATCATGGGGTGTCAACAGGTCACTTGAATCAAATCCAAATTTCTTTAAAATCTCATTTGCATATTTAGATTGATTTATGAAAATGCCTCCGGACTTTGTGAAATTTGTAATCCCAAGAAAATGACATTTGTCCCATCATTGACATTTGAAACTTTGAACTCATTTCATTTGAAAACGATCACATTCCATTGGGTCACCGAGGCAAAATAATATCATCAACATAAATTTGAACATGAATTAAATGTTTGCTCGACTTCCTTGTGAACAATGTAGGATCAATCGCCCTTTGATGAATCCGGTTGATAGAAGAAACTTTGATAGTGTATCATACCATGCCCTTGAGCTTGCTTTAAACCGTAAAGAGCCTTCTTCAAACGATAAACGTGAGTAGGATGCTCTTGATTCACAAATCCTTCGGTTGGTCGACGAGACGACTTCTTTAAGATCTCCGCTCGTAAATGCCGCCTTTACATCCATCCGATATACCACCATGTTCTTACTAGCAAGATTAGCCAAAAGATTCGATTGCCTCGATTCGAGCAACCGAGCAAAAGATTCTTCAAAGTCTATACCTCCTCTTGACGATATCCTTTAGCAACTAATCGAGCCTTGTTTTTCAACACATCACCATGCTCATCAAGTTTTACTTTGAAGATCCATTTTAGAGCTATAATCATAGCACAACTGAGTGGTACTAACTCCCATACATCAAGTCGATCAAACTCATGAATTTCATCTTGCATGGCATTGAACCAACTATCTTCATTCATAGCGCTTTTAACATCTTTTGGTTCGATCTTAGATAGTACGGAGTTGAAGAAGCACCATAAGGCATCGGTTGCGAGTTGCTTCCGGGTTGATACAGACGAGAGGATTTCCAATGATGTTGTCTAATGGATGATCGTGAGTCCATTTTCCGAGGTGTTCATGTGGCATTTGTTGAGGAACCGAAGTAGCAGAGTCGATGTCTCCTCAAGAAGATGGTTCGATGATGATTCGTGAGTAGCAAATATGTTTTCAAATGGAGCATCTTCGTGAGTAGCAAAGGGATTAACTTCATCATTGATGCCGTAAACATTTCCATGATGTACATTTGAAGAATGATGATTTGTTGATGAGATCAAGGATCGCAGCAGCGCTTCTTGACTTAATGATATTGAGATTGATGGATTGACTTCATTCACGTGAATATGAGCATCCTCAAGTAGGAATTGTCACCTCATTAGCACTTGGCTCATAATGTTCATCAAACATGGGATCAAACAATTTCTTTACATCATCTTCGATGGAGGTACATATGGAGTTTCTTGAGAAGAGTTTGGTATAAGGGATGAACTAATGGGACTGTTTTGAAGTGCGGGTCCCGAATGGAGTGTCCAGAGCCATAGGACCACCGCGATAGAAATTCTCTCGACTATCTTTATCAACCCATATGTAGACAATTTGAAGTGACCACCGATAAAGAAAACCCGATATACCAAACTTGAAATCAAGAAGAATTCCATGCATTTGCATCTTAAGCTCGCCATTGTGAATTTTAACTTCAATCTCAAATAAGTGATAATTGATTAACTCAAGTAATCGCCTTGTGTCAATGCCCAACACGTGAATAAACGTACAACCGGATGTACGTCGATCCACCGAATGAACCGGAACAAATGATTTCTCGATTAATGCATTCTTCCTAAAGGTATACATGTAGAGACCGATCCGAAGATTCACCACAAATGTCTTCGAGCGAATGAGGTAGTCATTTTCCTTAATGTTCATGTGGTTGATTTATAGTGCACATTTGGAGAAGAACAATGAAACAATGATCCGTGAAGATTTGGCAAAGGAGTACCAAAGAGCGGATCACTATTCATGAGTGCAACTCGCAATGATAGTCATTAACAACGCCTTGTGAAGTAATCGGAGATAAGGTTTCTTGAGAATTCCAAGAAGTACTTCTTAGATGGTGAACCAATTGAATCAATAGAAACCGGAGCATGAGCTTCGTGTCGGATGATCAACATTCGTCGGAGGTTGAAAGTACTCATCAAACATATCTTTGAAAAACAATGAATCCCAAACATTGATTCCCAATTATCCTTAGTAATTGAAGCATTAGGCGTTGGAGGAGTGTCATCAAAAATCAAGCAATGAATCATTGCTAAAGAATCGAGCAAGTCTAATTGGGGATTAAATTTGGCTTTTCAATCTCCCCAATTAGTGCTCTCCCTAAACCGATTTAAGATTTTCAAGTGTTCTTCTCACCGGATTAAGAAGAAGTCTTTAGATCATCAAATGCAATTGCCTTTAGTCTTCTAATCATGTAGCTTTCAAATGTAGATTAGATCAGACTCGACCTTCTTCAAGATTATCCGAATGGGGAAATAGATGCTTAACATCTTCTTCACACCAAAGGCATTCCTGTTAACTTGTAAATAGCAAATCCCTTAATTAAAATCCTCCCAATCAAACAAGAACAGAAAGATGTTCATCAAAGAAATCACCAAAGAACTAGAAGCACTTTGTCATTTAATCATATCACCGTGTGAAGATGTCAACCAACGGCTCTTAGAAGAAACTACATGTGAAGATGATCCGATAAGAAGAATCTCGGTTCTTACATGGGTTAGGAGCCGTTGACCATATATTCTCAAATATCACCAACCATGCAAAAATTCACACTTTTTCCCCTCAAGAATTGCATACAGAGATGCCATTCTTGATTAACCAAGTGATTATCATCCAAATGTATTATATTCACACTTCTCCCCGCAAAATTAGCACATGATGTCGCCATCTTCATTATATTGAGCAAGAGGAATAAGAGTAATTATCGAGTCCGGTTCACTTGATGACCAAGCGCATGGAAAAAGCATGAAGCATGTTGATGAAGAATGTCGATGAGAATGGTCATAAACATGAAGATTTCTCTTAAGAAGATAAAGCGCATCAAGCGCATAATCTTTCTTTTCTTTGAGGAACGGGCCTCAAGTGTTATCTGCAGACGCCATAATGATGAAGCACGAGGCCCGAATCGATTTGAGCAGACGTCATTGTTAAGAGCCCAATATATGTTTAGAGCCGCCAATCCAAATACCAAGGGACGATTTGTACGACCGCTTGGACAATGACGAAGACAGAGAATTGGAAACATTGGATCCCCACGTCGATGGGTTCCTTTGGTTAGCACAAATGCCTTTGAATCAAGAGAACCCTAGATGCAATGGCATTATCCCTAGGAGTCGAACTAGTAGAGGCATCGACTTAGTCAAATGACATTTTGTGCTTAATGGGATTATTCTACCGCTTGGCTTCCAAACCTTAACAGCACTATTCTCGCATAGTGGATCTAGTTAAAGAGCAAGGTTTGCCATTCGTGAACATTCGACCTGTGGGCTTCCACCGAAATCCTACATTGGTAAACACCTTCCCAGTAGGTTTCGTGATTGCTTAACTGCTTTGCTTTCCAAACTTTCTTAATCGGGTATGATTCTTAGATCTCGTAAATAACACATCACATTTATCATGATTACCGAAAATAAACATTTTTACATGTTTTGCGACAAGATAAGGCCTCGAATTAATTTCAAGAAGCTTAGAGCTAATACTAGAACTAACACGATTCTTTTGTTCAAATCAAACTTCTTGTCCCTATGGTGTTCTTTTACTTCCTTATCATGATCACTTTTAGTTTGCGTAATCCTATCCTTCTTTGCATTGCTTCTAGGTTTTGACCCGCTAACTTTAGTGTCAATCTTAACATCCAGAGAAGTAACGATGGGAACATTACATGGCTTCACTACTTTCTCGCATTTCCGGTCTAGAAGTGCTGGATCCAAGTTCTAGGAGGCACATCAAAGGTTGCTTGCTTGAATTTTGACATGGAACAAGGCATATCAAGGGTCACATGCTTGGCTTTAGGCATAGAACAAGGCACAACTATTCTATCTCGCCTATTGTTAGATTTCGGACTTGTGACAATTACATACTCTAAGAGTTCCCGAGATCGTTTGGCATCCATGCGCATAGGCTATAGTACTATCAAAAGGTTTTTCTAATCTTTCATCTTCAACAATCTCACGGAGACCCTTCAAACTTTCCTTAAGGTACGAGAGATATGCTTTATGTGCAAGTTCATTATTCCTAATGGGCGGAGGAATATATAACATATCGATAGCATATTTATCACAATCGAAACCTTAGGAATGTAGTATTTGCAATTTGGGATTGGCAACTTTCCTTTCACCTCACGCTTGATTCTCAATATCGTTAAGTAAAGAAGTTATCTTTTCAATTTGTTTATCATGATTAACTTTAAATGAATCACATAACTCTTTGTTTTGATCATTAACCTTGAAATTTCAAATTTAAAACAATCATTTTCCTTTTGCAAGTTATCAATTATGTTTTGAAGTTGGAAATTCGAGAATCTAAAGGTGGAGGCATATGGGAACCAACACATCCTTCTTTTCACCTTTCGCCAGTGAAATTTGGGCTTTCAATCTTTTGATCGTGTTATAATGAGCTCGAATTTGTTCATCACGCTTACTAATTTCAAAACTCGCATCAAACTCGGGAGCATCGAGGATGTCTTGATATTTGAGGTTTTAACATTTTCTTTGAGATGTTGATGTTTTAATTGCAAAGCAAGATGTTCAACTTCTAATTTAGAATAATGTTTGACCAAGTTATCATGATCATCCTGTTCTATTTTCTCATGCAATTTTGAATTTGTTGTTTCAAGCTCAATGACACGATCATGGGAGACTTTCGAGCAACAGATAATTCATGAAATTGAGAAGCATTAATGGAACAATTTGTAGCAAAGAAAACACATCTTGAGCAATACATTCGTAAATCGATTCTCATTCAAGTATGCAAGTTCTTCCTTTCAATCTCACTATATTTTAATTCTCTCATAGTCACTAACCTCAACAATCATTGCATCAAATACCTTTTCCATTTCTTTAATATCGAATGCGTCCCTTTTTAAGACTCTCAAATTGATCTTTTAGTTGTTTAAAGAAAGGCATGACCTCGCTTAAATAGCATTCTTTAGTTTGCTCAAACCCTTTCCCTTCAGCTTATACCGGTGGGTGTGATCCTTTTCTTACAAGTTTTCTCAAAATCAACAAATAGTTGAAAGATAACATATTCATCGATTAAGGTCTTGCTTTTAGTGGCAAGAGATCTAGGAACTAAGTGCATTGGTGTATTAGGAGGATACACAGCTGATTTAGGCGCTTCTACAAGGGGATTCTTTTCAACAAGATTTTCACTTTTGCATTTCCATATCCTTTTCCGTAACACTTGTTCAGGGTTAATAGAGTCTCGAGGCTTAAACTTGTTCAAGGAGATCCAATTTTCTTTAGTGTAATTATGGGGTTTGATCGTTATGTTATTCTTTTACACTCGTGATCTTCTAACTTCTTATTCATTTTCTCCCTAGTGACTTCATCGATTTCTTATCTTCCTCAAGCACTCAACGCAACTAGGTTTCGCCAGGCTTAAGGATTTCATTACCATCATAAAGCACCTTATGAGCATTTCTAGCCTTTTAATTACCTCTGATTTGGTTCCTCAACAAGGGAATGCTATGCTTATCGCTTAAGACTCGATGCTTAGTGATCATGTGAGCGCTTGAATGGTATTCCTTGTACGCATAACTTATTTTCAAGCTTGTTTTTCAAAGTTTTTAGATTGGAAAATCATTCAAAAGTTTTGATTCCTTAGCCTTGAATTCTTGCTTAAGCATTTTAACATTTTCTTGAAGTTCGTGTTTTGCTTAGCGCTTTGGAAAGCTTTTCTTGTAAGGAGTTTAACTCTTGTTTTAATACTTCTTCTAAAATTACTTTTTCTAATAATTGTACGATTTGGATATCCATCTCCCGCTCACGAGTGGTAAGTTCAAACTTAGCACGTTGTTCAGATATGGCAACTTGATCCTTATAGGTATTGAGTTCAAGGGTCAAGGAATCATCAGCACAAATGTAGTGTACTCATGCAATCCATAATCATCATTTTGAGAAGAAGATGCATACCTAGGTACCGCAGAAACTTTCATGCAAGTTTCCTCTGCATTAACGCACATGTGTTGTGGCGGTGCATCTCTATCTTGGGTACATCCAAGCTTCCATGTAGCGCCTTTGCATTAGCTTGCACGGGTTGTGACTGTGCACCTCTCTCTTGTGGACATGAGCATGAAGATTCTATTTTAGCATTGTCCGACTCATCATTATTTGTTTTCTAACATTCTCGCATTCAAGACCACCCGATTCTTCACCGATACATTACCCAACTTATCACAACAATCTTTCAACCGCACCGACACTCCTTCACGCCTTCATTCTTTTGTGCGCATTCTTCAATGAACTTTTCATATTATCCATGAGTTGGATAAATGTCTCAATGAATTCTCGAATTTCCATTCCAAGATGTTTTTGAAGGAAATTCCAATAAGTGTTGATTGTAATCAATATTCCCCATCGATGAATGGTCAAATTGTTTGTAGATTACTTGAAGAGTCGACCGAACCATCCTTTTGAACTTCTTCATTGGTAAGTTGCGCTTTAAATGCTCTAAGTTCAACAAAGAAGCTTCTTGTCAATGTAGGTAAGTCCCATGAAAAGAGCACTACATGTTCGATCCCCGCCTATGGATAACAACCGAATGAGGTGCGATGAAGTAGTCGATAGGGCTCAATGTCGCATTTCATTTGCATGGCATTCTCGTAGCTTGACCGTGCAATTCTCTCATTAGATTCTCGAACACGGAGATCTCACATCCTCATTGCTTAATTCAATCATCTTTAATCGCTCAAAGGTAGCATACATTATCATTGTTGTCCACAACATCATACGCTTTAAGCACTTCAAATCACCGGGTCAAGAGAGTAAGACATGATGTGGAAGGATGCACGGATTTTACACGCCTATGATTTAAACCGAGAAATAGAATCTTCGCGGATTTTACTAAAATCAAGACGAAACCGTTAAGCAATGACCAATGAGGGTGTTAAGATGACCGATGGAATGATACAATGAAAGACGATTGTGTGATAGGACTTTAGATTGTTCGTAGGAAAGGTCGAAATGTTGATTGGTTGAGATTTGGATTGGTTGATGCACGCTTTTACGGAGAATTTTAGGTCTAAAACTTAAAAGCTCAATAACTTCCTTTCGAGTGGATTTGGGCCTCGAAAATTGTTTCACGACATCGCTGTGAAACTTCACAATATTCAGTCGCTCCGGCCGCTTTGATGTATTTCACGAAAACGGAGTTACGGATCAAAAGTTATGGCCGTTTGAAGTTTTGACGTAAAAAGTCAACTTTGGTCAAACCTCTTCTTCGTAAAAATCAACCAAGTCGCTATAACCCTTGAACCAAGTCGCTAAGTCACCAAGTCGCTAAGTGCTAAGTCGCTAACACTTAATTCGCTACACCACTAAGTCGCTACAGTCCCAAGTCGCTAGACAAAAAGCAAGTCGCTAAGTAGTAACTCGCTAACCCTCAAGTCGCTAGCAAAATTTTTGCAGCAATTCGCTACCCAAGTCGCTAGATATGCAAGTCGCTAAAGAGCAACTCACAGATCAAGTCGCTACCACAAGTCGCTACCCGTAGTGGAGATTCCACTACTTGTACTTTAACTCGCTAGATCTAACTCGCTAGCTTTTACACCGTAAGTCGCTACAAAATATGAAGCAAGTCGCTACCAAGAAAACAATTCCGAGAGCTAAGTCGCTAGCATGAAAACCATATAAACTTCACTTTTCAATCCAAAACAACCCAACCAAGATGATTCAAGCTACCAAATGAAAACCTAAACACTTTTGATGATTCTAAACATAAAAGTACCAACAAAATTCAAACTTTAACACAAGAAATCAACCAATGATGCAAAACCACTAAACTTTTTCAAACTCAAAACCACCTAAAACCACTATAAATCCAAAGATGTGCAAGATATGATCTAACCATGGCTCTTGATACCAATTGTAAGATATAACTTTTCACATACACATCAAACCATAACACAAGGTGGCGAATAAGATGGAATTCTAGAGAGAAAGTTAGAGGTTTAGGGAACTTAGTGAGAGAAAGTGAAAGATATTATTATGAGCTCCAACTCTACCTTGGGAGGTAGAGAGTATTTATAGTCTTACATAAATCGCCACACTTTGGGTCGTGGATCGTGCATACAGTGGGTAAAGACCCGTCTGTCCTCCACGGTGTTACTTAACTAAATTACTACTTAACTTAAAAGAACTACGACTACGAGCTTTAACGATTACATATACTTGAGGTGACCGACTTTTAATACCGGAATTTCTAATTCCTAACAAATGTGTGTGGTATCGACTCGACAATCACCATGAATGCACTCAAATAACCGCAATGCGACTCATATTGGCACAATGAGAGGTCTAAATGATAAACTCTATAGTTTAATAAGTTTCGGAATAAATAGTTAGATCTTATCGAATTCGTCAACTCGATAAACTCAACCATTTGTTCATGTTGCTTATTATCCACAAAACCAAACACATCCTAACAAGTCATAAGGATAATTCACCCATTAATATCGTTATCCTACGTACATAGCGGGCGCTTATTAGGTTCGTCAACCTAATAAGTCCCTTATCCACGTGGATCGACGCTATTAATGTTAGGTCATCCGTAACCCATGCACAACACATAAATGACATTAAATATTCATAATGACACCCTTCGATAAACGTACCCTCGAAACATTTAATGACTCCTTTATTACAAAACATTTCTATTTTCAAACGTTGGTTTCCCTCTTAAAATGTTGGATAACAAGGCGAGCCTTGTTATCGAATGCTTAGTACAAAACCATTTATCATCTATATCTTCTAGTACTATTTACTAGTATATATATATATATAAAAACTTCGATACAAATTTCAATATAAATTTATTCGTTCCAATATAAATTTCAATATAAATTCCAATATAATTTCAACATAAATTTCGATATAAATTTCAATATAAAATTCGGTATAAATTTCGAGTCATTATTCGTTTCGAGTTCCCAAGTCCGAGTCATGACTTTCGGCTTTTACACAATCATATTCCCCAAATAAATACTAAAGACCACGTTACGGCGTTGTCAGGGTAGTCGAGACTAGAAAGTCACGATAACACCTGACGTGGCGCATAGTTGGCATATATACCATTAAATCCAAAATAAATAATTTTCACATTTCTAATTAAACTCTCAAACAATCTCATAACAACATCGCCATCTAAACAGAAAATCAAATATACCCAACACAGTAAACATTTCAAATTGACTTTTTAAATTTTCCCAAACACAACATGATTAACGAGTATCAGTTCCAACGTTTGTCAATAACTTACCAATTACCCAAAACACCACAATTAATTTGTTATTCAATTAAGGCTGTTAATTGAAATGTCGTTCGATTCCAAAAATCTGATTCATACCAATGATTCAACGTTAACCAAATAATCACACGCTATTCCAATTTATCATCTGAAAACACTTACTGGTTCCATATATCATTATAACTCTAACGGACATGAATTCATTATTAATAATCAAAACCAATTACCACTTATTTGACCATTCTAAAGAATGAAACAACGGTTTACGAAAGTTTCGACTCAAATCGTGATACGAGACCATCACCAATCGACATCTTCAAAATCATTATAATCCATCATCTAATTATAATCAAAGGCACATAAACATGATAAGATGCAAAACACGTGAACATGACACACACACGATACCAACACACCAGTTTACATGCTTTATTAGCTTTAAAGCGTTTTAGACTCGTGTTCATCAAAACTTAACGGTCGAACTCACGTTCACGAGACAAAAGGCCTCGTTTGTGACTCCCCGACTTAGTTATAATAGTACCATTTCCTTTATATTCCCAAATCATTTTCACAACCACTAGTGCAAGTTTTAAATCAAGTGGTGGGATTACGCAAGGAAATTGCGTAACCATGATACTTTGAGAGTATCCGCATTATTGATAAGTAATGTTGAATTATTGGTTATCACATTCTGTGTTCACTTGTTCACTTTAATCTTCCAAAAACATTCCAATAGATCCCACGTATTTGTGTATATTCATACAAAGTTTTCTCTTTATTGTTTTGGGATATACCCAATGCAACTACTTAATATAAATTAAGTGTTATAGATTTAAGGTTTGGACTCCACACTCTGTGAAAGGTATAGCGCGTGCGAAAGCATGAGGACATGCTTTCTATACATGTATAAGCATGAGGACTTGCTTATAGGGCATGCATAAGCATATAGAAATGCTTATGGGGTATGCGTAAGCATGAGGGCATGCTTACTGTGTGTGTATAAGCATGTGAAATGCTTATAGTGAACTTCTAAGATAGGCAGACTTAAATCGTCTACTAACAGGGCACACGCTCATCAATCATCTTATCAATCAATTCGTCTAATGTGTTCTCAATCATCTATATTCCATATCAAATCAATCAAGTTCCAAATTCCAAAATCATAATATACCGTCTACTCAAATCAATTTCCATAATATCTCGATAATCTCATCTCATTTACCCAAAATCAATAATCATATCTCCAAATCATAATGTTTCCCAATCAGTTCTCAATATCTCTTAACAAATCATCCCATAATTCAAATCGCAATTCATACCTTAATCAATTAAGAAGCTTGACAGCAAGCGGGCGTCGTCGGTCGAGGATCAATTTTTCTTAAAATGTGGTTATATTTTAGGGTTTATAAAATACCTAATTCTCTATAACCTTGAGCTCGATACCAATCAGTAACACCCCAAATCTCGATGCAGTGGAAGACTTAATCAAGTTTTCGGGGCGTTACTATTGGATTGGTATCGCACACAAGTATAGCAAAAAGATAGTCATTTATCATTCAAAGCCAATCCCAAAATTGGTTATTCAAAATATTTAGTTCAAAAGTGTAAATATTAGGCCCAAAACATAATTTAGTGAGATAGGTCCCCAAAGTTTATCAGAGTCAGAAATGATCCTTGCACCTCGCCTTCTTGCCAAGCTTCCACCGATCACGTATTCCAAACACCTCTCAAATTCTTGAGAAATCATGCTAAAAGGTCAGCTTACGCTGGTTAGTTCATAGGTTTAAGTTCAACAAAATCATAGTGGACCAATAAGAGTTGATTTTCCATGCAAGACCTAAGATAGATAAACACCGTTTGCACACCGATCCTACCCGGATCACCAATCATAACACACGTCCCGCATCCAGGGACTACTCGAGCTCGCGACTCTAGTCCAGCACTATCGTGGCAAAATCTAGAACAATTGCCAACCCCGGACTAGGTCGATGTAGAAGTCTATTCTTAGTTAGGCACGGTTAAACCTAAAATAAGGCAACAACTACCACACATCTATCTAAACAGTCAAGCATATAAGCAAATCCAAATAGTTTTAACAGTCCAAAAACAGCAGCATGATTCTCACCCCAAAGTAGTTCAAAACGTAGATAAAAGTGGGGCTATGAAACTCACCTTTGCCACAGCAATGCACGAATAAATACTAGCAGAAGATAACAGGTAATCACGGCACAGCAATGCACTATTCACTATTGACACGACTGGCATCTAAAGCTAATCTCCATGGCATCCAAAAGATTGTACGACGAGTATAATAGAATAGTTGTGACGCAACCTAATGCGTATACGATATTCTTAGAATACGGCTCATACGATAAAGAAACCAATAGAAAGTAATGTATTGTAGTTTTCGTGGATCATTCATGTCGTTACTTTCAAAAGTATATTATCGTTCCCAAAAGTTCATAATTAATATCTCAAAAGTTTAGTTTTAACGTTTCGTGGGGTGGTAAGAAACATAGACGCGACGTACAACTCACGCGAAAGAAGAGTAGACATCGACCAATCAAGACATACAGACCATAACTCACGCCAAAAAGGAAAAGACATTGACATAGTCAAGAAATACTTGACAATACTCAAGCTAGTCAAGGACTAGGAAATGACGACAACTATTTATGTAACATAAATAGGTTAATTGACAAGTTTCAACAATTTACCCAATAATTCCCAAACGTACATGTTCAATAATAAAAGACAAGTTTCCATTTATCGCTCAATTAATAAAGGTATCTCAATCGTTATTCATAATCGTACAAGTTTACCCGAAATTAATTCATATAAGGTATAGTAAATAGTGTACTATAAATGACACGTTCGTTTATTCCAACGTTTCCAAATCAATACGACTTCAATAAGTTATATTATCAAGATAATATTTCCAACAAGTGTATAAAAGCTAGGATGTGTAATAAAACACGAGTTACCATCTTATTAAACAAGGGTTTATAATGGATTAAACCATATCCATCCATAATATATATAGTTATATAATTCAATAGTAGCGTAGATGTGAAAACAGAATATTCAGCTTTATCGCAAAAACAATTATACTATACTCATTTAAACCAAAAAGTTTAATAGAATACAACATACTAATCAATATAATTGTTATCAAAAAGTTTATAAAAGATACTTTGTACTTATAAAACACAAGTCATTCTCGTAGTCAATAAAGACTTCAAGTTAAATAAAAATCATATTTGTCGATATAAAAGTCATTACTTGCTTTAGAAAACATGGACTATTGTCATAGTAAATAAAGGTTTATATTAAGCGAAACCGTGTTCATCAACAATATATATAGTAATACATTTCATTATCGGTTAAATATGAAAACATAATATTTAGGCACATCACAAACAAATATCTCAAACTTATTTTCGTGGCTAATATATATTATACTCGTTTAAGCCAAATCGTTTAATTAAGTTCAACTCATTAATCAATATAGCTCAAATGCACCAAGCATTACTCTAATTTATAAGGCGTATTGAACTTCATAAGTTAGGACTAAATACCAAATATATAGTATCAATTATTAATCATGCCGTTTAGCAAATGACTTATTCTTTATTTACTCGAGTCTATATTAACGATCATTTATGTCCGATAACGATATATATATAATAGTCCATAGTTAAAAGTGCAATTCACTTGCCAACCAAATTAGTATGACGTTAGTCCGTTGGCGATAATTATTACTAGTGTAAGTTATTTGGTATTAACCTACCTAATCTAATAGGCGCTTTTCTTTTACCATATATATTTCCAATCATCACTACCCATTATTAAACAAGGTCATTTACTTAACTCGACCCGAGCAAGAAGTCGCGTCACCCACTGACCCGCGACCATATGACGAGTTAACAAGTTAACACTACATGAATGTGTTCACACCTAACTCGACCCAGTTACCTATTCCAAAGCTGCAGAACCGATCCATTCTACTAGACCGACCCAAGACCAAGATAATACCAACCCCGTGGGTTGGCTCGACCCAACTCGATGAGTCCGCTTCGGCTCACTAAGTCTATGACTCAACACAACCAAAACGAGTTTTTCTTCCAATCTTGTTTCTTACCACACAATTGTCAATCCAAATACCGTTTCATAATTTCGTACCTATAACCCATAAAGCCTAAAAACTTGTTTTGTCTATTTAATCTCATGAAAGCATTTGCAAGTTGTTTCCTAACCGGTTTAACCCACAATTTAATCCAAAAACGTTATTTTAACGAGTTACATATCCACGAAACACAACAAGAATTATATATATACGATTGTATTAAATTGGTCGCAACAGAAAATCAATAATAACGTGAAATGGGTTGGCTTACCATAAAGAAAACGAGAAGAAATTAGAGAGACGAGAGAAAAGTGGCCACAACCGTGGCTGAGATGACGGCTGTGGTGGTGTCTCCAACGGGTACAACCCGTAAACCATCACCCTTGACCCATTTGACACGTTTTTATTACAAAACCCTAGATTACGAAACTAGGGTTTCAGTTTTAGAGCGCGTTATAGAGTTTGAGCAGCGTGAGAGTTGCATGATTAGAACCACTGTGGCCCGATCTACACGATGGGGTGGCGGTGTCTTGATTGGGGTTCGTCGAATTTATGGGACTCGGCGTGGCCGGAACCCTAAGGGTTGGCGGATTTTTATTGTAGAGAGAGTTTGAGGTGTGTGTGTTTTAAGAGAGAAGAAGTTGTAAAAGTGAGAGAGTGGTGAGAGGTGTGTGTGTTTATAGTACTAGGAGGGGCCAAACTTGTATACTCAAAACCACAAGGGCGAGATAGAAACTATCGAAGGGACTATTGTTGTAACTTTTGTTATCTTTTGTATTTTAATGATTCGGGACTCGTTTAGCTTAGTAAACGAATGATTCATGACACGGGAGTTGCGCCAATGTTCTTAAAATATTATTTCTAATAAAAACGATATAAAATACGACTCGTATCTCAATTTAAATCAAACGGTCGCTCAAATCGACGTTTCTTCAATTACGACGCATCGAGGAACTTACGAGTTGTCACAACTTTTTTTGCCAGCCCACCAACACGCGTGGTGGTTGGTTTGTTAGCGGTGATTGAATGTGGTGCAAACAAAAATACCCCAAAGGTCAAAAATGTAGTTAGGGTATTTTCAAAAAATATAAAAAGAAATAGAACATTGTATAATTTATATCAGAGTAAATTGCATTTCTGGTCCCTATAGTTTGGCCAAATTGCAGTTTGATCTCTATCTTTTCGAAAATGAAATGATAGTCTCAATTTTAAAGTTTGAATTGCATATTTTGTTATTTTCAATGTTTTGAAACCCGGGTTTGTGATCGACCCGGCCAAGACACCGGTCACGGGTCAACCACGGTCAACCGGTTAGACCGGTTTTATGCATATGTCCAAACATCTATTTCTAATTGTCCAAACATAATGTCCGAACACTAGTTTTGCGGTGAAAAAAAAGCAAATAACCATTTTAAATGCTAAAACAACAAATCAAAGGTGGACGAGGATATAAACCGCGTAATTTTCTAAACAACCATAAATGCTACGGGATTACATGTTTCATACTTCAAAAGGCATAAATCCTCACGAGATTACAAGTTTCATACTTCAAATACATGCGTCCTACGAGATTCTGAGTTTATTTTTGAGGTTTAATATATTGTTTCCTTTCAAAAAAAAAAAAAAAAAAAAAAAAAAAAAAATGATAAAACTAAACCCGCCGGGTTTCAAACCCGGTCACTTAAACCCACGGGTCTAAAGCGGTTGACCGTTTTTAAAACCCGGTTTTTTACTCGTTTTTGTCCGAACCGATCCAACCGGTTAACCCTACGGTCGACCGGGTTTTAAAACATTGGTTATTTTGCGTGGGTGAAGATCCTCTCGAGTTCTTGGCTCAAAGTTAGGAAAATATGGTAATTGAATTTGAAGTGCGTTTGCATACAGAGTTAAAAATGTTGATTTTAGCCATATATCTTAAGTTATTTTGCATTCAGCTAACATGCTATCATGGGTGGACCCCTATTTAAGTGCATATCTTTTTCAAGTTTCATTAAAAATGTATACCCTGTGGTAAATTTTTGCGCCCACCATGCTACTAACTGGTTATGAGGAGAATACCTATATGTAATTTATCAATCTTTTGTTCAAATAGATAACTAAAACCTATTAAAAATCACAATAATCACGTAAAAAAGAATCTAACTAGCTTGACCGGTAACCAAATATCACGACTTTGTTGTGACTTGGTCTTCCTGGGCTTGATGACGGCAAAACACATTGACTATGACTTTGTGGTTGTTGGCATGTAGATAGTAAGCATTTGCTCTATACTAGAGCTGCAAAGTGCAAAACAAGCTTGTGATGATCGAAATGACTTAGCTTGGACTATATTTGCAAATGTTAGTTGCTCGATAAGTCCTCTTTCGAGTCTGATACAGGTAAAATGTTGGTCCAAGATGATGTCATGTTAACTCCCAGCTTGATTTATTGTAAGTCGACAAAGGATACTCAAGTGTCAACAACATCCATCTCGAACATTGCAATGTCTTTTCTCCAAAATGTTAGGCATATACAAGAATATTACTACTTGTGTGAAAATGAAAATCAAAGAAAAAAGGGCTTCCTAGAATGTGCCCATTAAGCATATGATACATATGTCATCAAATGCACTAATTATCCTATTGCAATATCTCATTTTATAGTACTTGTTCCGTCTCGAGAAAATTTGCACAAACAAAAAATAAATAAACCAAGCTTATGATATCAATCTAGGAGTGAAATGAGAGGGGCTAGGTGTAAGAGGATAGAAAACAAAGAAACAGTCGTTCAATTAGGAGTCCAACGTAGTGTTTTTATCGGAGAAGCTCGAATAAACTGTATCGTTGAAGGTACATTAAAGAATAGGCATTTGAAATTCATTTGAAGCCTCACAGAGTTAACTTATTTTTCCTATATAAATACAAAATTCCTATATGAAGCCTCATAAGTAACTTATTTTTCCTTTTTAAACTTAACTTAACCAGTCCATTATCACACAATTCCAAGAAAGCTTTACACGCTCAAAGATCAAAAGCAAGTGAAAATTCGATCACAAACTTGAAATAACAAGAAATATGATGATAGCGTCGTACCATGCTGAATTTCCGATGTTCATGTATCTTTTAGTGGTCACTAAGATGACGTGTCTAAATGATATAAGTAAATGAGTTTAATGGCGGCCTTGAGATTAAGTGATTGTAACATTCAGAAACTCGACCACTAAGTTCATAAAATTTATAGAGTAGCTAGAGGAAGAAAAGTTTGCAGGTAGAAACTTAGGAAACAAAGTATAATTAGCGAGTCTCATCCACTTACTTTAAACACATTTTATAAGAAAATCCATCGCGCACAATGAGAGAAATACTAATTAAACTGTTCATTTAACTAATTAAGCAGCCAACAAAACAACAAGGTGTTACGACAATTGGTTTTCAAGCCATCAAAAGATGATTTGTACCACTGGTGATGCACGTGGGCACGATAAGAAAACTTGTGAAATCTGCAAACCTTCCTCGTAAGAGACCTTGTGATATATCACCTTTTTAAGCACAGGCGACTTGGCCAAGATAAGTTTCACGATATTCAACTCGTTCCCCCAGTTTTTGAAGTGACTAATATGTAGCACATTCAGATGCTCCAACCAAATATCTTCATAATCCTCGAGTGTAAACGACCTACTATCATCTTTCTTAAATAAGACATATTCCATACAGGAGATATCTTTCTCAAGCTCTGTATTGCTTATCTACAGGAAGTGGCAGGATTTATCATGTTAGTGTATTTTGGCATAAGAATGAAAACTGACAGGACATAAGATGGATTTATGTTACTACCCCTACCATAAGTTTCTCCAAGTTCGCGGAGCTGTTGATCAAAAGAACAAGAATAGATAACCCGTCTTTGTGAGTGAAGGTTACACCATTTATAGACAAGCATTTGAGGTGAATTAATGCGGTTGGAAACTTTCGTGGAACTTCGTCATACATAGAAAACTTGAACGCCTAAGACAAAAGGATTAGTAATAAGCTATCTCTTTTCCCTAGCTTAAAACAATTATATACCATGTGAACAAAATTACCTCAATGATCTCAAGTGAAATAGACAAGGTTTCAGTCACTGGTAGACACTCAAAAAGGTTAATAATGTTGTAACGCTCACCAATACTATTGACAACTGAATCAACCTGAAGCAACTTACATTAGTCAGATAAGTTATGAAAGCCAACGGGGATCGGTATTATATCTTAGTAGAAATTACCAGAGTCACAGTCTTAAGCAGTGGACAACCGGATAGGAGATGGAGAAGTGGTTTTCTGTAGATCCATATGTTTTGCAGAGATAAGCTTGTAAGACTACGAAAGCCCTTGAATGTCGGTGGAGGGCTAACAAAACAACGAACGAGACATAGGTCTGTTAACTGACCGAACGAAAAGAGAGATAAGGGTAGACTATACACCGCCAAATCAAAGTATAGTTTTAATTTCTTGACTGTCTTTCTTTGCGCCAAATGGGATATCATATGTTCAAACTCATCATAGCAATCACTTATCTCCATGGAAAGGGTGAACTCATGTATTGGACCCTTATGCCTTGAAAGAACTTGGTTTATAGCATAGACAAATTTAGGCCTTTTGAACATCATTTTCCTTTCATGATGTGTGTAAAACTTTTGCTCCAAAACGGGCAACTCAGCTCCGTCATATGATACTTGAAACGTATCCTCAATAAATGTAACTTTGGGATTTTTTATCCAACGGTACCTCCATTCCTTAGAGAGGATACTTGTCCTTGCCGCATCTTGAATCGGTAGAAAAGATAACATGTTTTCTATTATGCCTAGAGGAAGGTCATTGAACAAATTCATCTCAGATATTCTTGCTGGCTGCAAAGTAAGCTACTGTCAAAAACTCAAAATCTACACAACATAAACTGAATAATACACACACAAAATAAGTCTACTACACTGTAGTTGAAATTATACGTGAAAGAGAGAAGTGCCAAGTTCTAAGTTTTTAACAATTTCCTCTTCTCAATCAGCGTTTTTTTTGTGCCTTTCTAATCAGAACACATATTTTTTAAAGCAGAACATACTACAGTAGTTGTTAATGATATAGTAACATGAAGATATAAATGTACAATGATCGGACTAGTTTTAGAACACAAGAACAAAATCAAAATGAACATACCACAGTAGCTAAATCTCTAATGTACTAAACATAATTAGATACGTATATATAAGCAAATTAGAGTGCCGAGATGAAACAAAATGCATCTGCTTATTTCCTTATTTTCGGGGAAAATAAGCAGTTTTCAATAGGCACGTGCTTAGTCTATTCTAGATGAGCCTAAATCAATTTTTCACCCTCATATATAACCTAAAATCTTTACTAAAGAGATTCTGATTGACATAGACTAAAAAAAAATGTTTACTGAAGATGCAAATCCGTGACTTAAACTTATTATTACTGTATAAGCATAAAAACTAAACAAATTCCAAGCACCCTTTTTGAACTAATAAGCTTATATACTCTTATTAAAATGAGCTTATAACAGAACATTTAGAACGTGTAAATGCTCATTAAGTGAACTTACTAAGGGGGTGTCTCTTTAAGCTTCTTTTTGGGCTTATCTCATCTCGGTTTATGTTTCTTAAGCCTGATATTTCCGGCTTATTTTGAAACAATAAGCTTACGTAAGCTTGTAAGTTTTAAAGTAAGCTGGAAAATTGGGTTTAAGAAACATAAGCTGAAATGACATAAACTCATAAGCCCAAAAACAACCTTAAACAAACACTCCTAATACATAATATTAATATATATCATAAGTAGTGTCATAAGGTAAGTCATGCTCATAGATAGCAAAAAACATAAACCTTAAAATGACACTTTACTGATTTGGGGTTTCTTTGCCGGATTTGTCAGAGTAAGTGGGTGTTTGGATATCTTTTTTAGAGCACAAGGCAGGCAAGGCGTGGAACTTAAGCTAAGGGCCCGTTTGGTTGGGGTCATTCGATGTTGGAATTGGGACTAAAAGTAGAATTTGGTTGTTTGGTTCATTTTTGTGTGCCCAAGGATTCACTTTGGTTGCCAAATATTCGGCGTACTTAAATCCTATGTGATATGGTAGGATTACATTTTTATTTCTCTGCATTCTTTTGTTAAGTGGGCCCCAAATTCATCATAACCACATACCATCTTTTTTGTATCCTATTTTGTTATAGATAATAATAATTTTAATTATAAAATCTATTTAAAAAAGAACTAATAATTTATAAAACTTTTTTATTTTATTATATTTTATATTTTCTCTCTCTAACATCATATCCAAATCCTAATCCAAATCCAAATTTAAATCCAAATCCTAAACCCATCTACAAACCAAACGGGCCCTTTACTCATCAATGGAAGGAAACTATCCTTCATCATGTGGAATGACAAGATTTTCCACAAAAGCTTTTTATTTTTATTATTATTATTATTATTATTATTAGAGAAAATTATCAAAAGGTGACTTTTTTTCAAGGATGGTCCGTTTTTAAGACTTTTTTCTCATCTCTTTCCTAAAAGAGTCTGCTCAATCGCTCCTCAACCTTCAACTCCACTTTTTTTGTGACAAGTGTCAATGCAAGTACATGGTTAGGTGAAGATGTTTTTTTTTTTTTTTTTTTGGTTAAATGACTAATATACCCTTTATTATATTTCTTTATTAATTATTCTACCTAACCTCACCTAACTCCATCCACCTACCTCCACCACCACCATTGCTTAACTGCTCACCATCATTTGCTCAACCACCACCACCGCTTTCAACCGCTCGACTACCACCGCCAACCACCACTAATCAACCTTCTTCGCTCGACCACCACTGATCAACTGCTCGACCACCACTAATCAACCACCACTGCTCTACCATCACTAATCAACTGCTAATCCATATGTTTTTTTCATAGGTTCCTACTAATACAAGTCTTATGTTTTCTTTTTCCACATATCAAGTGCAAACAATACTTTTGGCTAAGCTCTCAAATTTGCTTATTTACATGTGTGTTATTACGTTTGCCTTTTTGTGCAAGAATCATAGTTATATATGAATGTCAAACACGACCGATCAAGAACATCACCATCAACAACCGATCAAGAACATCCGGGAAAAAAAAAGCCCGATCAAGAACTTGAAAAAAAAAACCGATCAAGAACTTGAAAAAAAAAATCACCATCAACAACCTATCAAGAACACATATGAAGACTTATAAACTGCCAATCTAAGATCTAAGATCTTGAAAAAAACCAAAAAGTCACGTACCAATCTAAGATCTTGAAAAAAACCAAAAAGACTTATAAACTGCCAAAAAGTCACGTACCAACCGATCAAGAACACATATGAAAAAAACCGATCTAAGATCTTGAAAAAAAAATAAAAAAAAATCACGTACCATCAAACTTGAAAAATTGTGTTTTGGTTTTAAAATCAAAAAAGGCACATAAAAGAGAAAAAAAATTTGAATTACACAAAAACTTTATATTCACGTACCATCAACTTGAAAAAAAAAAAAAAAAAAAGAGACATCACACGGATCTTTTTTTCTTATTTAATAACGCATCACAACTTGAAAAAAAAAACATCACGGATCGATGCCGGATCTGTGCCGGATCTGCAATGGATCCACCGTGACCGGTTGTTGCATATCTTCTTTAGTGATGTTCTTGATCGAGATCTATACATATCTTCTTTGGATTCTTTTATCCACTTCTATCACCCTCTCTCTAGTTTTAATTGTGAAAAAAAAATGAGATCCAGATCTACTTGTATAGATGAAAGAGAAAGAGAAAAGGGATACTTATATACGTGGGTATATTAGTTATTTAACCAAAAAGTTAAAAAAGCATCTTCACCTAATCATGTACTTGCATTGACACTTGTCACAAAAAGGGTGGAGTTGAGCAGTTGAGGAGCAGTTGAGCAGGCTCTTTTGGGAAAGAGATGAGAAAAAAGTATTAAAATGGACCATCCTCGAAAAAAAGTCCCTTTTGGTAATTTTCTCTTATTATTATTATTATTATTATTATTATTATTATTATTATTATTATTATTATTATTATCCCTTTTCTTACTTTTTCACATATGATATATTCCTTTCTTTTCTTTACTTTTGTTTTAGTCCTTCTCGCTTCACTCCGTTCCCGGAAGTTTTGTTTTGGGTAAAAGGATGGTAAAATATTATCACTCAAAAAAATAATTACGAGATGAAGTACAACGAGATGTAGGGAAAAAAAAAGAAGAAATGGAAGCAAACCAAAAGGATGGTAAAATATTATCACCCAAAGGAAGCAAACCAAAAGGATCTCAACCCAAGTTTTGTTGTGAAAGAAAAGAAGAGAACAGTTAACAATATGCAGGAAAAAAAAATTAATGAAATTAAATTTTTATATAATGTTCCTGAGTTAAGAGAAGAAAAAAAAAGGATATATGATTGATTTTACAATTATACTCTTTGTTATATGTAAAAGTTATGTTTATGTTAGATTATTTAAGTAACTACATTTATTAGAAGTTTTCTAATATAACTTTTGTTCAAATCATTCCAATGTTGGTAAAAAAGTTTGTGAGAGAAATTTAGCCAAATTTACCCTCCTCTTCTTTTCCTTCTTTCCTGAAATAACTAAGGAACATGAATTTATTTTGTTTTCTTCCTATTTCTTTTCTCTTTTTTCAAAAATAAAACTCGAGAACGCAACGTAAAAGTGCTAGGTACACTACTACAACACTAATACTATCTTAACAAATAGTTAATAACACCCAATGCAAGGTTGTAAAAATCGTTAGGCGCTAGTGAGGCGGTTGGGTAGTGCCTAGCGATTAATCGGTTAGGCGGGGTTTAATCGGGGATTAATCGGATTGGAATTTTTATGCACAAAAATGTTATTTTAGATATTATATTATTTTATATGTATGGGAAAAGCGTATTGCATCAAAGTTCAAATATCTTAAGTGTTCAAATATAGACATAATACATAATTCTTCAAAGTTCAAAGTCAAACATAAATATTACTCGGTTTGTTGATCATTTTTAAGCGACATTTGACCGATTTTGTCCGATTAATCGGTTTGTTGACCAATTTTTAAGTGGTTTTGACTGATTTTTAAGCGATTTTGTTAACCAGTTTTTAAGCGTTTTTGTCTGATTAATCCGTATAGACCGATTTTTGTCCGATTAATCGGTTTGTTGACCCATTTTTAAGCGATCTTTGATCAAACCGATTAAATAGGCGATTATGATAAATCAAGTGACAGTGAGCGATCGTGATTATCGCGACTCGGCCGCTAATTTTACAATGAGCCCAAATGACTAAAACACTCTCCTCAAAGAATAACTATTATTGATACTTGTGGGTCATATAACATCAACAAAAATACCACACTTAAAAAAAAAAAAAAAAAGCCAACAACAGTTGTGGTCTCACCCAAGAGAAGACGAATGGCGTGTGAATGGCTTGGATGGGGGTATACATGCAACTTTATCTATTAGAGAAAAAACTAATAGTGTTGTTTATTATTAATACATTCAAATATGTTATATTAATATATATTATATCTTTGTTTTGAGCAATAGTGTTATTTGAATGTTTTTATGAGTGAAAGTGCAAAGCCATAAAGACATGCATTTTATATTTTAGATTCATGTTTGGTTGTTTTATACGTTTTTTGAGCTTTGGATTGTTAGATATTGTGCTATTATTGGTATTTGTTTAAATATTTTTGCTTGAAATCTAGGAATTGTAAACACTATATAAGATTAAAAATAGCTTGTTTTCTAGTAAGAAAAAATCGAATAAAAACCGAAACCGAACCGATTTAATGTTAAAAACCGAAAAACCGAAACCGAAAAAACCGACACCAAACGGTTTGTAGTTTTCAAAAACCGAAATATATGGTTCGATTTTTGGTTTTACCATAAAACCGCCCAATGCTCACTCCTAGACAATATTGACAAACTACAAAAATTGTTTTTGCGGTTTAATCTTCTAATAATGAATTATATAGTCATGTTATAGTGTTAATAGCTAACATGGCACACCACGTTACTTATCACACAATGCACTACATCTTGAGGAGTAAATTGCAAAAATCGTCCTTGTGGTTTGGTAAAATTGTACGTTTCGTCTTTGTGGTCCATTAAGTGCAAAGATGGTACGTATTTTCTACTGTTACGTGCACTTTAGGTCTTTCATTTTAACCGGCGTTAATTGAGTTCCGTTAATAGTTACACATTAGCCCTTTTGGCTAACGATCGTTGCAGCGTTCATCCTTTACCGTTGCAGTGGCCATCCTTGTTTAAAGGCCGTTTATAATTTAACGTTTTCATCCGTTTGTTTACGTTTTTGGCCGTTTCTTTACATTTTCGTCCGTTTTTTACGTTTTCGTTCATTTTTTTATGTTTTCGTCCCTTTTTTACGATTCGGTCCGTTTCTTTACGTTTTCGTCCGTTTTTTTACGTGTTGGTCCTTTTTTTACGTTTTCCTCTTTTTTTTTTTACGTTTTCATCCGTTTTTACGTTTTCGTCTGTTTTTTATACGTTTTCGTCCGTTTTCTCGTTTTCGTCCGCTCTTAAACGTTTTCGTTTGTTTTTTTACGTTTTCTTATATAAAGAAAACGGACGAAAATGTAAAAAAAATGACGAAAACGTTAAAAAACGTACGAAAACATTAAATTATAAACGGCCGTTAGTAAAGGATGGGTGCTGCAATGGTAAAGGATGAACGCTACAACGATCGTTAGCCAAAAGGGCTAAAGTGTAACTATTAACGGAATTCACTTAACGCGGTTTAAATGAAGGACCAAAAGTGCACATAACAGTAGAAAATACGTACTATCTTTGCACTCAATGAACCATAAGGATGAAACATGCAATTTGGCCAAACCACAAAGACGATTTTTGCAACTTAATCATATATGGAGCTTTTAAAGCATGGTAGGGGTGTTCAGAGTGCGTTTAAAAAAAAAAATCTAAAAATTGAACCAAACTAAAACCGAATTATCTTGTTTTATGTTCAAAATTGATGTGCGATTTCATAGTCATTTACGGTTTGATTTCGGCTTTAGCAAAATAAAAACCGAACTGAATTAAAAAACGAGTTAGAATTATATATATTATCTTATATATAAAAAATATAATAAATATTAAAATATCCAAAAATTCAGTTCTTTGAATGGATTATTTTGGTTTCACCCAACAACATTTGGTTTTCACTAGAATAATTAACGGAACTAGATCTCAATGTAATTTGGTTCAGTTCATTTAGATTTCATCCGAAAAGTTTTAAAAACCGAATAATACGAAACCAAACAATTCGAATAACGCGAACAACCCGATAACTGAATCGATGAACACCCTTAAACCCGCAAACCCAAATATATACAACTTTCATTTTTTTAGAAAAATATAACACGGAGTAACTAAATTTAAAGATTATTGAATATAACTAGCTAGCAACAAAGGCATAGTTCTTTTATACAAACCGTAAAATGTATTGGTTTGATTTTTTTGTCAAATTTTCTTCAGTTTTTGACATGGTCAAATTTTGGAACTTAGAATTTTCGCCCTATAGTAGTTCTTAGCAAGACATGCATGTACTCGCCAAAGCCTTCGTCGCCCGTTCTACTTTTCTTTGTAGTGACAAGCTTGATATATGTTTACGCAGTACATAACACATTAGCAAATCAAAACTACAATATAAACAAATCCCCATTTGATAGACTAACATAAACTCTTTAACTGTTTTTGGCATCATGGGGTCGCATATGTGTGATACAAAGACCAAAGGAAAAGACATTATAGTATGAATTACGATATAGTCTTCAAATATAATATTAATCTCCAAAACTAAAATCAACAATAATATATCATCATAATTAGCAAGTGTCAAAGACTAAAGCCTGCTGCTAATAAGTAGCAACTCAACAATGATTGATGTTGCCGTTGTCTTCTTGATGAGTTGCTTCCAAGTTGCGGCATACATACTTCCTTTTTATTAACCTCGTGTAGTCGAAAAAGTTACATGCAAACAGGATGGCTGTGAATACATATACGAATAAATACCGGATCCATGGGAGTCTGTGGTGGATGAGGGCCACCCAACTCAAACATGAGAGGAGCAAGAACTCATATTCTTTTTAACATTGCAGCGAGACTTAAACGTGCACCTTTAATATAATACCACTTGTATAAAGTTAGTACGTGCAAGTGATGCATACTCCATCTTAGTATGTCGAGATTGAATCTCATCCATGCTTTGCCCCAAAAAGATGTATATGCTGTTCAAATGAGACTTATCTTTAGTATGTTAAGTTCCATTTAACAAATTTTACCGGTCCAAAAGACCAAGATGTAAAACTTTTTAGCTCTAATCAATATATTCTTCGCTCAAAGCGGTATGAACAGCAATCTTAATCAAACTTATGTATTTAGTTTTGACCAGAACGTGCAACTTCTTTGATACGATATTCAAACATTATAGCAAAAAGCAAAATGTACTGCGTCGTAATTTATCAAAAGTATGCATGCGCAAATTAATAATCCATACAGCCATACTGTAACTTAAGTTATCATCAAGCCAAACAAATAAAGAACTATGAACAACACAAACAGATGAAACATGTAGGTAACATTTTCTATAATTTGAAAAATCCCTCAGAGCTAAGTTAATGATTTTCAAATACTAATTTTATAATTACAACAAACGCTTGATATATAAAACGGGAACAGAATTTAGTAGTGAATTCAGTCATGGATGTGATTTGAGCTATTAGGCACGAGTAGATGTTCAGGTACATCTTCAACATCTGTAATGTCAATATCTTTAACACCAACATGCAACAACCAATGATCGACGATGGTGCATCACATTATCCATTCAATTTCTCCTCACCGTCATCACATTGGATGATTCAAGTAAGGATGCCTTTCTCCGAAGTTCTCTTACTTGATGGAATTCATCATTATGAGCCTATCTCTGGTCCTTAAAGCTTGCACTCCTGCCTATTTCAGAACCTGTAAGAATATTTAAAGTCGCAAGTCATACTGTTGAACACATTATATATAGAGGATATAATAATGTATATATAGTCATATAATAATGGTTTCAAGCCTTCAGAAATGTGGAATTCCATCTTATAGTGTCAGAGAGATGTGTGCAGGACCTCATCCCGGTATTTCTTTTGTAAATTTTAAAAACATTGATCATTCCTTAAAATGCACACAAGGTTTGATACACCCAATCTAATGCCTAAGAAAGCCGAAATAACACGCTATAAATGAATTCAAATTGAGGAAGAATGATGTTTCAACTCACCATCAACATCAGCCATACGATGATAGGAGTCTTTGGTACTGTTATCTTTTGACGCACTGTTATCTCTCATAAAACTTGGTTCTTTGTGTTAAAAGATTAATCATATAAGATGTTGTGAAACATAAAACACATTTGTACTTCTTTCAACTTTTCATGACAGCTGCAAGGGCAATATTATATCATCAATTAACACATTACGTCCATAAACTATGCAGCTATCGTATATAGCTATTAGTACCAATTGAAATCCAGTTGTCACTGAATTAACATACTCGTAACTGCAAAGTTCCTATATGAAGAACAGATTTTTCCTTTCTAAACATAACTTGGCCAATCCATTATCACACCAATTGAAATACAGGCTCAAAGATCAAAAGCAAGTGAAAATCCGATCACAATCATAAGCGAGTCTCGTCCACTTGCTTTAAACCCATTTTTATAAGAAAAACAAGTTCACACGATGAGAGGAATACTAATATGTAGCACATTCAGATGCTCCAACCAATTATTAGAGAATAAATATTAGAGAATAAATAGGCCCAAGCCTATACAAATCACACGACTAACACCAATTATCTGCATAAAGTAAGTAAGAAACGGTCTCTACAGGAGTAATCTTTCCCATGCTCTGTATTTTTAATCTACAGTAAGTGGCAGGATTTATATCATGTTATTTTATATTGGCATACGAATCAAAACTAATAGGAGACACAATATGGATTTATGTTACTGCCCCTACCTTATACTTGCATGCCTAAGAGAGAAGGGCCAGTACAAGCTATCTATGTTCCCTAACTTAAACAATCATATACCATGTTAAGAAAATTACCTCGATGATCTCAAGCGAAATAGACAAGGTTTAAGTCACTGATAGACACTTAAAAAGGTTACTGATGTTTGGATGCTCACCAATACCAGTGACAAATAAATCACCCTACAGCAACTTATATTAGTCAGATAAGTAATGAAAGCAAACGAGGATCGATATTCTATTGTAGTAAGAAATTACCAGACTCACGGTCTTAAGCAGTAGACAACTGGGTAGGAGTTGTCGAAGTTCTTTTCTTTCGAAGCATATGTTTTGCACAGATAAGCTTGTAGGACTGCGAAATCCATTGAATGTTGGTGAAGGTTTGACAAAACAGCCAGCGAGACATAGGTCTGTTAACGGATGGAACGTAAAGAGATATAAGGGACTATATCCCTCCTGATTATAAAAAATAGTTTTAATTTCTTGACGGTATTTCTTAGTGCCAAATTTCATACTATATGTTCAATCTCATCATAGTAACCATCTATCTCCATGGTTAGAGTGAATTCATATATTGGACCCTCATGCATTGAAAGAACTTGGTTTATACAACATAAACTGTGTAATATGCACATAAAATAAGTCTACTACACATTAGTTGAAATTGAAAGTTATAACAATTTCCTCCTCTCAATCATCTCTTTTTTGTGCCTTTCTAAGGAAGATGCATGAATTTTAAAAATGAGAAATGATATGTACACTGTTGTTTTTTATTTATACACACAGATTTGGTGTAAACTTACAATCAGATCCTCAATGACTTATATCAATTTCAAAAGTCAACCCATATATCCATGACCTTCAATGATATTCCATTTCAAATACTGGATTTGCCCAAAAGATTGCAACAACAAAGTCGGAGATAATTAGAATACGTCAGCATTTAAAACGGTAGACATAAACTTTCAGAACATCAATCAATTTACTAAAACTTAAAAGACAAATGGACTGAATACATATTACTTGCAGTTTCATCATAAACTTTCAGAAGAGTCGCTTGTATCACTTTCAGAGGAGTCCTTCAGAATAGAAATCACCTTGACAGACAAAGAGGCCTTGTAGAAATTTGACACTTCATTCATAGTAATCATGGATTGTGTGTGGTATTTGTCTTTGTTACTCCAACTGAAAACCATTTCCTCCAATTCATTTCCATGCTCAAGTAAGAATCGGGCTATAGCTAAGGACACCTTTTCTCTATTAAATTCTGATAACTCGACCCTTTTCAGGTGAAGTGCCAATGTTCCTGTTTCAACTTTATCTAAATCCTCAATGAAATCGTCAGCATCGTCATCGAAGTCAGGACCATTCCAATCCTAGATTATAAAAAAACCATAAATTACGTCAACTTCGTTTAAATCATTCTTTTGGTGAAAGGTTAACTAATATATTATCACCAACAAATAACAAATTACAACCTTAAGACTGCAATAAAAGAAAAAACAATTCCAAAATCATTCAACTATATTCTATGACAAAGACAGGAAACTCTACTTCAAACCAAGTCTCAGCAATACAACTAACTCGAATTCCATAACTAGAGCAACTACTGCAACAAAGTAGAGCAGCCAAGCAGAACCTTTAATCACAAAACCAAAATCCAAAAAGACAAGCAGATCCAAGTGACTACATTTCCTATACCAAGCACTACAAACAATACACCAGGTAGCAGCTTGATTTGAATCCTTGAGATAATGTTTTTGGGATTCTTTAAAAGGGTATTATATTGATCTAGTTATGCTAAATGAAGTTGTTGATGCTTGCAGAGGATACATATATTTAGATCACTCCAGTAACAATCCGAATTATTGGATACTATAATTTGGGAGGTATTAAGCAATAAGCACATGAACATACTTTAGTGCAACTTTCAACACGTTCAACCCATTTGACGAGTTTCCACTTTCCACTTAAGCTAATGTATTTTCTTATACCAAATTGACCCCTTACATAATTCATAAAACCAAATCAAGTTCAACTTCCACCTCTAGTTACACAGCAAATATGTAGCCCAAGAATATTAGTTGTGCAGTTTTAAAGTCAGACATAAAGCTTTTAATAGGCCACCAGACCTTGGCTATTTTGGCACATCCAAATATCTTTAGCCTATCTAATATTTTATATACTTGTTTATATGTGTATGCAAAGAATAAAAAGTACAAATGTAATCCATGGAGCTTCAAAAATATTTTACAGAAAATTATCTAAAATCTGAGATGACGAAGAATACCTCATCATTACAAATGATCATATGAAGAGACTCGAGATTCGGTGAACGCTGGAGAGCATAGACGAGTACATCTGTATCGTAGGAAGGCAATTCAATCTTCAACGTCTTCAAATTAGGAAGAGACGGGAAAACATCCGAAAGGTCGAAATATTTAATTGACTATGACAGCAAACAAAATTTTAGAATAACTATTCATGGTAAAACCAATAATAGCATAACATAACTTAAAGCATAACTAATTTAGTTGGTTGCTTAATCTTATTCTCAACACAGTCTTGGATGAACGTTTTAGTAATTATTAATAGGCATAATTATTCTAGTACAGAAAAGAACATTTATCAAGTAATTTCAAAGATCAAACCACATATATAGGTGTCAACGAATCATGAAGAAAGAGATAGGAATTTACCCGAATGAAATCCCAGTTGATCGACAAATATTCCACGTGAGAAACTTTAGCAAACAACTCACACATGGTGGTGCAAAAAATATCATCCTCCCCCGACTCGTAATCTTCTGTGTTTTTTACTTCAATCACAGCTTTCTTCAAGGATTTTACGTCTAATGAAAAAAGATTAGCCATATAACCACTATACTCCAAATACACAAGTTTTGGGCATAAGAGCTTTAGCCTTTTACATAAACTCGATTCTTCATCCAATCCGTGATTATTAATTATCAGAGTCTTGAGATTCGGACACGAAATATCTAGATAATCAAGGTTTTCTGTTGAGCAGTCTATTAAACTTAACTCCTCAAGAGACGGGCAGTTTACCAAAAACGAGTGTACTAAATCATGTTCTAGTAACTCAACATTAACCAACTCAAAAATCTTAAGTGTCTTGCTACCCGTGAAACTTTCCAAACTTAACGAACTTCCAGACAAATCCAGCTTCAATACCTCCAATGAAGCACAATCCACCAAACAACGTGGCAACATGACATCGTCCTTGACCCAAATTGCCAAGTCAAGCTGTTTGACGTTTTGCATAACAACGAGATCAATCCACTGCCCAACGGTCGACATATCATACTGCAGCGGACATTTCAAAGTAAAACTATCCAAATCAAGTGTTCTGTTTGCTAAAACCCGATCCACAAACTCTTTAAATTCATTCTTATGGAATAATGTGTATGGCTCCTCCTTTACTTTCCGGGTGAAATTTATGTTCAAAGATGGAACTGAAGTCCACAAATACTTCCATCGTGTAGACAAAATGCTGTATCGAACGACTTCTTCAGTTGAATTAAGACGCGAAAGTATCGAGTGTAGAATCGGATCCGGTAAGTTGCTAATGTGATCAACTTTTTTACTCACCATTGTTCGGTTGGATTTCTTCCCCCTTTTTTTAAGTGATTTTAACCGCAGACGTTTCATCAAACACTTTGTGTGCAACAGAGAAATGAAAGTGTGTAAAATTTCGCGCCAAAATTATTTAAAAAAATAGACACACACGCACAAAACAATGATTCTGTTTTGCTAGATTTCTACTTAAAGACGAAATAAACTCAAATTTTTAATCAAACATTTTCAAGGAAACAACGTTTTTTGTTTGGGACTCAATGTTGTAATACTGCTATGTTTTATAAAATCAGTTTTATAGTTATACATTGAAGATAAGATTTGGCCCTCATAATTTGAAATAGTTACACTTTCACCCTTCTAATCTAATAGTAACTTATATGTTACGGAATTACTTCTCTTACTTGAGTACACTTTTTTATCTTTAATTATGACAAAACAATATATTCTGTGAATAATTGCTAGTTTTTTATGCATGCTTTGAATATATATATATATATATATATATATATATATATATATATATGTATTTTGCGTTTTAATATATATCAAAACACATTAATTATAGAGGAAACTACACCATTCGTCCTTTGGTATCGTTTCAAGTTTCGTCCCTTGACCAAAAATTGCATCGTTGGTCCTAGCTAATCGTTAGTCATCGTTGGTCCTACACTAAACTAACAAGCCTATTTAAGTCGGTATATTTGTTTTCCCACCCTAACTAAAATCTTAACCCTTATCCCCTTGCCAACCCACACCCCCTTCCCTGAAAAACACACCATGTCCCTCAAAACCAGATTTGTTCACCATCACCATTAAAAACACACCACGATCTAAACCACTCACACACAAAAAACAAAACTTCAACATATTCACCAATACTCTCTTGATCCAAACATAATAAAAACATAGACTCCTAGTAATCACAGATTCATCACAAAACCCTCACAAAAAAAAAAAAAATCATCAAAAATCAAATCGAACCACCCCCCATAAACCTATATATGTTATTAGGGATTAGGGTTTGTTGTAATTAGTTTGTAATATAAGTTATGTTCAAGATTATTAGGGTAAAAAGAAAGGTTCAAACATGAATTAATCGAACCACCCCGGACCTAATGTTTCATCCGATGTAACTATAAACCCGCGATCGGTTAGTGTAAATGACCAACAACAATGAATAACAACATCATCATCAACCTAGTATTAAGTCTCGGTCACATATGTCGGTGAGTTCGGGCGATGTTGATGTTATGTTGAAAGATGTCCCAATGGCGGACCGACATGTTTTGTTTCTAAAGAAAGTTGAGATTGTGGGATTGTTTTTATTTTACGGATGCGGGGAAGAATGTTAAGGAGAAGGAGATTAAGAAGCGAAATTTGTTGGAGCTTGTGGATTTGGTTGATCGGGTTCTAGTAAAATGAATGAGATTATGCGATGTGAAATGGTTAAGATGATATCCGCAATATTTTTAGGTGTTTGCCTCCATGAGCTCATGAGAATACTGCATTTGAGAGTCTTGACTCAAGAAGATGATATGTATTGGATCCGTGGCCACATTTGCGACTTGTTTATGAGTTGTTGTTAAGATATGTTGTGTCGATCGATCTGGATACTAAGATAGCGAAAGATATTTGAATAATTCGTTTGTGTTGAACTTGCTTGATTTGTGGAGATATATAAAATTGACAAGGAGATGATATTGAAATTTGTGGGTGGCCGGAATTTGAGGAAGGTGGCTGGAAAATAAAAGTGGGGAGGTAAAGATGATATGTATAAAGAAAGAAGATGAAGTGTGAAATGACAAATATACTCTCGACTTAAATAGGCTTAACGCCCGTTAGTCCAATCAGTTAGTGTGAGGGACCAACGATGACTAATGATTCGCAGTTAAGGACCAACGATGCAATTTTTTTGGTCAAGGGACGAAACTTGATGGTCAACGTATACCACAAAGACGAACGGTGTAGTTTACTCTTAATTATATGACCGCTTTAATTCAACTTCTGATAATAGCCGTAGATTAAATCTCACAAGGCTTTTAATTAGAGTGTGACATCTGTGTTTTTATCGTGAGGCCGCACAACACCGGATTATTCTCTTAACAGAAAGTAGGGGTGAGCATGGTTCGGTTTGGTTCGGTTTTTGTATAAAACCGAAACCGAACCAAAATTTTCGATTTTGATTTTTAGAAACCATTCGGTTTCGGTTTGTGTCAGTTTGGTTTTTCGGTTGTCGGTTTTGTTCGGTTTGGTTTTTCGGTTTTCGGTTTCTATACGACTTATCGAGCTTTTCTTTTTCAAAGTAGATTTGACATATATCATACAATAGAACCATATCTTAAACCGGTATAACTGATACTAAAGCGGGTAAAGAACTGTCTTAAATCAAGTGCCAACATTCTCAAAGTTGCTTCCAAGTTCCAAGGATTTGTTAGAGCTTGAAAGGTGCTGTCAAACAATTGAAGGGTGTGTAAGCGAAAAAAAATGATGTTGAAACAAGTTCTTGAATCTTTTGATTTAATTGCACCATCTTCAACGAGAACAACCATTAACATTCAAACTTAATGTGTTCTTGTGACATTTATATACCCATTTTTTAACCTTAAAGACATTTGTGTTATGTATATTGTTATGAAATAAAATATTAGCGAGTTATCACATTTGAAATGCATCGTTGTAACGGTAATGTAAAAGGAAGATATCGAGATAAAGACTTATTTTATTTATGAACAACAAGGCAAGAGATATTATTTCGACTTTAAATGTCGGTTTGGTTTCTATTGGTCGGTTTTAAAGTTAAACCAAACCGAACCAAAAACTTCGGTTTTCAAATATAAAACCGAACCGTCGGTTTTTCAATCGGTTTCGGTTTTTGGTTTCGGTTCTTGGTTTTTTGGGTTTACGTTCGGTTTTGGTTTCTTGCACCTAATGAAGGCTAATTTTCCCATCTTGTACCGAGATACACATGATTATTTCCTTCTTTATTCAAATTATGGTGCCCATATTATAGATTAGATTACTAACTTTTAATTTTATTCGATTTTGAGTGGGAGTAGTTAATTTTCAAATGATGTATGACCTTTTCCTTTTTTTTTTTTTTTTATAAATACTAAATTAATCACGAAGCAAAATTTTCAGTTTTACTAGTTTCAAATATCTTTCATTTGAGTAAATTACACCGTTCGTCTCTTGTGGTTTGCGTTGACCGCAGAGTTTAATCGTTCGACCAAAAAGTTGCACCAGACGTCCTTAAGTGTGAAACGTTATGCACTGCTCGTCCCTCCGTCCATCCAGGCCACCATTCCACTAACGCGGTTAATTCACTTAACCCATGAGGGCATATCCGTCATTTCCAAACCCCCACAAAACCAGATTTTTCTTTCTCTTTCACACACTTAAAACACACACAACTCTCTCAACTCAACCCAATGGAAAGTCCCATCATCAACAGTAGAAGAAGCAGTGCCTCAAACTCACCCGAATTCGAATTCTGGACAACCCAACCCCAACTCCACCAGTCAAAACCACCCACCTGATAAAAACCATCATCAAGATTTCACTAAAAACACAGTACCCACATACCCAGATGAAAAAGATCATCAAGAATCCACAAACACACAAAACCCAGATAAAAAAGATCATAAAGATGACACCTTTGAGTCACGAGTTGATTCGTTTTGAGTCGGGTTTTGGCTAGAAAAACGTGGGAAACAACTTTTTAATGAAAAATTAATCATGCCAAGTTAAAAAAAAAATTATTTTTTTTTCTTTCTTGTGCCTCGACAACAAAAGCAACAACCATGGAAACACTATCATAATCCATTCACATCAATACTAATTACTCTATCAATTCAATTAGCATAAAAATTTAAGCTAACATCATTTTTGTTAATTTCATAAATCGAAAAGAATTATATATAAAATTTCGAAATTAATAAAATGTGATTACAATGAAATGGATTGAGGAAGAAACAAGAATATATTCTTACACTATTTTTATGAACACCGAACACAAAACTCCAATTGGAGGTGACCCGGTTCGATTTAGACCAATTAACTTCGGGATAGCTTCTCTTCACCCAAGAATAAAACTCCTCAATCAATTTCAAAAGCCCTTTGATTAGTGGAACCCTAATTTTTCGAATTGAATAAGAAGTTGATGAATTATTCTTCTGAGCTTAAATCTCTTTGTAGATGAGAGACTAGGAGTATGTTTGTGACCCTCTTGAACCTTCAAAACATGTCTCTACCCATTTTAAGCATTCTTCCCACCTCTTTCATCCACGTATGGCTTCTATAAGGTAGACCTTGATGTACTAGAGGAGCCCTCGTTATCATCTTTTGGAAGAAGAGAAAGGAGATGAAAATGATAGATCAATCTTTCTTGTTTGACCTATGATTTGAGGATGATAGATAGAGATGGTGATAGTTTCTATGTTTTTGGGACGAGCGTTACATATCAGGAGAAAGAAGAGAACAGATTGAGATATATGAGGTGGGCTGCTATTTACCAAGAAGGAAAAGTTTTGGTATTGGAGGTGGGAGAGATAAGGAGCAGTGTACCCACCCAAAAGAGAAGATAGCACAAATCTGCTATAAGGGAAACAAAAGACAAAAATAAAAAAATAAAAGTGGAATCCTTGCACTGTTCGTCCTTATGGTGTTGAAATGACGATTATCTACCTCGTGTTATGAAACTTAACGACCGTTAGTGGGCCGATGGACGGAGGGACGAAGCAGTGCATAACGCTTCACACTTAGGGCGTCTGGTCTGTTTTTTTATTAAAGGACTAAACTCTGCGGTCAACGTAAAACACAAGCGACGAAGTGTAATTTACTCCTTTCATTTTAATGGCAAGCAATAAGTCTTTTGTTTCATCTCCCATGGTTGATAATTGTGTGAGTAATGTGTTTTTCAAATCAACTAAAATTGAAGTATAAAATAATGTTTGAATTAAATTTGTTTCACCGAAAAGTTTCACATATAGAAGTATTTACTTTTAGTGTATATACATGATATGTAGAAGATACATATTTTGCATAAAAGCATGTAAAGCTTGATAATAACTAGAGTCGAGCTTATATAAACTCGAGCTCCGCTTGATAAACATTTCGAGCTCATTTTATGGGGCTTGAGGCTCGACTTGATCGAGCTCGAGCTCGAGTTTGTTAGCGTATACGGTTTACACAGTTACACGACAAAAGCTCGACCGGTTTACACCTCTAACTGCGACTATGATAACAGAAAAAATTCGTACCTCAAAGCCTCAAAGAACATCACCCAAATCATTTATTTTAATTAGGAAAATTATTTTAAACAACATATTTTCACACATTGCAACCATGAGACTCGAACCTAAACCTTTGATACCACCTAAACAAAGCCGGTACAAGTGAATCCTACTCCAAATTGGTATGACGAGATCGAATTTCATCAGCATTTTGACCCAAAATCGAAGCCAACTTATAAACCACCATCTCAAATAACACAAACAACGCTCCTTCATAAACACTTCCCATCGGTAACAGCGATGGTCCTTCTACTCCCACCCTACCACCATCATCATCATGATCATTCGCCATAGTCTGAGCTGCAACATATGCCACCACATCTGCATACTTCATACACGATCCTGTCTCCGGCTGTGCAGTTAACACCAACACTCTACCACCATTAGCTTTCGCAACACCACATATAGCATCAACTGTCGAAAATCCACCTGGTCCAGCAGACGCGATAAGGAGATCAGTGGATGTCACCAACGCAGTGAGCCGAAAGACCCAAGTGTGCAAGCCTCATGCATAAAGCTTTCATCATTAGGCCTTCTCGGCCTACACCGTGGACAAAGACTTTTCCACTACGGGCTGCAGCGGAGGATATTTCGTCCACGGTGATTTGTAATGGAGACGGGGTTGTGGGTGTGGCAAATACAGAGCTGATTTGATTGCAGATTTTGGTTGCCAGAGTTGACATGGAATCAGTGTTTCTTTCCTCCATTGATGAATGTTGGGACATGTTTTTTCTTGACCTCTATTGAACATGCCTCTTATCTATCTAGTCACGTGCATATCACGAGGAAAGAGGCATTATCTATACTCCTTTATAAAGAGTTTGAGACATTCTAAATATAGTAGTCTTAAAATTTTTAAGACCAAAAATATTTCCATTAAAAGAAAGTTACTTTTTCTAAGCATAATAATTAAGCATATATATAAATTTAAAAATAATTAATGTATTAAATTTCATATCAGAATATCCTTCAATATTGATGTATTCATTTAAACCATACGAAGACATGTAAAAATGTAATAAATTAAAATACATAATTCACGGAAATTAAAATACGTAAAGTTATTCTTTAAAAAAACATATATATTTAAAAATTTTGCTCATTATAAAATAGTTCTGCAGACTGCATGGCCGCATCACTTGTGCAGTCTTTCTAGTTATTTTATAAGTTTTGGTTTGAATTAAAAGTTTTGATATCTGAAATGAGATTTATCTCAAATATTTTGCCCAATATTTTATGCTGATGTGAAGTTCCACTAAACAAAAGTTACCTGATGTGAAGTTCCACTAAACTAGGGCCGAGCATAATAGATCGCGGATCGGACCGAACCGAAAACCAGACCAAACGTATTTCGATTCGGTCATCAGATCACCCTTTTCCCCATACTCGGTCCTTAGTCCGGATTGGTCTTACGCAAAACCGGTCATTTTCTCCATATTCGGTCCTCGGTCCGGTTCGGCATACGCAAAACCGGCCATTATGCTTTTTTGGACCGGACCAAACCGACGAACTGGACCAGACATTTCAGTCCGGTGTTTTGGGCCAAATCGGTTTTCGGTCCGGTTCAGTTTTGGTAGGTCCGGTCCGGTTTTCGGACCGTGCTCAGCCCTAAGTGTATACACAGCAATCTTAATCAAACTTGTGCATATAGTCGTGACCAGAACGGGCAATTTCTTATATACGATCATTCAAAACATAAAAGCAAAGAGCATAAACTGCATAACTGATCAAAAGTATACATGTCCAAACAAACAAAGAACTATGAACAACAGAAATAGAAGATCTGATTCAGGAATCAAAGCTGGTAGGTAAGATTTTCTAGAATTTGAAAATCCCGCAGACTGCTAAGTTAGCGACTTTCAGATACTCATTTTACAACAAAAGTTTTAGCAAACTTATAACAGGAACAGAATTTACTAGTGCATTCAGTCATGGATGTCAGTGATTCAAGCTACTAGGCTGGAGAAGAAGATTTTTGAGGATGAGGTTCACGTACATCTTCGACATCTGTAATGTCAATATCTTCCACACCAACAGCCAATGATGATGGTGTATCACTTTCCCCACTCAATTTCTCTTCATCGTCATCATTGGATGATTCATGTAAGGATGCCTTTCGCCGAAGTTCTCTTACTTGATGGAATTCATCATAGTGAGCCCGTCTCTGGTCCTTGAAGCTTGCACTCCTGCCTATTTCAGAACCTGCAACATCATTTAAAGCCGCAAGTCATAATGTTGAACACTTGAACATTTAAATCCGAAGCAAAAAATACAGTGTAACGTATCCTTCTAATGATCTCAATATAGCCTAATGGTTTTCTCATGCTTATAAATCAAAACTGAATTGATGGGAAAATCAATAAAAGTCAAAATTGACCTTTTAAAACTTTTTGCAATTAAAAACAAGTATTACTCGGAAACATGATGCAAGATTGACTACAATAATCTGATGATAAAAGAAAAGTTAAAAGAAGAACCTTCATTATCTTCATCCATAGCATCCACTTCATCATCTGACGTTGTCCAGCCAGAGGTGCGTGAGTTATTGTTACTATTCGCAGAGATCATATCATTGAACACCGAAGGAATTGATTCAGAACGCTCAGTATCATCATCATCCTTATCAGACAAACAAGGATTTCTTACAGGAGACAAAGATCCTACACAACATTGCAACTATAAGAAAATTTTGAAGCTTAAAAGATACCAGTTTATGCCTTTTATATTTGGACTAAGTGATGACTCATATCAACATTCAAACAGCTATTTGGGAAGGTATTGTAGCTGATATGGTGAGATACCCTATGACAAATAACATTTGGAGTGTCCTAAGAACACTATTGCTAGCTGCCTCGATCTACAGTATTTAACATGAAAGAGATTTCAGACTGTTCAAAGGTAAGGTAAGGGCGTAAGGCCGGATGATGTTGTGCTCAATAGTGTGATTGAGTCAGTCAGATTCAAGTTGAGTACATTACATGTGAAGAATTCATTAGCTGTGCAGAATGTTGCTAAATAATGAAATGTGCACAGATCGGATTCTTTGCTGGAACAGGGTTCTTTGGGATACCATTTGGATGGGGGCTAGTGAGTCATAAGATAGGACTACTTGGCCCTTAACAAATGGCTGTCCCAAAAGAGTGATCACAAGATGGTTGAATAAAAAAAGGTGTTAGTTTGCTTGGTCTGTCTTGGAATGGTTTGTGTGTTGTGATTAGCATGAATCTTCATTGTAATTTGTTTATAGCTACATGTAGCGATTCAAAGAGTCTGTCTTTTGATTACTATAGGTTAGTCACATAATTTTGGTATAATATATAACTTTCGCCTTTTACCAAAACAAAATAAAAACATATGCAATTTCATCATGGATTGAAAATGCATAATAACTGTATAGTACTATCATGGTTTGTGTACAGGACTGTCATTATTTATGAAAGAAAGTTACAACTTTCGTTTACTTTTTCCTCATCCCAGTGGTTAATGCATTGCTCTGACTTTCAGCATGGCTTGTTAACCTTTCATAAATCTAGAAACTAGTTTTACGTATTTTGTTAATCTTAAAAACACTGATCACTCAGTAATAACAGATCAGGACAAGGTATAACCTAATGTCTAAAAAGAGCTAAAACAAGACAATATAAATGAATTCATATTGAGGAAGAAAAGATGTATCAACTTACCATCATTATCAGGCATATGATGATAAGGAGTCTTTGGTTCTGTAATCTTTTGCCTTACAGGTTTGTTGGATTCGATTTCAGATAGTTTCTCCTCGTCCCACCTAACAGATCTCCTCCTGCTTATAAGAAACGATAACATGAGCACGTATCTACCCAAGAAACAAATTACAGCGCTAACAGACTCTAACAACTAACACATATGAATACTAGATTAAGAGCAGATGTGATAGAATGTTACCCTATGTCTCCCATTGTAGACATTTTGAAAGCTGAGAATCACCAGCGGCTGAGTTGGCAGTTAGCTGTGACAAAAAAATACATGCACGTCAAACTTGGTTGTTTGTGTTAATGAAGACTAACAATCACATAATACAGGGATCTGTATAAAAACTTGTAATGAAATACGAAAGTAAGCATGAAGAATTAACCATACAAACAAAACTATACTTTCTTTCTGAAGTGGTCATACAGAGTATTGCTATAGACAGATTTTGCAAAGACAAGTTCAAGTAGTCGGGCTCTACTGATATTACAAAGTACAAACACAAAACGAAACATGATTTAATGTTGGTCTTCATTAACAGACTTTTCATGAGCAATGTTGTATGTAGCTTCAATCAATGCTATGACGTGTATGCAGAGGCGGAACTCTTTGGGGCAGGGGAGGGTCCCGGCCCCGCCAAAATTTGCGGCACCTAGTGTAAATATTATAGGTTTTAGGGGTAATTTAGTTGAGGTTAGAAACAAATCTCCGATTCGGCCCCCCAAAAATAAATGGTCAAGTTTCGCCACTGCGTGTATGCAAAGCTATGGTTGATGGTTACTAGTACCATTGTCGTCACTCTATTAATATAACTGCAAAGTTCCTATATGAAGGCTCTTAGGCTCATTAAGGTATACAGTAATATTCAATTTTATTTTTCAAGCTTAACGCCATCAATCACTGGATTCCTAAAAAGCTTACAGGCGCGCAGATATCATAAAAAGTACTAGGAACTTACTTTATAAGGAGTGTAAAATAGTCATATAAGCAACCATAGAAATAAAAACGCTGAAACTGGACTAGAAAAAACAATGCAAAAGGCACTTAATAATAATAGTATAGTAGCATTTAACAAATTGATAACCATGAAATTGTAACAAGTTGAAAAAGAAACAATAGATCACATATAAGTTAAACTAATAATGTTTTAGCAGGATCTAATATAAAATCAGAATGAATAAAGACTAGCAATAATAATAAATAAATTATATTCCGATGATAAAAAATAAAAAGGGAATAAAATGAGCCGGAAATTGGTCTACCGTTACGGTGACGAAAAGATCTGTTTGTTTTACAAGCCGGAAACAGATATTTTTATTTCTTTCTCTTTTTCTTTTCTTTCCTTTACATTATTTGCCTTTTCTTCTTTTCTTTTTTTACTACTTTGTGCATTTTCAAAGACGTCAAATAATATACTACCATTTTTAGTAGTAGTACTGAAAGAATCCATTCCGGAACCGAATAGAATCGATTAAATCGATTGAACCGGACCGAACCGACTTTTTTCGGTTCGGTTTTGGTTAGATATTTATTTCGGTTTTGTTGGTTTGGTCGATTCAACTTTTTTGTTTTTTCATTGAAATTGAATCAACCGAACCGAGTTATTCGGTTCGGTTTCGCTTGATATATATTTTCGGTTTAGTTTTTCCTTTTTAGTTTTCGGTTCGGGTCGGTTTTTGTCTGTTCGAGTCGGGTTTGACCCAATGCTCACCCCTATTTAGTAGTATATCCTAGTTTAACAGATGGGATATCGGGTATGTTTGGCAAAAACAGATGTTGATACTGTTATTTTTGTTAGAAAAAGTTAAAATTGTAGCTTTTTTCGTTGATATTTGACAAACTAGTTGTAATTACAGATTAAAAGTGTAAAATGTGAAATATAATCTTTAAAATCTTTTTAGAAGCTGGTTAATGTAAATTATTTTTTGGAAATTTATATCTCTAATATATTTCATAATTTTTGTCGTCCAAACAGAAATTATTTTTCTAATGTATTATCTTTTTTAGCAAAAGAGTTTTAAGCTCTTAGAATATTTCATGATGTGTCGCGCCAAACATGCCCTAAAATCTTGAGTAACAAAAAGTTTACTAATACCAATCCCAACCGTGACGCGTCAGGTTGTGTGTCACCTTAGCGCCAAATCAACACTTCTCAAACTGACACGCATTTGCTACTAATGGTGCTTCTCTTTCTTTGTATGTCGTTACACAAATACATCTCACACAACACACACACACACAAATGCCCCCGACTCGTTACTTGCATGTCGCCAAATTGAAGAGGAGTCGTTCGTCACTTAATCAATTGTTGTGCACAAATTATATGACAATTTATAGTCCTATAACTCAGTCCTCTGACTCTACTCCACACCCCTGCGTACTTTGTGCCATAGCTCTTTGCATCAAATACACCAGCTCAAGTTATAGGGGCTTTTTATTTTTTATTTATTTTATTATTATTTTTTTTGCAGCCAGTGAGTGTCTCATATCGTAAGTGATAAAATTAGATTGCTTTTTAGTTATGTTTTAGGTTCTCAGTTATAAAAGAAAAATGCTGAGGTGACATTTCCAATGCTCTTAATTGACATGCTCGTGCCATTGAGTGACACAAAAGTGACACAATGGTCGTTGGGAGTGGTCTACCGGTTTAAACTAAATATACTCTATGCTTGATTAACTTTAGTTTGTTAGTAAACTTTTTGAATATAGCATATTTGTAAAACGGTTGGAAAGTATCATAGCAGATTTGGGTTGAAACTCGTTGAATGGACATACTGGGATGATTTGGAAGAGTTTGTAAATGGTTTAAGAATTACGGGTTAAATTACGAACATCAAAGTATTTTCTCGAGTAACTAAACATACCAATAGTCACCAGATTCATATGAGCTACTGAATCTCAATGACCAAGAATTGGCAATCCTTACCCGCATACTCGTATTTGAATCTGTGTGGGCTGCCCAACCACAAAGGGGCCAAACTTTTTAAGAGGCCTCAAGTTCCGAATAAAGCCTAGTATACATATAACCGTTGGACTATTGGTACATTTTGAGTTGTATAAGGCCCATTACACCTAGCATGATAACCATTTTAGTACTTATAATTACGAAGATTCAGAATATATCATATAATCAAACTATGTGAGATGGGTAGTTTTTTTATTTGCCTTATTTTTTAGTAATTAACTTTAGTCCCATAATAACTTAACTAATAATAAAATACAAAACTTGAATTCTAAATGATATATTTTCAAATAAGCATATGCTCACAAGCTGGTTTTTAAATGATCCGAATAAAAAATGTAAATGAAAAAAAAAGTCAAATAACACGTTAAAATTTTCATTTTCAAATACTTCTTTTATCATGGCACAGGGCATGTGTTTCACAATAAGGGTCTGTTTGGTAAGGGCTTTTTGAAAAAGCTGTTAGCTTTTTAAAAAAATAATCTCTTGTAAAATAAGTAGCTCCGTTTGAATACATTAACTTCAAGCTTTTATTTCAGACAAATAACTCCTAAATAAAAAGCCGATTCATGAAGCTTTTTAAACATCTTGGAGCTGTTAAAACTTTAAATACTGGTATTGTCTACAATTATAGATATGACTTTTTATGTCATTTTACATCTTATAATTACATTTAACAGCTAACTTACTAAACAATTTTATTAAAAAAAGATGCAGCGTGTAGCTCATCTTAACAGTTTTGCAGTTTACAACTTACAACATACAGTTTATAGCTAATTTTGTCAAACATACCCTAAGTGTTTGAATTTAAAATTTAAACTCAACTTTTTTCTAAAGAGCAAAATTGAAAATTTATTAGTTGGTTATGTAGTAAGAGCGAAGGGTGTGGGCACGCCGTGAGCCTACATGGCACCTCGCTATCGGCCGCCACCACACCGCCCCCATCTGTGTCGCTCACCTGGATGGTTTGTCGTCTGCACGAGATGAAGAAGCGTTTTTTTTTTTTTTTTTTTTATTTTTTTTTTATTATTATTATCCGAGGAAAAAAGATTGAAAGGTTTTTTTTATAAAGATTGAAGGTGAAGTGTTTTTTTTATAAAGATTGAAAGGTTCGTGGAGGAAAAAAGAATGCAAACATCAACGCATACTGATGAAAAACACAAATTGAAACTTGAACAATTAACTGAAAACATGAAATACATAATACGCTTAAACATAAAAAACTACAACGATTCGATGAAAATAAAACTACTAAAACTTAAAACGAATCATCCGAGACCCAACCTCGAACTTGAAGGGAATTAAACTCGCCATTAACGAGCCGAGTCTCCATTATGTCAAGTAGTTATCTTGAAGATATCGAGCTTCTCTTGCTTCTTGTTCACGCGACAGCCTCGTCGCTAACTCTTCCATAATCTCCTTATAGTTTTCTTCGATTGTTCAAGTTGACGAAAGGAAGCCTCACTTAACCCGAATAGGTTGTTTTCAAGATCCACCCGTGACTCGCTCACAGTGGAGTTGGAACAATTGAGATGTTTCAAGATTCACCGGAAAGACATTTTCAGGGTGGTGTTGAGTAAACTTCAACTTCTTCGAAGTTGGAAAGCTAGTTGGAGGAAAGCGTGGTGGTTCAAAAGCTTGTTTCCCAAGAACTTTGTGGACTTGAATTCTTGAGAAAAATCTTTCGAGACATTTTGTTTGTGAATTATGTGTGTAACTCATGTGGTGGTAGGGTTGTATATATAAGACATATAATCCGCTCAAAACTATACCGCTTTGAATTTAAAATTTGAATTTGAATTTTAAAGAATCCCGCTCCTATTTGAATTTGATTTTGAATTTAAATTTCTATTTTGAATTTAAATTACCCTACTAAAAGTATACCGTTTTGAATTTGAATTTGAATTTTAAAGAATCCCGCTCCTATTTGAATTTGACTTTTGAATCTGATTTTGAATTTGAATTTGAAACCACCCTTTAAATAACCAAACTATAACCACCGGTTTTCACATCTACATCAATTCAAAAAAAAAAAAAAAAAAAAAAAAAAACAATGTCTCAAAATCCAAGTGGAACAAGTCTCGAAGAAAAGTTGTCATGTAAGTTTGGATAGAAATTTCGCAAGCTCTAGATATGGAAAATAACCGCTTCAAAATATTTTTGGACGACGTTATGGAGATGTTCAATGATCGGACTACAAATGACCATCGTATCAAAAATTCAATCACGGGTAAATGGACGAGGATTAACGTCGATTGCAAAAAATTCAACGCGATTTACAAACATTTGCGGTCAAGTGTTCAAAATGAGCACACTCATCTCGAAATGCGAAACTAAACTTTCAAAGAACAATTTGGTGGAAAGGAGTTCAAGAGCTCACGTCAAGATTTTGAAAATTGCCCGAAGTGGGATGTCAAGATCCGATCCATTAGTATGTGTTGTATTTTTTTACCCGTGCGTTTTTCTTTCTTCAGATCGTGTTTATTTTATTATTATTGTTATGTATTGTATTTTTATTTTGAATGAAATGAATTTAGTTTATTTGAAAAATTGAATTAAAAAATAAAGTGGTAGAGGTGTCTTTTTGAAACGAAGAGGCTGAGGTTTGTTATGAGGAGGGGTTTGTTGTGGTTAGTTGTGGAGTAGTGATATCTTGATGTGGCGACTGGTGGCGAAGACACACCTTCCCCTCTAAGTATACTTTTCCAAAATTATGTATCATGACGAAAAAAGTACATTAATAGTATTTAGTGACTCGCTTAAATCTTAAGCAGTTACAAACTTACAATCCATCTGATATTAGGCCTAACAACTCATGTTGATTGTCAGTTGGGCTTCTATGTAGGATAAAGTAAATTTTCCATATAGCGTCCCAGACTTAAATTCAACAATGATGGTAAATTTTCTTAACATATACACAAATACATACATGCATTGGCGGAGACAAAGGGGTCCGGAGGTCATGTGATCCCTGAAAAAATCAGAGTGTAAATTTTCAAAATTTTCTATTATTTTTAGTTGCCTCATCAATCGACCAATTTTTAGTTTAGTTTAAAAATTATCGATTTCTTGCTCGACACATAAGTTTTATTCGCACTGCATACATATATATCTGAAAAAACTGAACACATCGCATTATATAAAAAAATGGGTCTATTGTTGGAGTCTGAAGGATAGCAAACTATCGTTAAAGTCAAACGAGAATGTGTGTGGTACTTTTTGTACGTGAATTGTCATTTTAAAAACAAAAAGTTACAAGCAAATATGTTTTGATTTTAAGTGTGAACTCATATCACAAGTGAATTTCTCAACGTAATAAGTATTTCTTCGCTCAAAAGTTTTCTTTTTGGGCAAAAGGTCAGGCAGATGCATATATTCTTCAAAAACGCTTAAGACAAAGGGCGTGGATGAATCCCATATCTCACCATTACATAGGCGGAAAAACTACATAACAAGATACTTACTATTCTCTAAACAAGAAAATAAACCGCTACTCAAAAGATAACCTTAGACTCACCATAAGTGTCATACAAAACATCTAACTTTCATGAAAGATCGTAGACCTGATCCGCATAGTCATCATAATCATAGTCATCATAATCATCTTCACGATCATGACCACCACTAAATAGGTTCATTGACTCATCAAAAGTGTTCACAACCTCCTTTTCATCACTATCAGAATCAACAATCTCTCCAACCTTAAAGAATGGGTTAACCCTTTTAGTAGTAGAAGAAAACTCTCATCCGCCATGTTATTACATCAAACGTAATAAGGTTCTACACAACATGAGAGACGCGTCATCTCTTATTATTCCACCGAACCGATCCGAAGACGTGTGAAACTTCACTTTTGAGCATCATTTCGTCATCTGCAATTCTGCATTGCCCAACCAATTTTGTTTTTATTTGTGAGTGTATGCTAATTAAGGGTATTCTAAATGATAACAAATGATATGTTTTGGAAATTCAGTTTTCTATTATCTCACAAATCATGCAATAAACATTCATTTTATAAATTGTTTACTATATATATATATATATATATATATATATATATATATATATATATATATATATATATAGATAGAAGGGTACCACGCAATGCGGCGTGCTGACCGATAACCTATTTTCAGAATAACAAACGTTTTTATTTTACGCCTAATTCAAGTAAGTTTCTCTCTTTTCAACTCCGCTTCTTCCCGACTACTAAAAAAACTCATAAAATATATCAAAATAGATGTTGAATTAAAGAGCACAAAATTTTAAAAAATATGGTGAAATTAGATCATAAAAAATTAAACGGATTAAAATATATTTAAATTTAAAATAAATGTGATTAATTAGTTAGGAAGTGGCGTGTCACCCCATTATCGGTTATTAATTCTTTATTTTAGTTTGTTAGAGCCCTCCTTTTGTTATTTTTTAGTTAGAGAAGTGACACACGCCACTTCAACGATTAGAGCTCTTATCTTATTTTTTTATTTCTTTCCATAATAAGCAGTAAAAAATCAATTTTTAAGATTCTAATTTTAGAAGGCTAAATCGTTATAAAGTAGTATAGATATAGATATATGATACATAACTTATAAGTGATAATTCTTGATCGCTCGTACACAATTTATTACTGCATATCTCCTTAATTTACATTTTTTTTTTTTTTTTTTTTTTTTCAAACTAGAATGCTAAAGCTTATATCAAGAAACAAATAAAAAGTGAGCAAAAGATGTTAAAGCATATAAAAATGGCATAATTTGCGATAGCAAATGCAAATTACCCCTTCGTATTTCCTCGGTCAGTTATGTGAAAACCTTGAGGCTTGAGCAGGGTCAAACTAAAACTTCCATAAAGCCCCAAAGACTTCAACAATGATTGTTTTTCCATTTATAATTAAATTCCTTAGCATATACACAAAAAAATGAAAGATACAACAATCAGTTACTATTTAAACGGTTGGCACAAAAACACTTATTTGTTCTTCATTTCTTTTAGAAAGAACACGCAGAATACACATTTCTCCTCCTATTTCTCGTTCTATACGTGTGAACAGAATTCCTTATTGAAAGTGCATATCTCCTTATTAAGTTTTTGATATAAAAGGAGTGGTTACGAGGGTGTTTGGATAGCTCATCCAAACTGCATATCTCCTTACTTTACACTTTCTTTCAAACTGAAATGCTAAAGCTTATATTAAAAGCCCGATAAAAAGTTGGAGCAAAATATGTGGTATGTAAAAAAGGACGAAAGAAAGCAATTTGTGGCGCACCACAAATTACCCTTTCATACTTCCGTGCTCAATAACATGAAAACCTTGAGTTATATACCCATTTTCTGTTTCACTTTGCTTCTATGTGGGATAAGCTAAAACATCTATAAAGCCCCAAAGACTTAATGATTGTTTTTCTTTTATTTTAAAATTTGTTAACAGATACACAAATACATACAAGTGTATCTAAAAAACAATGAACACATTGTATATAAATTAGTCTATCATTGTAGTATGGAGGAAAGCATGCAAGTTCTTATTCCAGTGAAACGAGGATGTATGTGGTAATTCATTTTGCACGTGAATTTTGTCTACAAGTGAATTATAACGTAATAAATATTTCTTCGTTCTTTAGGGTATGCTTGGTTTGAGGTATTAAGGGGTAAGGAATAGGAAAGACAATCAACCGCATGATCAATCATGGTATTAAAAATCAGAATTGAAGTGCTTAAACTAGCATTGACTTCGTTTTCTCTCAAGCCGGCAACAAGCATAGACAAAATCAAGTTAATGTAGAAACACGCATGATTAGCGAATGATATATGCCTTGAATGTTTGGTTATAGGAAAAATATAAATAATTTTTCCATAAGATATATATTTTCGCAACCGACGGTAGTTATGAGCTAAAACCAAATGGAATATACAATATGCGAGGTTGAATAGGTAAAGTGAATCACAAGTCGTTTAATATGTGAACATATGAGATATTTTTATCTCCACGTTATTCTACTCTGAAAAGACAAGCCTTTAACTCGGATGTACTCAGGCTAATCGGGATATCCTTGTGATCGTTTCCGACACTTTCTGTGATCACCCAAAAATATGTACCTAGTATGAGAAGGCCGGCCTGCTTGTGACCTCTTATCGGTACACCAAAGCACATAATCACTAGCTCAACTTAGTGGTTGTTAGTAATGGTAAAGAACCACATATATAAAGTTTTGAATGAGAATGATTGCTCACAACCTCCATGTTTAGGAAAGAATGTGAACAAGGTTGCAGCTTCAAGTTTTTTGAATGTACTGATTAAGCTCCATGTGTCGGTCAATGGTTTATGCCAACCACGTATAAAACATTTTCCTGTAAATGTCAACTATGCAAATGTAAGTCGTACACATATTTAATGTCCAAAGTCAGCCTTATAGAATCATTTTAGCATTTTTATTTTCGAGGGTATGATGCTATGAGAATAGACTATTATACTGCTGTTCTAGCAATCTGTTTCGACGTGAATTGAAGATAAGAGACTTTATATAAAATGAAATAAGATGATGTAAACGAGTAACTTTTAAATTGCTTCCATGTGTCATGTTTTTGTTTTATATATTCGCTAAGAAGTGGTACATATTAACCTACTGAGAATTGATAGTTTTACCTTATTTGAGTCTGTGTGACGGCGGGTTAAGTTCAAACCTTGTAAATTAGTCGACCAAGAGATTGAAAACCGTGGTTACTACAAGAAAAGAAGATGTACATTTTTCTTCTTTAGCGTTGCGGTATTGTCGAGTGAAATAGCTCTAGGCTTGCTTGTATTTGAAGAAAAACGACATGTAAACAAACTGAGAATGAAAAGAAGACATGCTATTTTAATTTTGTCTCGTTTTATCAAACATTTTCGTTTAGATCAGTTGGGAATTTTATGTTTAATCCAAGTTGATTTTATTTTTTGGATTTAATTAGCCGTCTAGTTTGTCATTCTGTTTTATTTCTTTATACTTATCTTCTAATTACTAAATTAGTGTTTTAACGACTATTTCTTATACTCACAGAATCGCGGCGTTGACAAATGTATACTTTGCCTATAAATATACGTACTTCTTCAACTACCTGAAACCACATTCCATTTTCTAAGATCTTTTGATATTATTCTTTATCTTATATTTTCGATCTTTTCGAAAATGAAGATTCAGTTATCTGTCTTGCTCTTGCTTACAATCGTGCTTGTGACTTCAGTGCAAATGTCGAGCTGCAGGAACATCGTTGATAATTCATCTCGTGAGGAAAGAGTACGAGCCAACTTTGTCTCGACATTCAAACACCATTTTCATGTCAACCCAAAGCTCGTTAATGAAGATAATCCAATAACTCATACGGTCTCACGTCGGTTAGTTCCTTGTGGACCGAACCCACTTCATAACTAACTAACCTTGGATCGTATAAATCTTGGAAAGCAAAGGATCCATGCATGAAACTATCTTAAATTTTGTTTTACAGGTATACAGTTGTTGCTCATTTATTAAGTTATGTGTATCATATAGAGAAACGTACAGTTTATAAACTGAATGAATCTATTGCAAGATTTGTGAGATCATCGATCCATAATAGTTGTTTAATTTCTAGAGAGAAAACTGAAAAAAAACATATCAAATTGTTATCATTTACAATATTTTTAATTAGCTAACGATCACTATTCAGAAGAATTAATTGAATAATAGCTCTAAATTTCACTTTCTAGGTTAATTCTGGGGTTTACTGTTCTTTTTCATTTCGCTAAACTATTAGTATCGATCTAATAATACTACGGATGTACATAGAGTTTTCTCTTAAACATACGAAATTGAAAATGAAACCTAAAACTTTGCTATTCTAGTAGTTAATTACTGTCTAGTGACAAGGTTGTACGGCCGGATATACCGAGTTGGTTTCTTGATACTTGATAAGGGTTTGGCGTGACGCAATTTTTTATTTTCTTTGTACGTGGGTGTTAAACTATATGTTTTGCACAAATACTCGATACGTATTATAAACACATCATGGTTAAAGCATTAGTGCACACCAAATAGGCAAATACTACTAGTTACTTACTACGAAGCATACTTTATGCATAAAAGAATCATATAGATTCTTAAATCTTAAAAAGATAATAACCTGTATAAATTAATGATGATCAGTACTTTCTCCTGCATTAAACATTTTAAGTTTCATGCAGTACAAAGTAATGATCAACATAAACATGTTATACTCAGATCAACTTAGAGCACTCCCGGCAATAACACCATAACACCAATAACACCGCCCACGTCAAATGCCACATCGCCTTTCTGGTTTTAACATTAACATCCTCAAAAAACACCCACAACAATAACATCCCAATAACACCATAACACCACTAATATTTCATATTTTCAATTTCAACCCCTAAACTAAATCAAACACTTCATTTTTAAACTAAACAAACATTTCATTAAAACTTAAAACATATTACAATCGAAACTAAAACAAAAATACAACGAAATAAAAAAATACAACGAAATAAAAAAACCATACAACGAAATAAAGCGTTACAACAAATTAAAGGAAATGGCGAGAATCGATCTACTCACGAGGTTTCAAGTTATATTTTTGATGATTCGATCTTTTTCGTCATTGATCCACCGCGACGATATGGATCTTGCCCATGATGGCGCCATCAAAACTTTATTTCTTCAATCGGGTTATTGTGAGATCTTTTTCTGCTTGGCCCGACACGCCGCGGAGACTTCGTTTCATCGAAACTTCGTTTGCCATAGTTTCGGTGAAATAAGTCGACGAGCTCGTTCCTCCATGCTTGTTCCCCAAGACTTGTTGTAGTCTCGGATCTTGGTTTCTTACTAGCACGCTTCTTTCCCATGGGCGAGGTTGTTCATCTTGACCAAACAAATCCTCGTTTGTTTGGCTTGGGACTTCACGGGATTCGTCGACCGTTCCGCGAGTTCCATTTCTTATAATGACGCAAAACCTCCCAGCGTCTTCGAGGCCAAAAGGCGATCCCTTGGTTTCATCGATACCATTGCTTTGCCGTTGCATCACATCGACTCACTTTCCCGCTTCGTTGATCACGTTTGACGGTTGTAATGAGAGTTGAACTTGCATATGCCGTTCAAAGTTTTCCACTTGCTTGACAAAGATGTCCTTGTTGCTTGCGATTGAAAGTTGTTTTTATTGAACTCATTTCGCACCCGATACCAAAACGTATCCTTGGGTTGGCACTTTCCAACTTCGGATCCTCCGAAACGGCTATGTAACATCTTGCAAGTAATGCTTCCTCTGCTTTGAGTCAACGTGAGTGAACAACAACCGCCTTCATCGAGAATCAACTGGTTCGGGCTCGGGGTCTTTGGATTTCTTTGATTTTAAGCAATGCGACCTTTTCCTTTTTGGAGGAGACGTGGGTGTGTCGGAACATCATGTGTTTCGGTTTGTGATTGTTGTGATTGTTGTGTGAATTGTAGGTTTTGAAAGTTAGAGTTTAAGGTGTTTTGTTGGTTTTGTTGTTGCCAAAACAAATGCTTGATGTTGTTGATACATTTCTTGGCTCGATAAGCCTAGTGGGTTGGGATTGAAGATGAACCGGCGCTCGGGTTAGATGATGAACCGGGTTTGAGGATTCCACCCACTAGCAAGAAGATTGTAGAAAGTATCATCGTTGCCTCCCGACATTGTTTTTTGCGCTTAACCGAAGTTGAAAGATTGAGAGAATGGAGAGGATTTAGTAGTGGAAGTGTGAAAGAAATGGTGTTTTAATTGGGTATTTATAGTGGTAAAAAGGTTTTTGAAAATTTTTGAAAAATAACGGCTAGTAGCCGTTTAGAATTAGTTTTTGAAAATTTTTGAAAATAACGGTAGTAGCCGTTTAAGGGTGAAAGTGTAAATTTTTGAAATTTTTTTTTTTTTTTTTTTGCGCCCCTTTAACGTGCGTTGCCAAAGCAACGCCGGCTGCGTTTTTCCTCTTTAACGCCGAGCTCCCAACGGTAATAACGCCGGTAACGCCGTTTTTTTGCGTTTAACGCCGTTACGGCGTTACCGTTGGGAATGCTCTTATGATATCAATTGGCAACATGGTATATTAAGTAACAACGTTTCTTTTCTTTGACCGATATGGATTCAAGACTTAATTTTCAGAAAATAGAAAAGTCACGAAGCAAAAGTTGTTCTTGAGAGAACACCTTTTGGTTATAGTAAGTTGTATGATTTATGTCCCCTTTATACATTGTTTTTTATTTGGAGCGTTGGACGGACCTTAGACAGTTCCAAACTTTTAGTTTCTTACTTATACTTACTTTAAATAAAAGTTTGGCTTTTCCAAACTAAATGATAAACCATTCGGCCCTTCCAATAAGTTTACTCAAATCTTTTTTTTAGAACCAGTTAAGAACCGATAATTCTGGCTAAGAACCAGTAAGAACCAGTTATAACTAGTTAAGAACCGGATATTCTAGCCAAAAACCAGTAAGAACCAGTTAAGAAACCAGCTATTCCGGCCAATAACCAGTTAGATCCAAATAGGAACTAGCTATTCCGGCCAAAAACCAGTTAGATCTAGCTAAGAACTGCCTATTCCTACTAAGAACCAGTAGGAACCAGTTAAGAACCGGCTATTCTAGTCAAGAACTAGTAGGAACCTGTTAGATCCAGCTAAGAACTAGCTTTTCCGGCCAAGAAACAGTAAAAACCAGTTAAGAACCGACTATTTTGGCCAAGAACCAGTTAGTTCCAAATAGGAACCAGTTATTCCGGCCTAGAACCAGTTAGATCCAGCTAAGAACTGCCTATTCCGGCCAAGATCCAGTTGGAACCAGTTAATATAGTTTATAACTAGTTATTCCGGCCAAGAACCAGTTAGAACCGGTTAAGAACCATCTATTCTGGCCAAGAACCAGTTAGAACAAGTTAAGAACCAGCTATTCAAGTCAATAACTAGTTATATCCAAATAGGAACCAGCTATTCCGCCCAAGAAATAGTTAGATCCAACTAAGAGCAGCCTATTCTGACCAATAACCAGTAGGAACCAGCTATTCCGGTCAAGAACTAGTTAGATCCATCACTATATAAGTTAAATCCAAAAAAAAAAAAAAAAAAGAAGTATTTTGGCTAGAAAATTTGAGAAAAATTTAATTTTTAGGGGAGATTAAACGTTAAATTTTTACGCGAGATTCAAATTTTGGTTTAACTGTGAACCGGCTAAGAACTAGCTATTTCAGCTAAGAACCAGTTAGATCCAGCTAAGAATAGGCTATTCTGGCCAAGAATCAGTTGGAACCAACTATTTCGGCCAATAACTAGTTAGATCCATTAGTACATATGTTAATTCCAAAAAAAAAATAAATAAATTAAATTATTTTGGCGGGAAAATTTAAGTAAAATTTGTTTTCTAGGGGAGAAAAAAACGTTAAATTTTTATGCGATATTCAAATTTTGGTTTAAATGTGACCGGTTAAGAATTAGCTATTCTTGCCAAGAACCAGCTAGATCTAGCTAAGAACCGGCTCTTTATGCCAAGTAGATCCAGCTAAGAACTGGCTATTCCGGTCAAGAACCAGTTAAGAACCGACTAATCTGGCCAAGAACAAATTAGATCCATATAGGAACCAACTATTCCGGTCAAGAACTAGTTAGATCAAATTAAGAAATGGCTATTCCGGCTAAGAACCAGTTAGAACCAGTTAATAAACCGATAATTCTGGCCAAGAACCAGTAGGAACCAGTTAGAACTAGTTAAGAACCGGATATTCTAGCCAAGAACTAGTTAGAACCAGCTATTCCGGCAAATAACCAGGTAGATCCAAGTAGGAACCAGCTATTTCGGCCAAGAACCAGTTAGATCTAGCTAAGAACTGCCTATTCCTACCAAGAACCAGTAGGAACCAGTTAAGATTCGGCTATTCTAGTCAAGGACTAGTAGGAACCTGTTAGATCCAGTTAAGAACCAGCTATTTCGGCCAATAGACAGTAAGAACCAGTTAAGAACCGACTATTTTGGCCAAGAACCAGTTAGATCTAGATAGGAACCAGTTATTCTGGCCTAGAACCAGTTAGATCCAGCTAAGAACTGCCTATTCCAGCCAAGAACCAGTTGGAACCAGTTAGATATAGTTAAAAACTAGTTATTCCGGCCAAGAACCAGTAGAAACCAGTTAAGAACCAGCTATTCTGGCCAAGAACCAGTTAGAACAAATTAAGAACCAGTTATTCCGGTCAATAACTAGTTATATCCAAATAGGAACCAGCTATTCCGGCAAAGAACTAGTAAGATCCAGCTAAGAGCATCCTATTCCGGCCAAGAACCAGTAGGAAACAGCTATTCCGGTCAATAACTAGTTAGATCCATCACTACATAAGTTAAATCCAAAAAAAAAGGATTTTGGCTAGAAAATTTGAGAAAATTTTAATTTTTAAGGGAGATTAAACGTTAAATTTTTATGCGAGATTCAAATTTTGGTTTAACTGTGAACTCGGCTAAGAACTAGCTATTTCAGCCAAGAACCAGTTCGATCCGACTAAGAACGAAGCTATTACGCCAAGAATCAATTGAACCAACTATTTCGCCAATAACTAGTCGATCCATTAGTACATATGTTCATTCCAAAAAAAAAAAAAAAAAAAAATATATATATATATATATATATATATATATATATATATATTATTTTAATTTGGAAAATTTGAATAAAATATGTTTTCTAGAGGAGACAAAATGTTAAATTATTAGCGATATTCAAATTTTTGTTTAAATGTGACCGATTTAGAACCATTATTCCTACCAAGAACGAACTAGATCCGACTAAGAACCTACTTTAGGCCAAGTAGATCCAGCTAAGAAACGTCTATTTCGGCCAAGAAATTGGTAGATCCAGCTAAGAACCGGCTATTCCGGCCAAGAACCAGTTAAGAACCGGCTATTCTGGCCAAGAACAAATTAGATCCAGATAGGAACCAACTATTCCGGTCAAGAACCAGTTAGATCCAATTAAGAAATGCCTATTCCGGCCAAGAACCAGTAGGAACCAGTCTAGAACCGATAATTTTGGCCAAGAATCAGTAGGAACCAGTTAGAACTAGTTAAGAACCGGATATTCTAGCCAAGAACCGGTTAGAACCAGTTAAGAACCAGCTATTCCGGCAAATAACCAGGTAGATCCAAATAGTAACCAGCTATTCCGGCCAAGAACCATTTAGATCTAGCTAAGAACTGCCTATTCCTACCAAGAACCAGTAGGAACCAGTTAAGATTCGGCTATTCTAGTCAAGAACTAGTAGGAACCTGTTAGATCCAGTTAAGAACCAGCTATTCCGGCCAATAAATAGTAAGAACCAGTTAAGAACCGACTATTTTAGCCAAGAACCAGTTAGATCCAGATAGGAATCAGTTATTCCGGCCTAGAACCAGTTAGATCCAGCTAAAAACTGCCTATTCCGACCAAGAACCAGTTAGAACCAGTTAGATATAGTTAAAAACTAGTTATTCCGGCCAAGAACCAGTAGGAACCAGTTAAGAACCAGCTATTCTGGCCAAGAACCAGTTAGAACAAGTTAGAAACCAGCTATTCCAGTCAATAACTAGTTATATCCAAATAGGAACCAGCTATTCCGGCCAAGAAATAGTTAAATCCAGCTAAGAGCAGCCTATTCCTGCCAAGAACCAGTAGGAACCAACTATTCCGATCAATACCTAGTTAGATCCATCACTACATAAGTTAGATCCAAAAAAAAAAAATAAGTATTTTGACTAGAAAATTTGAGAAAAATTTTATTTTTAAGGGAGATTACACGTTAAATTTTTATGCGAGATTGAAATTTTGGTTTAACTGTGAACCGGCTAAGAACTAGTTATTTCAGCCAAGAACCAGTAGGAACCAGTTAAAAACAGGGGAGAAGTTCTGATATTCAAGGAAGACAAGAATTTGGTCAACGGCAAGATGGTACAGCATTTCAGAGCCCTTTTTATGCAGAAGAGGAAATTCAGGTTAATAAAGATGCTGAAGAAGTACTTAGTACTCCTACAAGCACTATCAATACTATCCCAGTTAGTACTGTTAGTGTTGTAATTAGTACTGTTAGTACCATGGTTAGTACTCCTGACATTCCACAATCCGTACTATGTCCTATCATTCAAGTGGCTGCTGAATTACAACAGTTGACAACCACAGAGGCTACCACCATCACTACCACACCTCATGAAGATAGTGATGAAGAAGAAAGAGAGAAACATGCAGTTCTGGGACTTCAAAGCTTGAAGAAAAATGTCCCTATCTCTCCCACTTACAAGAAGCCTCAAGTTCTCTATTTAAGGAAGAAGTCCAAATCAGCAGCATCCAAGCCTAAGGAAAAGGGAGTTGTTATCAAAGAAGGAGGTGTCCCAGAATCACCAACCTCCTCATCTCCAAAGATTGACCCCAAATATAAAGGCAAGGGTATTTTGGAAGAAGAACCAAAGAAGAAGATTTCTAAAGCAAAAATAGAAAGGCTAAATGAAGAAGCTGCAAGGGCACTTGCAGCATAATGGGATGAGGAAGAGTTGCAGGAAGAAGCTGCAAAGATAGAGAAACAAAAGATGGCTAAGATTGTTGAAGATTGGCAGACATGGGATGATATGGGAGCCAAAGTAGAAGCCACTCAGGAGGTACAATGCAGTGCGGCAAGATCGAGGACAAGTATTAATGAAGCGACTCTTATTTAGTGAAATTTTGGCTGAAGGCAAAGTCGATTCGAGCAACAAGAGAATTGAAAAGCATTCAAAGCCTCCTACCAAGAGTCAACAGAAGATGTATCTTTGCAAGTACATCAAGAATTCAGGTGAAGAAAGGAGAACACTGAAGCAACTGTCTTGGGAGACTCTTCATAGACTTGCTGATACAGCTCAAAGAAGGTTCCTCAACTTCAGACCTATGCAACCAGATGATACTCTTGAAAGATCACAGCCCATAGGAAGCTACAAAAGACCATATGAAGAAGGTGTTTCCTCAACTGCTCCATAAAGACTGAAATCCTTTGATGAAGATGAAGGTGGACTCACTGAAGAAGACCTCAATAGGATGATGCTAATTGAAGCTCCTGAAGAAGCATTGTACTCAGAGCCCATCAACACCAGATATACAATCATCAACTGGGATATCTATACTGAAGAAGGAAAAAGATATTGGAGGATTCACAGAGCTAGTGGAAGGACAAGTGCATATTTGTACTTAGTGGATCTGTTCACAGTCATTGACAGGGAAGATTTGCTTAAATTATGGGAGCTAGTCAAAGACATGTTCAAGAAAAAAATCCAGATAATGATAAGGATGTGGAGCTACTCTATGAACTCCATAACATCTTTAAACCTGATCCAACAGGAGAGAAATGGAAGTTTCAATCTGGTGATGAAGATCTAAATTGGACTTTGCTAGATTCTTATGGACTGCACCTGGCTACTACTTGCAATGGAACAAATATATACATGCTGGTTAAAAGAACATATCCACTTGCACTTGGGACTCTTCTACATATGCTGGATGTAGTATTAAGGATGGGCAAGGCTATTGAAATGGCCAAGGAGTTGTTGCTAAAGATTTTTGATCAAGCTGGAAGACCTAGCAGAAGAAAGTGATGTTTGGAAGAATCCTCAAAGACTGAAGAAACTTGTGATTCAGAAACCCAATCACAAGTTTAGGGGAGGATTATTGGGAAATTCACATTTGGAGTTAATACTTATAGCTTTGGATTTAGTACCGATAGTGGTATTAGAAAAGTATTAACCAGTTAGTACTGATAGTTCATTAGTTAGTACTGATAGTGTTGAGTTTGTACTGTTCTATATTAAGAATGTCGTATATGGTCTGTAACAACATATCTTCTATACCAATAGAAAATATGATACGTTTAATACATAGTTATCTTTGTAAAGGATCTCCTGATCCTAGCTAGGTCAGAAATACACACATACTTTAGTCGTCTTAAGAAAAGCTTCAAGGTTGTAAACCCTAGTACTAGGAGAGTACTCGTATTATTGCTAACAATATTGAAGCATTGGTGTTATACTTGTGTTTACTTTAATCTTCTAAGTGCATTCAAGTAGATACCGCATACTTGTGTGTATTCACAACAAAGTTTCTCATAGTTGTTTTGGAACCATCCAAGGCAACTACACGTTTACAAGCCAAGTGTTCTAGATCCAAGGTTTGGGACTCCACAGTGGCCCCTCAAGAGTTTTGGATGTTTTTCCCCTTGCAAAAATTCTAGCTTCTCCAACTCCAGCTCCACTTCGAGCTCCTCCTACTCCAGCACCACCTAAGAGAGCACAGGTGCTTGGACTCCCCAACCCCCAAGTTTGGTATGTGGTTGGGAGGAGGGACAAACAAAGTATGCCAGATATGGGAAAGGGGAAGGGACCTAGGGAGTATGTTGTGTTGGTTGTTGTCTTTTGCTATTGTGATGAAAGTCTACTATGTACTGCTGCATCTTCGGATGCAGCCTTATTAATGAATAAACTTTGCATATTTTCCTTTTTATTCCTGTGTGACAAACTGTGGGTTTTGAATTTTTGTTCTACAAAATTTTTACTGGAAACACAAATAACAAGCAATGGTAAAATTTAAACTAACAGTACTAAGATTTACTAATAGTAGTACTTTCTATTTACAAACTTTTACAAAACATTTGAGAGTTAGAGATTGATCATACCTATACTAACTACTAAGTACTGAAACCTCCCCACATCAAAAGCTTTAGTGAGTAGATCAGCCACATTATAATCAGTATGTAGTTTAACCATTTGGATTAACCTTTTCTCATTACAATCTCTAATAAAGTGGTGTCTTATCTCAATAAGTTTAGTTCTTGAATGCAAAACAGGATTTTTAACAATGCAGATAGTACTGTTATTGTCAATGTAAATCTTAGTATGCATGAAATTGTACCCAAATTCCAACAATTCATTCTGAATCCAAAGCACTAGACCACAACAACTTGTAACAGCCACATACTCAGCTTCAGTGGTGGAATTGGCCACAATAGTCTGCTTCTTACACTGCCATGAAATCATCCTGCTTCCCAAAATCTGACACCCTCCAGTAGTAGATTTTCTATCCAAGCTGGCCCTAGTATAATCACTATCAGTATAGGCTACCAAATCAAAAGGTGAATCCTTAGAATACCAAAAGCCCAGTTTAGGATGACCCTTAAGGTATCTAACAATTCTCTTCACAGCATTCATGTGTGTTGTATTAGGTGTAACTTGAAACCTTGAACACACACATATTGCAAACATTATATCTGGCCTAGAAGCAGTGAGATACATCAAAGACCCAATCATGGATCTATACAGCTTCACATCAAATCTAGGACTTCCATCATCAGGTAGCAGTGGTTTATGTGTTTCCATAGGTGTACTTGCACTTTTGACATCCTGAAACCCAAACTTCTTCAAGATATCTGCTACATATTTTTCATGACTAATAAAGATACTACCAATCCTTTGTTAATCCAGACCTTCAGTTTGTGTGTATCCTTGAGCAATCAACCTTGATTTATTCCTAACCACAATACCCCTTTCATCCCTTTTGTTTCTGAATACCCATTTAGTTCCAATAGCCCTCTTGCCATTAGGAAGATCAACCAGTGTCCAAACCTCTTGAAGTCTGAATTGTAACAGTTCTTCTTGCATAGATTCAATCCATCCTTCTTCTCCTAATGCTTCTTCAACTCTTTTGGGCTCATTTTGTGATAAAAAGCAAGCAAATAGACAATTTTGCAAGTCTTGATGTCTGTTTCTTTTGTGAAGAGACTTTGCAAGGAAAACTTGTTGATGAAATGTTCTTAAGATTTTGAGTCCTGCTTCTTGTTTGTAATGGGGTATTCAAATTGCCAAGTATTTGCTCTTTGGGATGATCTTTATGTATCCTTGTGGTAGGAACCGGACTTTCTATGATGACTGTCTCCAAATTAGTAATTTCAACATCTTTCAAAAAGTCATCCATGTTTTCATCATCTGTAGGAGTATCCATCTCTTCCAAATCAGGCATGTTTGGATCATTTGGATAGTCATCAGTACCATATCGTGGCTTAGCAGTGTGATCTAAGAAAGTACTGCTAGTTGAACTTGTGCCAGCAGGGATTTCAACTAAACTAGCAGTGGTTGAACTTGGCTTAGCAGTGTTTTCAGCAATGATTTTACCTTTGTTATGGACAAAACATTAGAAGATCGTAAAATATAAATAATCGTTTTTACAGCTTATTTAGAATAGCCGGTTCTTAACTGGTTCCTACTGGTTCTTGGTATGAATAGGTAGTTCTTAGATAGATCTAACTGGTTCTTGGCCGGAGTAGCTGATTACTATTTGGATCTAACTGGTTATTGGCCGGAATAGCTAGTTCTTAATTGGTTCTAACTGGTTCTTACCGGTTCTTGGCTGGAATATCCGGTGCTGGTTCTTAACTTGTTCTAACCGGTTCTTAGCCAGAATAGCTGGTTCTTAACTGGTTCTAACTGGTTCCTACTGGTTCTTGACCGGAATAACTAGTTTTAAACTGTATCTAACTGGTTCCAACTGGTTATTGGCCGGAACAAGCAGTTCTTAGCTGGATCTAACTGGTTATAGGCCGAAATAACTGGTTCCTATCTGGATCTAAGTGGTTCTTGGCCAAAATAGTCGGTTCTAAACTGGTTCTTACTGTTTATTGGCCGGAATAGCTGGTTCTTAACTTGATCTAATAGGTTCCTACTAATTCTTGACTAGAATAGCCGGTTCTTAACTGGTTCCTACTGGTCCTTGGTAGGAATAGGCAGTTCTTAGCTAGATCTAACTGGTTCTTGGGCGGAATAGCTGGTTCCTATTTGGATCTAACTGGTTATTGGCCGGAATAGCTGGTTCTTAACTGGTTCTAGCTGGTTCTTACTAGTTCTTGGCTGGAATATCCGGTTCTTAACTAGTTCTAACTGGTTTCTACTGGTTCTTTGCCAGAATTATCGGTTCTTAATTGGTTCTAACTGGTTCCTACTGGTTCTTGGCCGGAATAGGCATTTCTTAATTGGATCTAACTGGTGCTTGACCAGAATAGCTGGTTCCTATCATGATCTAATTTGTTCTTGGCCAGAATAGCCGGTTCTTAACTAGTTCTTGGCCGGAATAGCCGGTTCTCAGTTGGATCTACCAGTTTCTTGGCTGGAATAGACGTTTCTTAGTTGGATATACTTGGCCTAAAGAGCCGGTTCTGAGCTACATATAGTTCGTTCTTGGCAAGAATAGCAAGTTCTTAACGGGTCACATTTACACAAAAATTTGAATATCGCATAAAAATTTAACATTTTGTCTCCCCTAGAAAACAAAATTTAATCAAATTTTCCCGCCAAAATACTTTTATTTATTTATTTTTTTGGAATTAACATACGTACTGATGGATCTAACTAGTTATTCGCCTAAATAGTTGGTTCCAACTGATTCTTGGCCAGAATAGCCCGTTCTTAGCTGGATCTAACTGGTTCTTGGCTGAAATAGCTAGTTCTTAGCCGGTTCACAGTTAAACCAAAATTTAAATCTCGCGTAAACATTTAACGTTTAATCTCCCCTAAAAATTAAATTTTTTTCTCAAATTTTCTAGCCAAAATACTTCTTCTTTTTGGATATAACTTATGTAGTGATGGATCTAACTAGTTATTGGTAAGAATAGTTTGGTTCCTCTTGGTTTTGGCCTAATAGTCGCTCTTAGTTTGGATCTAACTATTTCTTGGCCGGAATAGTTTGGTTCCTATTTGGATATAACTAGTTATTGACTGGAATAGCTGGTTCTTAACTTGTTCTAACCGGTTCTTGGCCAGAATAGTTGGTTCTTAATCGGTTCCTCTTGGTTCTTGGCCCGAATAACTAGTTTTAATCGTATCTAATCGGTTTCAAGCGGTTCTTGGTGGAATCTGCAGCCTTAGTCGGATCTAATCGGTTCTAGGCCGGAATAACTGGTTCCTATCTGGATCTAAGTGGTTCTTGGCCGAAATAGTCGATTCTAAACTGGTTCTTACTATTTATTGGCGGAAGAAATGGTTCTTAACTGGATCTAAAAAGTTCCTACTAACTCTTGACTAGAATAGCGGGTTCTTAATTCGTTCCTACTGGTCCTTGGTAGAAATAGGCATTTCTTAACTAGATCTAACTGGTTCTTGGTCGGAATAGCTGGTTCCTATTTGGATCTAACTGGTTATTGGCCGGAATAGCTGGTTCTTAACTGGTTCTAACTGGTTCTTGGCTCGAATTATCGGTTCTTAACTGGTTCTAACTGGCTCCTACTGGTTCTTGGCCAGAATAGGCATTTCTTAATTGGATCTAACTGGTTCTTGACCGGAATAGCTGGTTCATATCTGGATCTAATTTGTTCTTGGCCAGAATAGCCGGTTCTTAACTGGTTCTTGGCCGGAACAGCCGGTTCTTAACTGGATCTACCGGTTTCTTGGCCAGAATAGACGTTTCTTAGCTGGATCTACTTGGCCCAATGAGCCGGTTCTTAGCTAGATCTAGCTGGTTCTTAGCAAGAATAGATGGTTCTTAACGGGTCACATTTAAACATAAAATTGAATATCGCGTAAAAATTTAACGTTTTGTCTCGCCTAGAAAACAAATTTTAATCAAATTTTCCCGCCAAAATACTTTTTTTTTCTTTTTTTTTTGAAATTACATTTAAACAAAAATTTGAATATCGCGTAATAATTTAACGTTTTGTCTCCCCTAGAAAACAAATTTTAATCAAATTTTCCGCCAAAATACTTTTATTTTTCTTTTTTTTTGGAATTAACATATGTACTGATGGATAAGTAGTTAATGGCCGAAATAGTTGGTTCCAACTGATTCTTGGCGAGAATAGAATGTTCTTAGCTGGATCTAACTGGTTTCTTGGCTGAAATAGCTAGTTCTTAGCCGGTTCACAGTTAAACCAAAATTTGAATCTCTCGTAATAATATAGCTTTTAATCTCCCCTAAAAATAAATATTTCTAATTTTCTAGCCAAAATACTTCTTTTATATATATATATATATATATATATATATATATATATATATATATATATATATATATATATATATATATATATATATATATATATATATATATATATATATATATATATATATATATATATATATATACTTATGTAGTGATGGATCTAACTAATTATTGGTAGGAATAATTGGTTCCTATCGGTTCTTAGTGGAATAAATGCTCTTAGCTGGATCTAACTATTTCTTGGCCGGAATAGCTGGTTCCAATTTGGATATAACTAGTTATTGACCGGAATAGCCTTTTTATTCAAGTAAAGAAATTATGAGTCACCGAACTACGAGTTTATATTCCTTGATTTACGTTGTTTGGGACGCCTCTCCATGTAAATGAAGAAGTATAAATGAGTAGGCATATGTGTCTCCGACATGACATGAGAAAGGGTAATGAATTAGAAAATGAAAGTCTAAAATTAGTTAGACGTTATAAGAAATATGATAGGTCAAAAAAAAAGGAGATTAATGTCGGACCCTAGGTAAGGGTCGTCATGTAAACTTAAGTTATATAAAATTGAAGCTTAAGTAAGATAGATGAAATCGTTAAAGATGATGTGATGTGTTATGGAAATGATCATGGAGATCATAAATTGCGTGAAATTAAAAAGCTAAAATGATTCATAGCATGCCTTGGGGGCATGTAGTAATATAAAAAGGACCATAATGGTTATGAAAATTGTGAAATTTATGAAAATGTTATAGTAATAACAATACGTTATAGTGATTGCTTTGCGTTATAGTAATATCGTTATTGAAATTATTAAAATTCTTTGACAAAATATGAAAGTATTATTAAATTTGACTTATGTAAAGTCAAAACTATACGAAAGTGACTAAGTATATAGAGTAATAGTAAAAGAATTGGCAAATTGGAATAATGGGTTTAAATAAATTATGTCTCGAGTGACATAATGACGTGTTAGTTATAGAAAATTTAGCAAAGAATTGACGTACATGGAGAATGATTAAGTTATAGCGGGCCTTGAATTGCGTGACAAAGGAAATCTTCGCAAAAATTTAATTAATTGGTTGTTTATGTAATAGATGGTAATAGACAAGAGCTTCGAGGACGAAATCTAAATAAGGGGAGTAGAATTGTTACACCCGTATCCCGAAATACAAATAGGCCCTACCCTAGATGAATATGATCTAAGGACTTGACAGGATTGACTAGTCAACCCGATAGTCAAACTAATCATTAATACATATTGTGTTATAGTTATAGAAAGTAGGGGGACCTAAGTTGCCATATTGTAAAATAGTTATAGAAGTATAGTGTGGCCAATTTATAAAGAATGAAGCTTGAGGGACCAAAAGTGTCAAATAGTGGAATAACTTTGCATTGAAGGAAGCCTTATGTATTAAATCAGACTTCTCAAAGTTTCTGGTTATTTTTGGAATGTCGGTCTAGAAACATGGAGGGAAAAATGATGGAAAGGTTAATGATCAATTGGAATGAGATTAGTGTTCCCAATCAAGAAATAAGCTAGTACCTATGATCCTTGCAAGGTAAGTATATTTAATTGATGAGTTAATTATGAATTGAAGAGTTAGGGTTCATGTACCCAAGTTGGGGGTTTTGGGTAATTGTGGTTTTAAACACTAATTATGATGTTATAGTGTAATTAGGTGGAACCCCTTTTGTTTAATTGAATTAAATGGGTAAATTGGGTATGATCATGTTATGATCATATGGTTTAATTAAAAAGAGATAGTAATCTTAGAAGTGCCTTATTATGGGTAAAAGTTGGATAATTTATGGGAGGATCATCATATAATAAATATATGATTATGTGATGATTAGAGGGTTGTTTATGTAAGCCAAATGGTTGTGTAAACCATGGCTATAGTTAATTAATGATGTTTTAAGTATACTTTGATTATTGTGTTTAAGGATGTTAGCTATGGATGAAGTTGGACTTTATTGATGAAGATGGTGGTGATATAGTGATAGCTTAGCTTGGATTGCTAATGTAATAAATCCGGTTATTACATGCATAATGTGGATATTATTGTATAATGTGTTCATGAATGTTATAGCAAAGATTGGTGATAGTTAAGCTAATGAATTATCATGAGAATTGATGAAAATGATGATGTGTGTAAATACTCATCATTTTGTACAAAATAAACTGCAAAATCATCTCGAAAACACTCGAAACACATCAAAATGATCAAAATATCACAAATCGTTGTTTTATGTGTTTTAAATGCAAAATATCAAAATCGATGAAAACATATCAAATTTGCAAAATTGCGCTTTAGTCCCCAAGTTTCAAAAGTTGTCAAAACAGGTCCCGAGCATATAATTTCAAAAGTAAAGTCACCAAAGGTCCTTTTAAAATCAAAAGTTGTCAAATTTAGTCCTTTGGTGAAAAATATGAAAAGTTTGAGAAAATTACAAAATGGTCCTCCAAGTTTGAAAATTGGCGAAATGGCCCCTGAAAATTGCAAAATGGCAACATTGGTCCTTGTACTTTTGAGACTTGTCACTTTCAGTCCTTGGAAGAACTTTTTCGATGTTGGCGCTTAGGTCCCTGGATTTTCGTATTTACAACTTTAGTCCTTGAAATTTAAAACCCTTTAAACTAATTTTGGCCCCTTACATCTTTGGACCCCGTCAATTGGCATTGTGAACCCCCTATTATACCGCTTGGTCAAAAGATCCGTCAAATACCTCACCCGCCAAAAGTCATCACTCTCAACCGCTATCCTGCAAACAAGCTACCATCCCATTCCCTCCTCCTCCATCCACTCAAACCTGTTCCTCACTCCATAACAAGCCTCCAAACTTCATTAAATGCACCCTAACCCCTCACTCAACCCCAATGGGCGAAAAGAAATTTGGCGCCAAAATCACCATTGAATGGTCAAGATCATTTCAAGCCATCCAATGGCTAGGATTGTTGGGAAATGTTCAGAAGTGAGAGAAAATGACATTGGATTATAAAAAGAAGGCAAAAGGAAGCAAAGGAGGAGTCCACTAGTTTTTCATTTTTCACTTATGTCGTTTTTATGTTTAATCTTTCAACTTAATGTAAAACTTGTAATGTTTTGTTAAAGTGTATTAACTTTAAGTATTTGAATGTATTGAAACTGATTCCAAGTACCAATTTTCAGTTTAATGTTATAATCCTCAGTTTATGTCACTGTTGAAATTTCCAAAGTTAAACTCTCATTTAAAAGCTTTATAAATCTCATCTATCATCTTTAATAAGCTTAAATGAGCTTGTGAAAGCATTGTACAAGCTCAAATTCAAGTTTCTATTCATTTTGTATCCGGGTCAACAAAAGTCAACTGGGTGAGCAAATGGCTATGGAAATGGACATGGGTTGATTTGGCATGGAGATGGGTTGATTTGGGATGATTTGGGTGGAAATATCTAGGATAGAGGTTCTGTAATTGTCTGTTGCATGCCATTGTGGCAGAGGACACATTGTAAGTGAAATTTCAAGTTCTTTGCATTGTCTGATTTTATAGTTAAAACTGGTTCATTTCTGTTCTAAAAGTTGTAATTAGGTTAAGTGCATGTAATTTGATCATTAATACAAGGCTGCTCATTGTTTGTCTCTTTTAATCTTCATAATGTATAAATAAAGGTGTTTGGTTTATCGTTTATCCGATCTCGGAGGATAGGAAGTAGTTTAGCTCTATTGGTTCATGTGTGTTAAGAACATTTGAGCTCATTCAAGTCTAGGTTTGGGTCTACAAAACCACGTAAGTCAATATTTAACTTAAACCTGCTCAAATGCTCACTGTTGGATTTTAGGATTGCAAATCCATTGTTTTGTGTTTAGAATCACTAAATATTGCTTGCATTAGGTTTATAACATCATATAAACCCTATCTCGCTTTAAAATTGGATCCAAAGTTCAATAAAGTCAAAGTTTCATTTTCATATAAAAGTCAAATTAGCAAAAATCTGTTTTGAGCCCAATTACAAGGATTTTTCTAGGATTCATTTTTGGGTCTTATTCTGTGAAATTTGAAGTTTCATAAACTTCAATTGGTCTTCTAACTTATTACCATTTTTATTGATTTTTGCAAATTTTCTTTAAGCTCCAAAAAGACTTGTACTTTAGGTCCTAGATGCCTCGCCCCAAAACTCGGTATATCTTGAGTTTTACTCGCTTTTGCAGCTAGTGCACAGTGGCTCAAAAGAGCTTCTCATGGCTTGATTTTGGTACACTTACCCTCAACCAGGTCTTTTCCAAGTTCCAACCAAGAGTTTTCATTTTGAGCTTATTCTGAAGCTTGTGCTTGTATAAAGTTAGTCCCTAAATCTGTTTTTAGCTTAAAAGCTCATTACCTCAAATCTTAGCATCTTGTGATCAGTAGCTGTAGCTTGTTGATACTTGTTCCATTTTAGTTATTTTAGCTTATCATAGCTTGTGTATCGCTTTGGTAGCTTTTGGTGAGCTTTTTGGCTTATCAAGTGCTTATTTCAATAAGCATTTCCACATCGCTTGCATATTTCTCCACATAAGCACCTATTTTTCCATTTTTCTTATATTCCTAATATTATTTTAGACTTTTCCTGAAATTTTCAGATTTTTCTAAGCTTGTTTTGCTATTTTTCTCAATTTAAATTAGTTTTTAGTACTTTTTAAATAAAGATTTAATACAAAAATTAAGAAAAGCTTCAAAAAATAATTTTTCAATTTTCTTAAGTTTAGATAAATATAAAAAGTAAAAAAGTAATTTTCCATATTTTCATAGTTTATTTTGTAATTTTAGCAATTTAATTAGTTTTAAATAGTTTAAAATTCATAAAAATAGAAAATAATCGAAAAATACAAAAATAGTTTTGAAAATTCTATTTTGATATTTTAGACTTTTCCATTTCATAATTTTATTTTTCTAGCTTTATTTCCTAATTTCTTGTATTTTAGGTAATTATTTAATAGTTAAAAATAGTTTTAATTAATAATAATTAATTAATTAGTTATAAAAATAATTTTCTTTTTCTAAATATTTTCTTTTATCATTAGGTTTGTAAAATATCATTTTCATATTTTTAGGGTTAATATTGCTTTAGTTTCACTTTTTATTTTGTACGTCGTAGATTTTAATTTCGCTTTATAAAAACATAAAAACAAAAACATCATTGTAAAAATAGTGATAGCGTTTATTTAATAGATTTTATCTTTTAACTTTCTTTAATTTGCATTTAAGCCGCTTTTAACTTATTGGCTTTTGTTGTAGTTATAATCATAATCAATCCTTTTCCGCTCAAATTTCCGATCACTAAACGCTTGATAATCCATTGCACAACTCACGGGACATAACGACCGGGAAACACTATACTCCTCGGATCTTCATTGCATTCGTGCTTAAGCGCTTTTAAGTTTCTTACGGTCTTCACAAGTGGCAAGAAAACTTGACTTGACCGTTTGATACGATCAAATTTTTACGCCACGCCGGAGTCGTGCTATTTGTCTTACGCCTAGCGATTAGTTGTTTGAATACTCACTCATTTGTTCATATCATCCATCTATCTATCTATATATATATCCATATTTTTATAAAAATCCAAAACCCAAAAACATCCAAAAACATATAAAACACAAAAATATTTTTCCTTTTGTTTCTATATATGTATCAAAAATAAAAATACAAAAGATTTGTCGCTTTCTTAATAATAAACAACTTAAAAGATTACCACCGAAACCAAGGCAAGGCACTACCTAACTGGGGTGCGACCATAATAAGTTCCCGAACTAAAGATTCAAAACTTGCCTTTGTGTCCTTGTGATTGGTGTACCTTTTTCAAAGAAGCCATTCATCTTGGATTATTGGTTAAGTTCAACGTTGTTTTGCCTCGATCTTGTGTTAATTGATTTTGTTGTGATATCGACGCTTCGAAACAAAACCCATAAATATTCTTCTCACACCGCCATTTTTACAAACGCCTTCATAATTCCATTTCTCTCCTTAACTCGAGTTTTCTTAGAGTTAACTCTTGTGTATGCGCACTCGCTCTTCTAGATCCGTGAGCCCATTTCGTGAGCTTGTCAAGATTCCAAGAAGGCGTGTTCAGACTTTCGCTCCATCACGGATCCGAGATCCGGACTGCTCACACTACTTCCGCTATCATGGCGGATGAAATTCTATGTGCGAGCTTCTCCAGCACCCATCGACGGGTATGGAGATGTTATCGTTGTACCACCCATCGTGGTGAAAATTTTGAACTCAAGACCGGTTATCGAACCTTGTAACTTCAAATCGCTTCTACGGTTTTGAGCGGATGATCCTCATGCTCATATAAGATGGTTTAACAAGATTGCATCTACCATCAAGTATAAGAATGTCCCTACCGATGTCAAGTAAGCTTCTTCTTTCCCATTTTCTCTTGAGGGCAAGCCCGGATTTGGCTTGAAAACAACCCCTCAATCTATAGAGACATGGGAAGATCCGTGAAGAAATTTGTGAATGAATTCTATCCACCTTCCAAGACCACGAGTCTTAAAATGAAATCATCAAGTTCACTCGAAGTTTGATGAATCCTTCATGAATCGTGGGATCGCTTTCAAGGAATTGCTTCGCAAATGTCCTCACCATGGTTTCTCCGAGTTGATGCAACTCGATACTTTCTACAATGGAGTGAGTCAATCTGATCAAGATTCTCTCAATTCCTCCGCGGAGGAAATTTCCTAAGCAAACTGTCAAAGAAGCTTTAGCGATAATCGAAAACAAGTCTAAAGTCCGACCGCACGAAGCAAGCCTGTTGTTTCCCAAGTCGTTGGTCCTTCTTCTTCTTCATCGCCCGTGAGTCGGTCTAGCACCGATGCTAAGATTGATAAACTCACGGAAGCTATTCAAGCTTTGGTTCTTCCAACCGTAAGAAAGTCTTTTTCCACAAACTTCACCTCCTGAAGTTAAGAAAGTGGAAGTCTGTGTTACCGTGGTGGCCCCCATGCTTATTATAACCGTATGGCCACCGATGGTAACCCTTTGAAGCCAATGCTATGGGCGGGATGTCTAATCAAGGAGGCAATCAATATCGTGCTCCTATAGACCCGAACCACCGCCCTAACCACTACTCGACCTCCGGTTTCAATCAAAACCAAAACCGTAATCGAATCAAAATGACCAAACCAAGGTTTTCAAAACCAAGGTCATTTCAATCCAAACAACGGTTTTCAAAATCGAATCAAAATTTCCAACATCAAGGAAATTACAATAGAAACCTGTGTCGTGGAAATTTCAACCTGTGGTATTTTCATGCAAACAATCAAGGAAATTTTCGTAATCAAGGCCCTAATCCTAACAATAGAGGCCGAATTTTCCGTGCAAACTCAAGCTATTGTTCCAACCGGCCCATCATCCGATGAGTCGTTGAAACAATTCATGAAATCCCAAGAGGAAATGAATCGGTTGTTGGTCACCAAATTTCGACATCAAGAAGTCTTTAAATGATCGACCCTGCTCGTGTACTCTACCTAGCAACACGATCGCTAATCCGAGGGGCGATGCAAAGGCGATCACAACCCGTAGTGGTGCTTCATATGCCGGACCCGCTATTCCTACTACCTCTTCTTCTTCTCTCCCGAAGGTAGTGGAAAGCGAACCCGAGGCGACAAAGGACAAGGAACTTCCTACTAATAACGGGGTAACAACAATGTCCATCCTCGTGTTGTCCCCAAACCCAAGCCAAACCCGAGTTGTTTTTGAACCTCCAATTGTTGACCCTAAATCCAAAACTTCTCTTCCTTATCCTCACGCTTACATGAGCAAAGCTCATGCGAGAAAGCTAGTCATCGATGGAAAAATTCTTTCAAATTTTCCAAGAACTTCACTTTGACATAAGCTTCATGGATGCCATCATGTTAATGCCCAAGTTTGCATCTACTCTAAAACATATGCCGAGCAACAAAGAAAAGCTATTTGAAATGGCTAAGACTCCTTTGAATGAGAATTGCTCACTGTTTTGTTAAAGAAGCTTCCCGAGAAGCTTGGAGATCCCGGAAAATTTCTTCTTCCTTGTGTTTTCCCGGATGATTGAATGCTTTGCCCTTGCCGATCTTGGTGCAAGCATCAACTGATGCCGTATTCAAGATGGAAGAAACTGTCTCTTCCGAACTTATTCCTACCGCATGACTCTTGAGCTTGCAGATCGTTCTATCTCGCGTCCTCTTGGCATTGCCGAGGATGTATTCGTGAAAGTAGGAAAGTTCCATTTTCCACCGATTTTGTGGTCGTTGATTTCGATGTCGATCATCGGGTTCCTCTCATTGTTGGTCGAGGATTCCCGAGAACAGCCGTGTTTTATCGATGTATTTGAGCAAGAAATCACTCTACGTGTGGGTAACGAAGTCACATTTTTAACCTCGATCAAACTTCGAGGTACTCCTCAAATTATGACATCGAATCGCTTAATCGAGTCGATTTAATTGATATTGCTTCGAGGAGTACTCTCAAGAGTTTCTTGGTTATCTTCATAATTCGTGAGTGGAAATTCCAATTCCACCACATCTTCTCAACCTATCATTGCCGACTCTTCCCTCTCTCACCCGCTTGAGGGAGGTGACTTCCTTCCGGAAGAGATCGATGAATTTCGGTTATCGATGAATCAATTCCACCGAATTGATGGTGTTTATGATTCGGAGGGGATATTCTCTATCTTGAGCAATTGCTTAATGAAGATCCATTACCTTCACTCCTCCGAAAGAGATCACAATTGAGGAAATCAAATCAAGACAAACATCTATCAAGCATTTCCCGAGGTTGAACTTAAGGACCTACCTCCTCATCTTGAGTATGCATTCTTGGAGGTGATGATAAATTACCCGTCATAATTGCTAAGGATTTAACCGAGGAGGAGAAACCGCCTCATAAAGGTCTTGAAGTCACACAAGCAAGCAATTGCTTGAAACTCTCCGATATTAAGGTATCAACCCCGAGTTTTGTACCCACAAAATCTTAATGGAGGATGACTTCAAACCAGCATTCAACATCGTAGAAGGGTGAATCCTAAGATTCATGAGGTTATCAAACAAGAGGTTCTCAAACTTCTTGATGCCGGCTTGATTTACCCGATCTCGATAGTCCTTGGTTAGCCCAATTCATTGCGCTCCAAAAAGGGTGGCATTATCGTTGTCACGAATGAAGAAAACGAGTTAATTCCGACTCGATTGGTTACGGATGGCGTGTGCATTGACTATCGTAAGTTAAACGAAGCCACCAGAAGACCATTTTCCTCACCCTTCATGGACCGGATGCTTGAGAGATTAGCAGGAACGAGT